>VZSF01002465.1:536615-726611 GCA_013398295.1 Chionis minor
AGGAAGGAAGGAAGGAAGGAAGGAAGGAAGGAAGGAAGGAAGGAAGGAAGGAAGGAAGGCAGGCCAGCCCAGTCTCTAAATAAAAGACAGAATGACACTACTAAAACTTGTACAAAGGCCCTCACTGATTTTTTGTCCAGAAAGGTTTGATCTTTTGGACGATAATAACAGTGCAACTGCAGCAGTGCTTCCACACATCTAAGGATGTTCCTAAGACATATATTTTGGGTTTAGTTAGGTGTTGCTGAGATAGAAGTTAAACCAAAGCCTTCACATATCTGTTATTTCAACTTAGCCAAAATACTTGGCTAAGTTGAAATAATAGATCTGCTTGAACTGCATAGCACAAACCCTTTAAGCGTTGCTTGCGGAAGACTCACTGAAGGTAATTTAAATGCAATCTTCAGAAAAGTTCAAGGCCAGTCCTACTTTTGTCAATGCAATTCAAACTGGAACACACCCTGGCTATTCTTAGGACCTTTCTATTATAAATGAAGCTAAAATTATTGATCAGCTTTTTACATAGTCAAACAAAACACAATGGTCTATAATAATGGGGGAAACTCTACATTTCTATCCAACACCATGAAAAATTAGAATATTTCTTTTATTTCCCCCCCAATAAAACCCTATATTCTTTTGCAGTAGGTTTTCAGACAGTTTGATTTTTGTGTATTCCAAACCAAAAGCTTTCTAGTGATTTTATTTTTAATATTAATTGACAAAAGACTAAAACAGGCATCTAGGTGCTAACAGATTTAAATCCTATTTTAGCAGGTACTGCAAAAAATCCCAATCTCTGCCATAAAAATCAGAAACTTAAAGAGATAATAGGCAGCAAAGGAAAACAAGCATGTTACAAAAAAAAAAAAAAAAAAAAGAGAGAGGGGACATAATGAAATGTAAATAATGATTATTTCCTATAACTGCTGTTTGAAATGTAAGGGATTTTACTTTGGCAAATTGAAACTAAGGAGGGTATGAATGTCAGAGGAAAATAGTAAAAAGACTGTGGGGAGGTATGAAGAAGATTTAGGAAGTAATAGAAGGGTCCAGAAAGGAAATTAAAAGCTCTGAAGATGCCTCTGAAGAAAGGAGAAGGCCTGAGGGATAAGAAAATCTGAGACCTGTTGCTAAAAGCAGCCACAGCCCACAGTTAAGCAGAAGCTGAGAAGGCAAAAGATGGTCTGTGACAGCCGCTATCAGGTTAATTGCACATAATCGTCTGTGGTACACTGCCCACCACCTGCTTGTCAAGTCCTTCCACTGGCTTAAAATATAGATTATAAACCCTTCAGAAAAGAGACCATCTTTTACACGAAGATTTGGTAATTTTGTAGCTCGCAGAATGGAACAATGATTTCTGATTCGGGTCTCCCTCAACGCAAGGACCGCTATTAATCGCAGAAATTGTACAGCCCTCTGCAGTCGCCATTTACACCGCATGGTTAACGCAGTGATTTTCCTCCTATGGCCTACAGACTCCCGGAAAATTCATATTTCTAGGTCCACAAAAAGCAACTAAAAACAGCATTCTGTTATAAGCGGACTAATAAATAGACTATGCAGGTATCCACAGCTCTCCTGGAAGGCGCTGAAGCATTAATACATTGAAAAAGAGATGAAAGCTACCGGTCTTCTATCATTTTGCAAGAATCAGCAAAGGAGAAAGAGAGACCATGCCTTTATGGCCAGCGCGTGGTCTGTGTCTTGTGAGGAGCAGAGGAGGGTCCACCTTGAGCTCCAGCCACCTCGCACCAGGATGCTGCCTGCTGCCACTTTCTCCTGGCAGGTAGTAAAGGTGTGTCCCCCACAGGTGAGAGCACGCACATTGGATTAAGAACTCTGCCTCAGGTCTTCAGAATTCGCATAATCTCTATCTTGTTTTTCTTTTTGCATGCCTGTATCTAGCGACATTATACTGTTAGTCTAATTGAACATACACTGAAGACAGTTTCCTTGGCAGGGAGGGTGTTTTGACTCAGGATGTATCAAGGGCTTAAGAAAGGGGAAAAGGAAGAGGTGGTTGTGCAATCTATTATATTTAGCTGACTTTCTCTCATTTTAAGAAATGCAGCCCTTGGAAGGTTGTTGAGCAAAGCAGGTCAAGGCGTTACCAGCTTGTCCTTCCTGACACACTGCGTGTTTATACTGTCCATGTTCATTATACAGACTCAGGCAGAGACACTATACTAGGTAAAAGTGCTAGGTACTTATTTATTGGAAACATGCTTTTAATTGTTAACTCGCTTTCACTACTCATTGCTCTTGTTTCTACCTGTTTTATAAACCCCTCCTGCCTAGTAACACATTTCTATGGGTTTTTTTCCCTGGTATGTTTTGGGCAGCTCTTAATGGATTAAAGTTGCTTATTTTAAGTCATTCAGAGGAGGTATTCCCACAGTGTTTTGGTACGTTATCATAGAATTAGGAGGAGGTAAAAACAGCAGGTGGTCATTTTGAAAAGATCTGGGTTTCAAACAGGTAGTATCAGATGCGAAAACAACAAAGTTCAGCTGCAAGATTTTCCACATATCGGTAAATAACAGAAAATAAAGGAAAGCTCAAAATAATAAGTATTTAATAATGACTTTATAAAAACCAGGCATCTAACCTGAAGGATCCTTGAGAGACAATATAATCTGTTTCTTGCTTTTAAACAGGATCAAACATACCTACACTATTCCTGGCAGATATTTGTCTAACCTAATCTTAACAATGCACCATGATGGTGCTCTCAAAACCCCTCTAAGCAACCTGTCTTCACAATGAAGTACCCTTTTAACATTAGAAAGCTTTACAGGATTTTTTTATGTTTTACTTTCTCATCCAAACTTGCCTTGCTGCACTGAAAGCAAATTTCTCTTTGTCCTATCCAGAGAGAACAAAAATTAATATTTAAAGGGATTGGTTTTCTCTTATTCAGAATGAAAAATAAAAACCTTCTCTCCCTAAGAAGATAAAGTTAGGTACCAAGTTTTCATTCCTTCAGAATTTCACTTACCCTCCACAAATTCCCAGAGATCAACAGTGACTCATGATTGATTCAGCCAGTTCTTCCAATATCCTGGCACAGACGTCATGAGCCAGATAATTTGTTAAACTGCTTTAAGTGTTCTCTCATCTGCCTTTACTCTGGTCTAACCTGAGCTCTCATCCAGTTATTGCCAGTCTAAAGAGCAGTTGGTCAAGTGATAATCTGAGGAATAAAGCTAAGAAAGCCTTAAAGGTTTCTGTATTTTATATTTCACCTGTCCACAACTTTCCCTCTTCACTGAGTAGAAGGTTTTTCTTCCTGATGTATTTGTTGTACTTGTATAATGATATATTTTATACTGTGTGTTCTTGATTTGCTTATCTTTGCATGCCTTGGTTTTTTCTGTTTTTTTTCTCTCATTCCTATTTCATTCTTTACAATTCATCCTTAGTAACTTCACCAAATCTCCACATCCATTCTTTTTAGACTTGGAATTTGCTTTTAGCTAACCTTTTTCTTATAACACTTCCTATTCTTCCTCCTCATTGAAATGATTCATACCTGAACATTTAATATAGTTTCTCAGGGAACTGCCAACTATTCCTAATTCCTTTTTCCATCTCCGACTTGCCTTCTGTGATTAGCAATACCACTGCAGCCGTAAATCTGAAACCACATGCAGAAACCTAACACAACCTTTGCACATAGCAGGAAATGAATTTCAGAAGTGAGAAATGACTTGCAGAACAAATATGAACTCCTTCCATATATATTAACTGGGGGAAGTTTCCATTCAAATGATACGTGAATTTATCAGGTTTTGAAATGTGTAATGATGGGTTAATGTTACTGCATTGAATCACAGCAGTCAATGGTGAAGAAAACAGACTTTCATGAAATATGTTACTACAATTCAGGAAGCTGCATGGAGAATTAGAATCAATTTAATAGTTTAAGACAGCTTTTCTGAATGGCAAGAGTCAGCTTAATAAAAGGTTCTGCTGTTAGGACATAGTATTCACTAGATGTTAGGATGACATGCTTTTACTTTAAATAATAAATGTTAATTATGAACTTATTTATCAGATAACAAAGGTATATCCAACTTCTCTTTGTCCTATAAAAGTTTGGGTGTTCCCATGGGGACAGAAATGAGGTTCACTCAAGTCAGTGCAAAGCCTCAGATTTAACTCTGTGGTCTCTCCACCTTTAACGTGTATGATAAGATGATGTGAAGTGAAAAACTTGAAGATAAACATAATCAAAGCATGACTGAGGAGCTCTGCAGTCATGCAGACTTGCTAACCAAGTAGAGGTACATGGCATCGTGGCTCGGCTATAGAAAAATAAATAAGGTCTATCCCATAAGTCAAGTCTGAGAAAAGAATAAATAGGTGGTAATGTAGAGAGATCTATGGAGCTGTTTATCCTGTTGGTGTTGAGCCCAGTTATGACTATTGGAGAACATATCATTCAAGTGACTTTTATACTGCTGTATAATGGACTGATTAAATAGGGTTATAAAACATTAAAGAATGTAGAAAAACTACCACAGATTAATAAAAGGTTTGACAAAGGTTCACGAAAAGGAAAAAAGGTCTGAAAAGATATAAGGAACTCTGCGGGCATCCAATGAATTCTCAAGTCATTGACACCCTCACTACAAGAAACTTAGAAGTCTGTACACGCTGGTTGCTCAAAACATTGAAAATCCAGAAAGGTAAGCTGAAATTTATCATGAATCTTCATAAAAGCAAAGAGATTTGCAGGTTGCATGATGGGATGTGAATATGCACTTTTTCCAGAATTAAATTATCATATCTTTTCTACCTGAACTGTAAAAAGGTGATACTTAGAGCAAATCTCATCTTCTGGGGACCATCACAGTTTCAGACAGTGACGGATTTTGTATTTCATAGCATTACATCTATTTTAGATAAAGCAAATTAGTCAACAACCTATCTATCTCAGCCAAACAAAGAGTTTAGTACCTTTAACAAATAACTTAATGCAATACAAAAAGTAAATACTTGCAGCAAGACAACACTATCCTGGAAGAACAGAAAATGCATAGCTCTATCCAACAGTAGTTCAGCATTCTCCCATTAAAGTAACTGCCAAAATGTATTCTTCTCTTAAAAGACAACATATTGTGAAGTACCAAACTGAACCAGACAACTGAGCCACATACAGCCTTCCCTTCTGCAAAAAGTTTCATGGACTGCTACCTCTTACCTGAGGGAGTGCTAGAGGATTCTAAGCTTGAAGAGAACATGGTGCTAAAAAAGCATGGTGAGAAACAAGTAGTTATTTCTTGGCATTATTGTGATTCACAAATGTTGTCCTTAGGTGCTCAGAAATAACTGAATCAACATTGAAGACACTGAAAGAGAGCAGGGGTGTTACACAAGTTGGGGACGTAAATTCAAGGGAAAACACCTAAAGAATACCGACAGTTTAAAAGTTTCACCTTTCTGCGCCCCAGCCCCTTCCCTCTCCCACCCCCCAAATGTCACACAGGTTTTTAGCTTCTTGATTAAAAAATAATTTTAAAGCCATTTCTGTGGCACCAGAGGATTGCAGTGTGAGGCTTGAGCCCAACAGCTTCAAGGATTTCCTTCCCTGTGGCAGGATGAAGGCCAAGCTCCTGTTACTAGCATGGAGTCTGAACTTATGCTGGATGATCTGGAGCTTGTAAACATATATAGAACATCAACACTTCAACCCGGGCATTGTTTGAGCTTTGCTATAGACACTTCTGAAACAGAGACATGATCTTTAGGGTACTTGCTGCCCTTGGAAGACTCAGAGACAGACTCATTTGGCCCAAGAGGCTTAATTAGTGTTTGTACAAGAAAAATGAAAGGACTGAAACTGTCTTTTCAAGACCATTATCTATTATCCTGTCTGTCTGCACAAAAGCCATGGTCTACTTTTTATTCTTTCAGATCTTTTCCTTCTAAAACAGACACATTTGAATTTAGCTGTACAAAATGTTGATGTCTGTAAGTGCCAGAGGCACCACCACCAGAGGCAAGACCCCAGAGCTTGGTCATAGGCCATTGTAAATATCTACAGTACAAAGAGTTACTCTACAGGATCTAGAAAGACAAGATATTCTGATAGCATGGTGGTACTTACACAACCAAATGTTTATGATCACATTAGAAAAAAGTTCTACATATTGTGGGAATGAGTCAAGAGGAGCTCCAGGTACTCCCAGAGCACAAAAAACTGCACGGTTACCTCTTCCCAGCTGACATTTGGCAACCAACCACATGCACTTCCAGTCATTTGCATTGCAAAGTGAACAACAGGCATATAAATCACCTAAAATCTCAGACGTTCACCTGACAATGCTACAAAGAGTAGATGATTAACAGCACTTAACTATGACTAAGCAAGAAGTGACAGTGACGTGAGATTTACTCCATGTTTTACAGTTGGTATTTCAATCTTGTTTTCGTCTTTGCTTTGCTTTTGCATTATACTTCATTAATTGCTTCAGGAAATGGTTAGAGCTTACAGGCTGCCTGGAAATTGGGATGTTTTAAGAGAATGTACTGAAGCGCATTGATCTGAATGATATTGAATCTATTCTTTCCCAATGGTGCATAGCAAGTGACCTTACCTGATTGCACAAGTCTACTGCTCTTCCATTAATAGTTTACAACTCCTGCTTCCAGTTTTCATCCGCATTAAATATATTATAAATCTTTAACTTGAGAAGCAGCCAGCCAAGATGCAGGACTCTATGATGTATTGAAACTCCTCTGTTGTTTGAAATTGTGGTGAGCTCCCGGGGATGAGTTTTGCTCTGGGCAGGCAAGAGCTGTCTGCTGGAATATGCTGTAAGAAAAAGCAGTGACAGGTAGAGTTTCTTACTTAAAGAAAAAAGCCACACCCAATAGCACCTTTATGCAAGTGAACATGAATATATGAACACAGGCACCCAGCACTAGCCTTTATTGAACACAAATTATCTCCCTAAATATAGCATAGGTACAAGACTCAGCACCTAGCTCTGTCTTTTAGCACTTAGTGAGTGACATTATATCATGATCAGCTGCTTCAGAGAGTATATACAACATTTTAACTAAAAAATATATCATGTTTTTCTTTGTTCCTTAGCCTATGGTCTCAAAGCCCTATGCAACCTAATGCCTGACAGAATGCCTATGCATGTTTTGCAATAAGGTGTGGAGCAGAGACCCAAACTCAGAATTGTGCTTTAGCACTGCAGTTTTGTCTGAGAAATATATATTTAATGATTTGGTGAGGTCTCATCTGTCATATCCATCATTATTGTGCCACTATAACTAACAAGCATTTTCAGAAGATCCAATAGACTAAGCAGAAAAAGTTCTGTTAATTATTGGATGCAGCCACTGTCCACAGCATGAGGGTAATTTTTGTCTTTGCCATTTCAGTCACTGGAAATAGATACTCATTGAGATTTTAGCTTCCCATTTTGTTTCTGAAGCAGCAAACTGTCAGCCATCATTAACTATGTGCAATGTACCAGAATACAAATGAGAATGGAAATGTCAAGAAAACCTTATCTATAGCATTGCTACCAGATAGTGCAGTAGTACAATATCCATATGGACAATAACGAGAACAGCGTCTATCACTTCTTTTCAACAAGGTAAAGTCCATGTAGTTTAAACTTAAAAAAATAAAGTATTTTTCTAATGACATTGTAGTGGCAACTTGTAGTCAATTTGTAGTTAAAATGCAGATAAATATAGATTTATCTATAAAAAATGATGACGGGATAGTCATTATTAATGCAGGCATTATGATGAAGAAAAATGGATTAGGACTGTAATTTTCAAAGAAGGCCTTTATGTTTGCTTCACAAAATTTGTGCCTGGAAATGCCCACGAGGCTGTGATGTTTTGTACACAGGTTTGCCAAGTTTAACTTGGGATGAGCAGGACGAGGAAAGTTAATCCCTGTACTGGTTTTTCTCTTCTTGAGAAACAGTTATGAGAACTTGAGCATGTCCTCCCAGAAATACAGCTATTGAGCAGCCAGCCGAAAGCACCCCATTCCCCCCGGCAGGAGAAGGACCAGGTACCTGCAGTCCTGGAGGGGTACTGGGAGAGGCAGCGCAGCCCCAAATCCCAGCCTGATGGGAGAGAGGACACACAGAGTCCCCTCCCGCGTTCCTTCCTCCCATGTTTCCACTACATTTTCTGTTATTAAAGGTACATTTTGCTAGAAGATCAGCCTGCAGTTTCCCCATAAGTTGCTTTCCCTGCTCTGCAGCGAATTTGGGGTGGATTAGAGTGGGACTGGGGAGGAACGGCTTTGCTGGGCTGCAGCTGGGCAAAACTGCACCGAAGCCTGCCCTGTGCCCAGCTGAATGAATAAGCCTGGCCTTGCTGGCTGGAGGATATTTACTGCTAAAATTATCTGGGGCCCGGAGAAGCCAGCGTTTCCCCCAGGCACAGGAGCCTGCTACAAGCATTTCAGTTTTCCAATGTCAATTTTTTTCATAAGTTTCATTACATAACTTATCAAAAACATAGGCGTTTTGCTCATCTCATGGATGCATCAAGAGCTTGCAGATAAGCCTGGAAAGGTTTACAAATTCCCATTTTTCAGTTCCAATACCTGCGATTTAATATGATTGTGTATGGGAGTTTAAACAACATGTTTTATGTTCTTTTAAGAGACCCTTAAATATGCCTGAACATACGTTCCCCTGGATAACAAAATCCTCATTTGTTGGTATTTTGCATACCTGATTTCTGATGCTGTGGCACAAACCAGTTGCTTGCTGAGGGAATTAGACACTGACAAAACTTCCTAGTAAGTCTGTGCTGTTCAAATACCCCAAATAAACCAACACTCCAGAGGCCTGCACAGATTTAATTTCGTTTCTCACTAACCTTGCCAAATAATTCCTTTTCTGTAGCCATCCCTGCACACCAAACTTTGTGTGAAGACCAGAGGTTTACTTGAGGGCAATAGTGCTGCTTTACTGTTCTGTTTCCTGTAGGAGTGAAACTAGAGTAATAGAGGCTCATCTTTGTCTGTTGGAATAATGACTTTACATTGACATGGAAGATATTAAAACTTACCAATAGAAGAAAAGGGTATTTGGTGTGTACAAAGAAACATTCACTGTCTTTGCCTTCATACCTCTTACCCAGAAACTATGAACCTGTGACCATGAAAACTTGACTCAAGGGGAAAAGTGCTGCCCGTTTTTAACTCTTACTGAAGGATGCTATTCACAACATAATTAAAAAACATTTAAAACTGACCCTAACTTCTAAAATTATATGTCATTGCATGCTGCAGAGGAAATAGTCATACATGAAGTAGCGTCCTCCACATGGCTGAAAGTTTTATTGATCTTCAAAGTGGGGTCTCAACGGTATATCTCTAACAAAACTTGTTTCAGAAACAGCTCAACTTTGCAAACCAATTCTGCACAAATAGCATCAAAACCTGTCTTCATGATTTACACAAGAGTTATTCGTTTCACAAATAAGGAGATGGGTATCTCTGACTCCAGCTAACTCAGAGCTCCTTCTGCGTTACTCCTGAGTCATACACAACCTCCACCACTGAAGTTTTCACAGGCTACACCCTTTCTTTTTGCCTTTAGTCTCCTCCCACAGATAGAAGTTGGGGGGGGACTCAATTTGGTGCTACAAACCAGAACTTACTTAGTGGTTCTCTTGTGTTGGGAAAGCCAGAAGAAAATCCATTTCAGTCCTTTCCAGGTGCATCTGCAGGGCTGAGAGGAAGAAGAATATAAGCAGAAAAAAATTCATCTGCAATGAGAAAAACTAAATCTAAGTCTGTATACACACAGGAAATAAAATTGCTCCATAAGAATGTACCACTTTTATATATTAACTCTCCAGAGATAAACTGCCCTGTAAGACATGAATTTTGGACATCACGGGTAAGCAATGGGAGATTGAAATTCCAATTACTCACATTGGGCACTAAGAGGAAAAACTCAGGAAATAAACATACCACTTCTGCTGTCCCTAGCAGCCCTACCCATACACAAGAGACAGAGAGAGTTTGTGATAAAGGGGAACCCCTTCAAGGTCGTGTCACCATAATAGGGATGTTTTGTATTTTTGTTTTCCTTTATCCTGAGGCTATTCCGCCTCCCGTCACTGCAGAAAAGGGCATGTTGCTACTTACAAATGAAGAGTAACCTAATAAAGATTTATTACCAGGCTCTGGTAAGCTGGGAAACAGATAAACAATGACTCAAGAAAAAGACCTCTTACCTACTTAATGTAGATGAGTGGGCATATGAACAAGAGGCCAAGGGGAGTCTCTGGTGGAAAGCAGTCATCTCTAAACTTTGATCCAATGCAATGGTCACAAGGGACTTTCATGAGGACTGCAGCATGGTGGAAGACAAAGGAAAAAGGGGACATTACATGGGAGAAAAGCATACAGTAAAATATTTGCCTGTTTGATAGAAATGTGTTAATGGAGAAAAAAATAAGCTCAGTTCCTCAGAATGTAAAGACAGGACATCACAGAAACTACCAGAGTAGATGTGAAACTATAAAAACCATATCAGATAGGAGAGTTGTATATTTAACTAGGTTAGAGGTTGCTGTACATTTTTGGCCAACCTTCATCTCATCTCACGTATTCTCACGCAGCTTTATGAGCACGCTCACCTGGGGAAAGTATGGGTTTGACCACTTGCAAGACTCCAAGGATCAGCTGCAGATCACCTCCCACTGCCAAACTGGTCCCTGGGATCCCCATCTGCTGGAGAACCTCTGACGCCCGGGTAACTCAGCATGGCTCCTCTGGTGACACTGGGAGGTGAAGGCCACCCCTTCTCTCCATTGCTTCTGCCTCTCCACCTGCACAGCACAGTTGCTCATGGAACTGTGCTAGGAAATGGACTAATGGAGTGATCCAGAATGAAATAACTCTTCCAGGTGAACTGTCTGACAGGCCATGAGCTTTACTTCCAATTGCCTGTTAAAAACATCCTTCCCCCCAACCCCTTTTTTTCCTACAACTAGAGCTGCGATGACTGCTTAGGATTGCTACAGTTTGAAAACAAACTTTGTGGATTTTATGCTTTTAATGTGGCTTTGCACATTTCTTCTTAACCTCCCAGGAATTATGCTATGGCCATTTTGTACTGATCCTGTACCAGGCAGGACCATAAAGCAGTGTTTGAAGGAATCAGCTATGAAGAACAAGCTAGAGGAATATATGAAGTGCTGATAACCCCAAGACTGAAAAAATAACTTTATGTGCAAATTAGAAACATTCCTGGAAGCATGTTTGTTCTGCAACACTAAAAGTTTAATTCACTTGATGACTTTGAATAAGAACAAGCAGAACTGTTCTCATTTTTCAATACAAAAGACACAACTGCATTGCATTATCTTCTAGTTAGTAACGCTTGCTGAATAATTATATTTTATTGTATCTCATTCTTTTCATATCCTTTTTCTGGAGAAATAAGGAGCATGCGTGACTGTAGGCAAGCAACCACATCTGCTCCAGTGTATTCCATGAAGAAGTATAATTTGTAATCACCATTTATTACTTACCAGATTACTGACTGGACAGTAGGAGCAGAGGCCCTCAATTTCCTTCCTGAATGGCAGAGGATGAAGAAAAGAGGAGTGGCAACTGAGTGAGATCCTCGTCTGCGTTGCACAAAAAATACTCCAGCGCCGCCCTGCAGAGCCTGCAGTCCAACACCAAAACTCTTCTAAAACATTTTTGGCATTTTACCTGTAATCAAACCATGTTTTTGAGCAGGGAAAGGGACAAGGAAGAGGTTTCTGCCTGGCACGAGATAGATAGAGATGACCCAAGGGCCACCATGCCAGGCCCAGTCAGAAGAGGACACCCCCAGCATTGACAGAAACCATTTACAGATCTTGTTTGCTTCTTCTGTTCCCTTATAAATAAGATAACAGGCACATCATTGCTGGGACACTCCCAGCCTTCTTGAAAACTGCTGGCATTTTATAGCTAAAGACAGGAATTACATGATGAAATGGGTCATTAAATAAAGCAGCTGCTTTTATTGTAGCACATTAACTTCTGTGTTACTCTTGAAAAAATGCTTACGCTTGGGCTGAGTGCACGTCCTGGTCCTCCAAACCCAGCCACTGAGCTTCAACCATTCGTCAAGCATTAAGGGAATCAGATCCACACTACCAGAGGTCACCGACTGCCTCATACGTTCATTTGCTATACCTTTTTTTTAAGCATCCAAGGCACTGCTTTACAGTAGCCCATGCATGGTACCTGGCTCCATTTCTTGTAATGTCATAAAGCAATTACAACATGTGTCAACATCTGCAGCTGCTCCCAGGGTAATCTGGGAGGTGACCCTCAAGGAATAACAGTCCTTCTGAGGAAGTAGCTTCTTAGGTTTGCCAGCTTTGGGTTTTAGGTTTAAGGTAACCATACCATATAGTGTCTGTCAGCCCAGATGATTTTTCCAACACTCATAGAAGCACCTTGCGGGATTCACAGAGCAGGCTATGCTCTGGGAATGAGGGAAATGAGACTGGGGCTTTTATTTTCCAAAAAGACACAAAACACATCTTAAGGAAGAACAACAGAGCAGAACAGAGAAAGTATAAAGGGTGGTAAAGCAGGGGAGGAAGAGAGGAACACCCTGAAAGTCCACCTCACAGCATGCTCAGTGGTAAAATCCAATGCTTTTAGCTTTTAATCATATGGATGCTTGAAGCTTACCTTTTGTGTTCTGCTTGAGGGAACTCCGTGCTCATGCTCAGATGAATAGTCTCCCATCTAACACGCACTATCAGTTTCTGGAAATACAACTTTTAACATTTCAACTCCTTGTATCAATAGTCATTTTGATGCCAGATGAGAGTTGCTCAGCATTGTTTCATTGGAAGGGGGTTTCTTCCACATTTGCAATGTTTTTCCTACCAAAGGAAAAAACAGTGCAGCAAAAGTAGACAAAGGGGTAGCTCCACAAAAAGGGCTGTGCGGTGGAATTCTTCAGACTAACCTAATTAAAAAGAATTTGTACTGGATGTCCTCCCTTCTTTTTAAGTGGACCTCTAGATATTGGCATTGCAATGTGACAGGCATCCATTGCACCTACTATCTACAGGAGCAAGTCCCAGATGTACCCCAGAAGACTTTTAAAGACAAAGGTATAGCAGCTTCATACACCACAGCATTACCCTACATCCTAGGGTGCCCTCATCAGGTGTTTTCAGGGCTGTGTACACATCTCCTCCTCCGTTGGCGCAGACACTACAGACATGGTCTGGAAATGCCACTGCCAGGTCAGAACGTAGCTCCCCACAGCAGCCCCCTTGCACTGGGGAGGTCTGGGTAGCAAGGGAAAGCTTCCATGGTGAAAGGGAAGAAGATGAAAAGAGAAAAGGATCTGCAGAAACCAGCAGTCTAGCTTCTCTTAAGCATCAGTAAGTCAGGGACATATTTCCTTCCCCTTTACAGTAATTTGGTTTTTCACTCTGACAGAACCGTTTCCAAGTCTGAGCTAGCAATAAGCACTCACAGACCAAAATGCCAACCGTATCCTGGGCTGCATCAAAAGCAGTGTGGCAGCAGGTCGAGGGAGGTGATTCTGCCCCTCTACTCTGCTCTCCTGAGATCCCACCTCGACTACTGTGTCCAGCTCTGGAGCTCCCAACATAAGAAGGACGTGGACCTGTTGGAGCGGGTCCAGAGGAGGGTCACAAAAATGATCAGAGGGTTGGAGCACCTCTCCTGTGAGGACAGGCTGAGAGAGTTGGGGTTGTTCAGCCTGGAAAAAGAGAAGACTCCAGGGAGACCTTTTTGTGATTTTTTCAGTACTTAAAGGGGAAAAGTACAGGAAAGATGGGGGGGGACTTTTTTTCAAGGAGCGTAGCAATAGGATGAGGGGTAAGAGTTTTAAACTGAAAGAGGGTAGATTTAGATTAGATTTAAAGAAGAAATTTTTTACTGTCAGGGCAGTGAGGCACTGGAACAAATTGCCCAGAGAAGTTGTGGATGCCCCGTCCCTGGAAGTGCTCAAGGCCAGGCTGTCTGGGGCTTTGAGCAACCGGGTCTAGGGGGAGGGTTTGTAACTAGATGATCCTTAAGGTTCCTTCCAACTCTGACCATTCTCTGTTTCTCTGATTCCTCACCGCAGCACTGCCTCTCACAGCTGCCCGGGCAGTGGGCAGGACAGGATGCCTTGTGCCGCCTGTGCTGTGAATGTGTCCCAGTATTTCCCACCAACTGCTACACCTTCTCTTGCACTAACCTCAGCTTAAAACACACTATTTAAGGTTGTACAATTCACCAAAAGTGTGGAGCTCTCTTGCTGCCTCTTGGCAATAAGGGGCAATCCAGTTCTATAGGATAGAGGACTAAACAGGGACAGGGCAGGAGGGCAGAAAGGGAATGGCAATGAGATGGCCAGCACAGCAGCCTTGGAGAGCTTCCTCTGCTTTCAGTAGACGGACAGAGGATGAGGGAGTCACAGGGAGAGGAAGTACCTGCCAGGGCTGCCCCACTCCAGGGCTCTGCCAGGATCAGAGCTTGACAACAAAGTCATGCTCATATCCCTGATTTTCTAGGCACCTGCCTCCTCTGTCTACGCATGAAACTACACTTCTTGACCTTATTTGGCCCCCTTCTTTTGGATACGCTAAGTTAATAAATCGCATGAGATGGGGCAGGGATGGGATGGGAGAGGAGGAGGGACTACAGTGCTCCTCTGCACACAGGCTGATCAGCCTTGGTTTACACAAAACTGCTCCTCCTGTGTCACCCCTCAGTGGAGGTGGCAGTAATTAAAAGCTGTGGATTGATACTTTTTAAACCCCTCTAACAGGGGGCAGAGTTCCTGTGCTCATATCCTTCCACAGCAAAGAAAATTATACCTTAGCCTTCAAAGTTAAATACCTATTTCCCCCTAATATCAAAAACGTTAGTGATTAACCAGAACCTGAAGTTTACTCCAACAAGGAGATTTACTAACTGCTACTTTGGACTATTGAAATGTAAATTAAAATCTCTTAGGGCTGCATTATAGCAATTTAATTTTAGGCTGTGCAGAGCTGTGGAGGAATGCCAGGAAACAATCTCCCTCCCCTTGTAGAAAAGAGAGATTAAAATATGGAAGATGGTTTAGTCTTTTGTGCTGTCATTATCATAGAATGGTTTGGGCTGGAAGGGGCCTGAAAGATCATCTAATTCCAATCTCCCTGCCATGATTCAACCCCCCGCTGCCATCCACCCCACATTACCTGTGTCCAACAAATGGCTGGGAATCAGGTGGTCATCAATAAATCTCAGAAACATCAAGGAACTTTACCTGCAGACTTCATACTTTGTACTGGCTACCAAAGACACTTCTCCACATGAATCCTCTGAGGTGGAGCTGAAAAGAACCCATGCTTTACACCTGTAAAGCACCAACTGTTCTGGTGTCCCCACTGGCACAAAACGTGTGAAGCTTCCTGCAGAAAGAAGACTACGTGGGTGGGAAGAAAATGTACTTCATCTAAAGCTACTGAAATTGCTAGATCAGGTTCTGTGGACTCTGCGGTGGGAATTCAGGTGCTGAGGTAAGTGTTCCTCTGCTAAACACTATGACATGAGATGAGAGAAGTAACTCTAAACTATAACCAAGTTATTTCCCATTGTAGATCAGAAAAGAAAAAAAATCAGTCTTCTCCCACTATCACAATTGAAGTGAAGAATTCTGCAGGGAGCAAACGTTCTTCAGAAACCATTAGAGCTAAATATAGAATAGTGTCAAAACCCAAACATTCAGTCCCTCTTCTGCCTAACCCACTCTCTCACCAGCGTGCAGGACCATTTCCATGGAGTCTGCATGAGCAAGTGGGGCAAAACCATGATCCTGTCAGTCTATGGCAGCCCTGCACATCAGGCTGGCCAGGTCTCTTTTCCCAAGATCGCTGCCAAGCAAATACTCCCCAAACGCAGCATTACGAGTGAGAGGTTGTTCCCAGCATGCCCAGCTCCAGTATCCCATTAGCCTAGAAACATGGAGGACACCGTCATTCACTGTTAGCACAATCTGTGGCAAAATTAATACGTAAGGCTACAAATTAGCCTACATGCTGGTCCACTCCAGAAAAAAACAAGGCAGTAAGCACTTAGGTTTCTTACTCATCTTTGGGAACCCCACCATCACCAGTGTAACAGAGACACCAGAGCTGTTTTATCATTCTCTGTGCAAGTCAGATTTGCCAGCCACAACCGCAAGAAGATTGCGCTATGTGGATGCCTTGTACAATGCCCTGTGCAAATTCCCCCCAGACCAGATTAGGGAATGCCATAAAAATGCCATTGCTGAAGGGAGAAAGAAAACCCATATATCCTGACTGCTACTAAAGAAATTTATCCAGCCTGTGTTAGTAAAAATAGAAAAAGGTACCACATTACATCCCAAAAAGAAAAAGCTGTGCACCAAGAAGTTCATTTAACACTACTGACTGTACCAGAGCAATAGCCCTTCCTCAGAAATTAGGACCAGAGACACATAATTGCTTGGGGCCTTTACTCTTGTCATTCCTCCAAACCATGCCATCCCTCCATGGCCATGAACCTGCTCCGTTTCCCACTTTTCTTCATTGTAAATCTCTCCTTTTTGCTTTTTGGGTCCCAAAGGCCATTATTCAGCGAGAAAGCTCCAAAATCAGCAGCACAACCTATTGCTTTAGATACTGCAAAGGACGTACCTATGCAAGAGGAGATTCATTCCTTAGCTGTAAGAACAGTTTGGGCAGTCCTTCCACGCCGGCGGGTATGTTGTTACTGAGGACAGCAGGGCTGAGCCCATGCCCTGCAGTGTGCTGGCCAACTGGCTTGTCCCAGGGCAGCTGGGAGAAATTTTGGAGGGTTTTGAAAGCAAGATCATTAGGGGTGTGTTTCACCACTGCCACTTTCAACAGCAAAAATAAGTCTGTAATCGCAACCGGTTCATCTGATTATGGGCATAAATTAAAGCTGGAAGTACAGGGAGCAACAAATACTCTGATTTATTGCAACAGGCACCAGTCCTCATTTATAAAACCTTGAATTTGTGCTGTACAGTGGCTCGACAAAAAGCCTCGGTAAGTCATTCGCTATCCAATAGTTACATTGAGTTATCACATGAGCAGCCATTACTCAAGGTGACAGTCACAGCACAACAAGCCCCTGTTGAGAGCACTTGAGTTTATGTCAACATGAAACAGATGAACCTAATGGATATCCGCCTGGATGAATCCAGTGCCTGCACGTAGCCACAAGCCCGACTGTACACAGTGGGACAAATCGACCAAGCAGTGCATCTCTCCAACATTACTCTCAGCACAGCAAAACTGACATTTTTCTGTTTTTTCTTTAGATAGCCTGGGGTTTTGTTTTTGGTTTTGGTTTTTTTTTGAGGGGTTGAGAAGTAAAAATAACTCCCAATTAACAGCCACCAGTCACATCTGGCAACATGGTTAGTGTTGGCGGGGCAGTAACCTTTCAAAAGTGGTGGGAGAAATCTTGGCTTTGATTTTTTCTGTCAGGCCTGATCTGCCTGGCACACTGGGGCATGAAGACACCCAAAGGCCTGGCTCTGCAGCCCACTTTGGGGAAGGAAGGGGCTGTGCCCAGTTCTGGTGCAGGTTAGACCAATCTTGGAGGCTACTCTAACCCAAAACCTATAATCATCTTTAATTAATTCTGTAGACTTACCTATTTTATCAAACATATTGAAAGGCAAGTTTTCTAAAGCTGCTAGCTGAGAAAGACCAGGATTTCCTCCCTAGCTTTCTTGATAAGGAGATATTTCCTTTCTACAAGCAGACATCCCTGCTCCTGAGCTGATCCCAAACTATTTTTGTTAAAGCCTATAACTGAACCTCATGGTGCAAAGAGAAGATTCATTACCTAACCAAGAATAGTAGAGAACAAATAAAATGCACACCAGTTATTTTCTGCTGCCAAAGTTACTTCATTATCATTTTACAATACACGATTCTCTAAATTACATACAGAAATTTTCCTCCTTCTTCTAAAAAAGTAATGAAAGTCAATGTCTGAAAGCAGAATATGCGTCTTCTGACTTTTTTTACTGCAGTTTGAGGCTTTTATGTCTTCACTGCATATTAGAAGAGGGGGGGAGAAACCCAATAAGTAGCTAGTGAGATTGATTTCTGGAGCTGTTATTTAATCTCTGGGGGGTTTTCAGCACTTACTACAACATAGCCAGTAGGGAACAGTCACATTTTGTGTTCATTCATCTGATTAAGGAGAAAAAGCCACTTCCTACTGCCACGTGTTCAGCGGGAGCTTAGCCAAATTACCACGGGCTGAGTCATCAGGCCCATAACCGCTCTCCATCCCTCTCTGCACAGCCCCTCAAGCCGGGAGATGCAGGGCATGGCTCTGCACCGCTGCACTCCAGCATCCACGGTGCCACCACCCCCAGGGTAGGGGCCAGCCAGGGCCAGACCTGGCCACTGCCAGCTCCCACGGCGAGCCCTGCTCCCACAGAGCCAGGAGGTGGCAAGGGGCTGAGAAAACCCTCCTCACCACAGGCGCTGAGGGGACACCGCCACAGACAAGCCGGAGGAAAATTATGTCTATCCGGAGTCGTTTATTTGGAGCTTTGTTTAAAAGGAACGCAAGGCAGATAGGGACAGAATAAATCCACGGTGAGAAGCAAACTGGGATAACAAATAAGACGACAACGCTGAACTCTCTTCTTCAGGGACAACGTTAATATTCTTATCTAACAATATGTCCCTTTAGTGATAATACACTGGAAACAATTCAAAATCATATTAATATAAATAAGGGATAGTTGCTACTAGGGCTCAATTTAAATCACAAAGCTCTCTATTAGCATGAATTCTTTAGTATCTTCTTCCCTGGATGTGTATATCTAATTTGCAACTAAATTATTTGGGGAGTTTATGCTATACATGACCCTCACCTGATGCTGCAGTACTTTTACCCCCAGAGATCCAGGGGTGGGAGGGTTGAGGAGCGGGCTCTCTTCTGAACCATTGCCAAACACCGCGCTACAGCGACTTCAGTGCTTGATCAGGCAAAACTCCTTTGAAAGGCAATGGTCATTTGCAGAGAGAGTAAAGAACGAGAGATCAGAGCTCCGCTGTGTGGCACAGCCACGAGAAATCACACCGTGTCTCTCTGTCCAAAGATGGAGAACGCCACTTACAGAAACCACAGCAAAATCGGTCAAGTCATCCTCCATCCATCATGACATCTGCAGCTTCCTTCTCAAGGCTGGCAAGATGATGATAAATACGGCATGAGCACACTATACTGTGTCTTTTTCCTGAGCCGCAAATAAAGCTGCCTGCGGGATATGCCTCCCCAGGAGTAAATGCCAAGGAGAAATCCAAGGAAAACAAAGGGAGCTGGCTAATTGAGTGATGCCCACATCCCTCGATGGAAACGATCCTACAGAATGGAGCATGCAGTCCCAAGCTGGCACTGTTTACAAACACGATGCAACTGGCATCATTTCAATATCGCCATTAACAGGTGAGCACACACGCAGGCTGAGGAGGAAATAACATTTTTATTGACTGACAAATTGCAGTACTAGATTACATTGAACATCCCACTAAAAATGGAGTCAGCCCTGCCTAAAGTATGGCACTGTGCAAAGATTAGCAGTACCGTGGTCATTTTATCAAGGTTAAGCCTACCCTGTAAAGCTTTGCTGGAACAGTTATGTTAGTTATGGATGATGAATAATAAATAAATACAGATTGTATCTCCAAGCCAGCTTAGCTCTGCCGGCACAACCCCTCGAGTAGGTGCAGATAGGCTGTCACCTCCCGTCCCCCTGCACTTCTGGCCTGCCTGAAACCAGGTTGATAAAGACAAAGCGGATAAAAAGTTATTATGCACGTAAAAATTTGACACTTCAGCAGTGAAGATTTTGGGGAGGATCTGAATTACGTCTCTGCTAATTATACTTTTTGTTTTCCTCACTCTGACAAGCCCATGACTGGCATTTGTTTGCTCCTGACTTCTGCACTGAGCTGCCACCTCTAAAGCAACCAGTGCTCAAGTACTCATAGAATACCACTACTTAACAAATACCATAGAGAGTAACTGTTCTGCGTTGTCAAGAATGGCTGAAGAAGGTCTCACGAAAGATTATGTCACTTAAAGACCTTCAATGGATATTGTGGAATAGCCAAATAAGTCTGGATGAGATGACTTTCTTGACTTTCAAAATTTTTTCAAAGGTTTTGCCTTTGTTTGGGGTTTTTTTTTCCTTGTATCCTGATGAAAATGGATTTGGAAAAAAAACTAGAGATCATATATTTCTCAAAAATTAATATTATACCAATCAGAACATGTATCCCAGATGAGAAAGATGGGAATTAAAACCCCCCTTCTGCTTCTTTCAGACCAGGAACTTCCCTTTGAAAACCCATTCCCTCTGAGAAACAAATTTCATAAATAAATCAAAAAAAAAAAAAAATCAGCAGCCGCTTTAACTTACCTCCAACATAAAAATTCTGCTCTGGACCATCAGAGAAGGAAGAAAGTGATAGCACATCGCATTTAGGTTAGAAACACTTATATTTAAGATAACCTTTTGTTGAAAGCAGAGGCAGCCCTGAGGGCTGGCAGCGCTGACCATTTCATCCCCTGTCTGTGCTCATGCCTGTGCAAAGCGAGATGTCCTCAACCTGCTCGTTCCTCTCCCCCAAACAACGACACAAGAATGAAGCTCTCAGGATTTCTCAAGCCTCGGCTTCCCCTCCCATGCCAGTTGTGCCTTCCCTGGAGTCAGGATCTGGCCGTTCCTCCCCAGATCGACAACGCTCGGGTCAGCTTCTGGTGCTGAGCAGCTCTGAGCCAGCTCTGGGGCTACATGGGCTCAGTCGTCCTAACTGGCCAGGTGGAGCTCAAATCGCCCAAGGAGCTTCACTGAAACAGGAATTAATGAGAAACTGGAGATATTTCTCCTACTTGTTACGTCAGCAGCATGTACGCAGGTACTGCATACTCTGAAGAGCAGTGAGGAAACATCTGCAGAGTATTCACATATATGTTACTCCACCTTTTTAGACACCACAACCTACTGGTGCTAGCAAAAGTTTTACAATCTCCCCAGGGTTCATAAGTCTGAGGGCCTATATAACTCTCAGTATCCCTTAAATTCTGCCTTATGTTTGGTTAGACAAACAGTACGGCATTTCTTTCTTTGACTATGTGTTACACAGAGACATAAGATTCTTTGGATGGAGCACAGCTGGGAATGCATTTTAGATAAGCAAGTATATTACCACTAATTATGACACTGCTCGTGAACACGGACAGAGAACATCAGTGTTTAGATGACTGACAAAAACATCTTTACTACACACGGACACCCCTGTTCAGCTATAGCCAGTCATTTCCCAAGTACTCCTGAGCATGGGGCTTTAATAGCAAATGGACGAGTGGAGAGTGGGATTGGAAAATAATCCATTGTCTGGGAAGCTGCTCTCTGTTAAGCAGAATATACTATTTCTTACAGGAGAGAGAAATATTTTCTTGGCTTCTTCTTTGACAGAGCTAAGTCTGGTGGGAGGAAACAGCAGAAGGAGGATCCTGCCCCAGTTGTTGCACTGTGTCATCCAGCTCACGCTCCATCTGTGGTCAAGGTTGCTGTTGGTTTTCAGAAGCCTGCTCATTCTTGTAGAAATAGGCTGCTCCTGTAAAAAAAAAAAAAATCCAAAAAAACCCCAAATGAACAAAAAAAACACCCTCCAATGTGTAGAACAGATGGAAAGCATGAAATTGTGCATGGAAAAGTGAGGGAGGATTACCAAAAAGTGGCTTTTCAGTTATTAATTTCTTCCAAAGTCTGAAAAAAAGTTGGCCTATAATATTTCTGCAGTGCCTTCAGACAGCTCACATTCTTGAATTCCTGGAAATTATAGTTTTCAAAACAGCATTTAAAGGCCACACTGGATTCCAGACTTTTTTTTTAAATCATGAGACAGAATAATCGGTGGATCACAACAGAGGCTAAAAGGAGACAAAATTCAATGAAGTTGAAAGACGTCTCCAAAAGCTCCAGTAGGATTTGGTCCAGCATGTGCTTAGTCCCTGGCTCTAATAACACTCTGCAGCCTGGTAACTGATTAATTGACAGGCATTCTACGATTTTTCAGATACCTAGTGGTGAATATCAACAACAAAGTGAAATGTCAGGGAGTGAAATATATTGCAAGGCTTATAAGGATTATGAGTGCTTGTATTATCAAACAAGAGAACAAAGTCAAGGGATAAGCAAGTGCAGAATTAGAGCATCCAGCAGGATAGTGATAATTAAGTCCAGGCAAATAATTTTATAAATGTAGATTTAATGGCTTTACTAAGATTCTCATCTTTTCTTGTATAACCGGCAGGTTTCTTCAGAGATCATGTTAGTAATCAACTCAAGTAGAAGTGGCAATGTGAGTAGAAAACAGGCTGCACAGAGGAATCATTAGGTTGAAGAAAAGAAAAATTACTATTTCCCTGTTGCCTGCTAATGACTTAAAGACCTCAAATGTGCTCCATAGGGGACTGGAAAAGGAAGCTGTCTTTTGAAATTGAAGCAGGACTTTCGTATCTGTTATGCTGATTTCCAGACACTAATGTGACCAATTTTATATATGAACAACAATTTCATCTGTCATTTTGGGCTCAAGTTACAATCCTTTTCAGTACGAAACAAAAACAAAACAAAAAAAACCCAAAAAACCATCAAACCAGCAAGTGAGTAATAATGTCTCTTAGGCTAGAATTATGACCTTGGTGTCATCCAGAACACAAGCCATGGTAATCTCCCAGCTGCAATGCCGTGAAAACAACCACATCTGTTTATGAGCAGTCACCTGTTCTTACGTACATCTTACTGGGTACATCATATGCACCATCTTACATTTATAATGAGGCTGGCCAGGGAAAAAAAAAAAAAAAAAGCTGCTTAACAAAATGCTTCATATTTCACCACTGAATTTTGCCTTGTTGTAAGGATGAGCTGGAACAACTGTGCAGGTCTTGAGGAAGGGACAGGAGAAAAACGCGGTGATAAGACGATTGCTGTGGATAGCCAGTGTTAAATCACCATTCCTGGAGATTCTTGCTTTCCCAGCAGTTCCCCAGCCACAGTACTGTGCGATCAATATTCCCCCCTGCACGTATAAACGAAATGACTGGCGTCCAATTTGCAGCCTTATAGAACCCTAACGAGGACATGAAGTGATTTTAAGTTGTTCAAGAAAGGAGATCGCAAAAGCAGATTCCTACATCCTACATATGGTTGGGTGGGGAGTTTTTTGGCATCCGCAAATTGCTAGAAACTGCAATTCTCTGAATGAAGTTTTAAACAGGCTAATGGGAGTGATAATCACCAAAATCATGAGGCTTAACCTGCAGTCTCATAAAACCAGTGCAAGCACCTCTGCCATCGAAGGCTCCCTCAACCTTTTTGGCAAAGCCAGAACCTGAGGAGCCTTTGTAGCAGACACCTCCTTGAAACATTTGCCCAAAACTTCTAATTTCGAAACGTGAGACTTTCCCTATATCAAAAACTTTCCAATCACCTGTAATAAACACACGCATACACAGTCTGCACAAAGCACGTCAATCCTTGCATTTTGTAAGCCCAGAATCAACAATTCAATTGGAAAATTGAAAATAGCTTCAGTGTAGTGAGAGATTATAGCCGAACAGAATTGTCATAAATTATTATGAGAATAAATATATATTCTTCTTACACATTGTAAAGTCTGATTTCACATTTAAGCAATTGTTTCATTGTAACAGTGCTTAAATACCTATAATTATAGGTTGGTTTCTATTGTTCAGAACATTTTATATGCACACATAAAGCTAACGCTCAAATATAAATCCCAGGCGGTGATTATTCTTAATAGTGCAATTATTTTCTCATCGTAATCACTAGGGTACAATTCCTGTTAAACTATTCAGCATTCCTTGAGAAAGTTAAGTAAAAATCAATCTGATGTGCTTTAAGGTAAGGGCTTCCTAGTTCCGCTCTCTCCCCCTTCTCTGCTAAAATAAATATAAATGTGTATTAGCTATGGGGAGAATCAATGAAATTATATTTAAGTTGCAGTTCAGCCAAGTGTCTGCAGATTCAACTAATTATTTATATTTTGAGTCTTGTTGATGCTGCTGTTATTGAAAAGCTCAATGGCCCATCTCTTTCATGTAAACAATATCGAAGGCTTTTACACCTCCATTTCGTTAAAGTTGAAACATTTTGTGGCCTAGTTTACATAGTGGTTTACATAGTTTTCTAATTATTTACTGGAAACTGTGAAAACAGGTTTGGTCTCCTGAAATGCATTTTACAAAGCAGCACATTCTTGATAGGTGCCAATAGCCCAGTGCACATGCTTTATAAAAAAGATTTGAATGTTTGGACCTTATAAAATCATAACTGACTGAGTGTACTTCCCATAGAGCTTCTCTGAAGAGCTCTTGGTGGACGTCTAAGAGCAGCAGGTTCCTCCAGACCCCGCACAGCTGGTCCTGCTCCAGGAAGCCGTGTAAAAAAACCACCAAAACCCATCATTCTCCCTATTCCAGCAGTAAGAAAGCAATTAGCTTGATGTTGTTAAACCCTGACAGGGATGAGGAAAGCCTGCCCAAAGACAGTAGAGCAATAAATTTCAACCTGTAATATGACAAATACTGGTGCCAAATACCTCAAAATCTATTTGAATCCACAAGGATGAGTTCACTGCAAAGACCTACCCTCCCACAGTCACTAAACACCCTGTGACATTTATCAGAGGAGTGCAGGTAACAACCTCACTTCTGCTTGGCAGATTACATTCTGCCTCCATGAACTCACCTTTAAAATTTCAAATGGATGGCACATTATTCATTTCCTGTTTCAAAATATCCATTATTAGCAAAAATGACATTTCAGTAGAGAGAAAAACGATTTCAATGTAATCTGCAAATCAATTTGTAAGGATTTCAGCAAAGCAATTAGGGGAATTTCTGGACTACAAACACCGTGTAATGTGAGATTTCATCTTGACTGATATACCTGTCAGGACTTCCATCCAAAAATACAACTGTGTTTCCCTCCTCTCCACCCCGCCTTTTCATGAGTTATATCTGAAAGTTTTGTTCTTTCCTGTATTTATTATTGGCGTCTTGGAACTTTACCCAATTTTAATCCATTTTAAACCTCCTGTTATCCAACTGAGTGAAACAGGTGCCAATCAGGACTGGAGAAAAAGGACAAACCAATGCCATATCTACAGTACTCAGGAGCTACCGAAGAGAAATGCACACCCAATTAAACCTCTAAAACATACCAAGTGCTTGTTGGACGGGAGAAAGGAAGACTGACCGAAGCTGAGTTTGGGTACGACATGCAGTCTGCAAGATGACAACCAGTCTCAATATTTCCTAGAAAAACAGGCAAAATGCAGGATCACAAATTACAAGCTCTACCAAAAGGCTCCAGGATGTCATTTTAGGAAGCTATATGTCCGGGTGGGTGGGTTTTTTGGGCGTGGGGGGGGGTTGAGCTTTTTTTCTCTCTTTCCCTGAATTCATGGTTGTGTTCCAGTTTCTTTTGAACTACACACCAGAGACATGATAAGTAATAACCTTCTGCCATCTCATTAAGACTCAGAAATTTTCCAGACATTAAAAAACTGAATTTCTTTCACATTTGCAGGTAGTGCTGTCTCACTGGCAGCTGCCTCTGTAAGGTTCCCTGACATTGCAAGCTTAGTGCAAATAAAATCAAAACCTTAATTCATCCTCCATCTTCTCCCCCAGTTCTTTGTTAGAAATGTCACATCTACAACGCTCTATTTTTGGCTCCATATCTCGAGGGTCATCTCCAGTTCCTCCTTCCCTCTCTTACAGCCCATGTCAGTCAAACCTGTTAAGATCCATCAGTTTTCTTTTCTTTCTCCTCCTTGGAGGCAGTCATGTCCCAGTTTGATTATTGCACTTTTCCTTCTGGGGCCCTTCTTCACTATAATTTTTTCTAGTTAGTACAAAATCAGTCGTCTTTTTCTGTCTTGTGAATCCGCTCAAACCTAGCTGGTAGGTTAGTTTAGTCAGCCAGTTAAACTAAACTTAGTTTAAGTAATTAAATCTTGCACACATATAAAGACATGTCTTCGGAGAAGCTGGCATCCACACACCAATCCCGGCTCTTGTTTTGACCTGCATGTCCCTGCACTGTCTTGCTAAGGTGGGAAAGGGATTCATAAAGTATTTAACCAACTTTCAGAGCTTTTGTGTTGGCAACAGTAAAAAACAGAACAGCTGAGCTGGTCAAAAGCATCCAGCTGGGATCCCCTTCTCTAAGCTTCCGACACAGTCACATCAGCTCCACTAGGAGGGAACACAAGCACAGACAAACAGAACATTCAAAATAATTAGGTACCCACAACACTGCAAATAACTTAAATAGGGAGTTTTACACGCTGAAGGAGTGGGATGGAGCTGCTCATGACAGGTTTTTTTTTTGTGGCTGCACCTGAACTGACTATTAAAAAAAACATGAAATGAAAACATGAAATGAAGCAGAAGAATGAACTCAAGGCAGGAGCAGCCTGCACTGCCTGTGCAGTCTGAAGGAAGTTGTCGCTTCGAGGAGAGAAGCAGAGGATACCTTGAGGTAGGGGTGTGGGAATAGTTCCATGTGAGCTGGCAGAAGGACAGGAGATTTGAAAGTAATACCAAATGGCAGATGGAAATCTAGCATGCCCAGAAATCCAAAATATTACAGGATTGCCCCAAACATCCAAAACTTTTAGCATCGGGATGCTAGAGCAGGCCACCTGGAATATTTGTTTCTGTTATAATCCAAAGTTAATGCTCAAGTAAAGCACACCTTTACACATCAAGTAGCTAAACAGAGAACTTCTATCATTACTCATTGTCACTGCAGGCAACTTGGAGAATCCAGCTGAGACAATCCTCTCAGCACACACTACGCAAACTAGGAGATACAATCCACATGGTGTAGACTGATATAAACGAGCCAGAGCTGAGGTTAAGGAGGGATGGTTCCCTCCACCCTGCAGGTGAGGCAGGTAGGCAATTTGCCAAAGAACACCAGGGAATATCCATGGCCACTTCTCAAATTGAACACAGACTCTCCTGGGCTCTGCAGTCTTTGAGTGGCAAGAAAGGTGACATTCAGTGGGTCAGAGCTAACAGCAGCAATGGGGTTGTGCCTGCTAAGCCAGCATCAGTCTGGTACGTTTATTGAGAAGGGAAAATGAATGCATTTCGCTCTCTCTTGTACCAACATTTCCAGCATGTCCCTGCAACGGGGCTTCTCTGCCTACTGCTGGCACACAGGAGCTCACAGCTCCATTAGTCACTTCCCATTCCCTCACCTCATAGGAAGGTGTTTTCATAGAATCTTCTGGGTTGGAAGGGACCTTTAAGATCAAGTCCAACCATCAGCCTAACACTGCCAAAGCCACCCCTAAACCATGTCCCTCACCACCGCGTCTACCCGTCTTTTAAATGCCTCCAGGGATGGTGATTCTACCACTTCCCTGGGCAGCCTGTTCCAATGTTTGATAACCTTTCCGAAGAAGAAATTTTTCCTGATATCCATCCTAAACCTCCCCTGGCATAACTTGAGGCCATTTGCTATTGTCCTTTCCCTTGCTACTTGGGAGAAGAGACCAACCCCCACCTCCCTACAACCTCCTTTCAGGTAGTTGTAAAGAGCAATAAGGTCTCCCCTCAGCCTCCTTTTCTTCAGACTGGAAAAGCCCAATTCCCTCAGCCGCTTCTCAGAAAACTCGTTCTCCAGACCCCTCACCGGCTTCATTGCTCTTCTCTGGACACGCTCCAGCACCTCAATGTCTGTCTTGTAGTGAGGGACCCAAAGCTGAACACGGTATTCAAGATCGGGCCTCACTAGTGCCAAGTCCTCTCCTCTCCCTTTGAACAGCCCTATAAGCAATGGTCCTTTATTTGTGATACTGCTTTTATCTTGTGATCATGCTCTTCCTAAAATTTGACCCTTCAGAGGAAAATCAGGCATATGCAAAAGCGTTACGAAATTAGCAGCTTTCCATACACAACCAAAGCCGCAAGCTGTTCAGCCCCTCCCTGAGCTCCAGCAAGTAGAGGCCTTGACTTTTCACTTGCTCCTGTTAGGCAGAAAATGTCATGTAATTCAAGTTTGGGGGGAAACAAAAAGCAAAACACAGCTGCTTGAGTCAGAAGTTGTCCCCTGCCCACCAGCAGCACAACATGGGCAGTTGTGCAGCCCTGCCTCCACATGTCCACCTCCCTCCCAGGTCAAGCTCATCAAGAGGAGGGCCATGCATTTTCTCAAAGTGTCACGGGGAGTTGAAGAGATTAATGGAGCAGGAGAAGCCGGTGTCAGCAGTGAAATCTGTTACTGCACCTGCACCATTTCAGAGCTTTCAGACAGCAAACTGTGTGTTTGCACCCTTCGCCATAACTTCCCGGGGAGAGCAGACTATTTTAGAGGTATGACCAGAGAAGTCTAGATATAGGCTCAGCCCCACCAAAACTTCACTGTAAATGCATAGAGGGGTTTGCAATCAGGTTGAAATTCTGGAAATATTTGGCCTTAGGCTCCCATCTGGCATTAAACTCTGGCAGTTTCTGATAAGCAGGCAAGACAAAGATTTTCTCATCATATCCCTCACGGTCTCCTCATCGTCTCCCAGGCAAAACCCTATTCCATCTACTCTGACGATATTCCAGCTAGCTTTGATGGGATGTGAACCTTCTTTTCTTGGCAGGATTACCCACCTAGCCCCCATTTACCACTCTTCAACATACAAGCTGAATACTGTATCTGCTTACACGGCCTGAAGACGTGACTCCATGGATTTCCTTTATTCTTTTTGCAAACCGTTCTCTATCCTTTTGTAACAGGGGTAGATGAAACTGTTTTCCCCCTCCAAGCCCTAGGGTATTTTCATTTTTTAAACATTGAGTTAAACAGATAAAAAAAACATGTTTAGTGACTGCTTTTACCTATCCTTATGCCTAAGGTATGCCATTTTGTGGCGCATTAATGAGAAATATGTATGTCAGAACACAGAAGTAGTAAGTTTTGCCTGCAGTCTGTTGTGACAAAGCATTTATTTCTGACTGTATTCAGCCACCATCTGTGGTTCACTGTGCAACCTGACAGCTGCCACTGGTGGTGTGACCTCTTGAGCAATCCTCGTTAGTACAGCTTCTTACCCTATCATTTAAGAAGAAGAAATGACTATAGAATAGCTCCCAAATGTGCACCTCTCCCTACAACTAAAATTCAAGGGATGAGGCAAGAGACAGAACATCTGGCAGAGAATGGTATATTTTGTATGTTAATCAGCAGTGGAGAGCAAATAAAACATGTTCTGGAAATAGAAAATTGACTTCTTCCAAACCAGGCGAGACTATAAGAATATATGCGTGCTCTGAAAAGGAAAAGCAAGCAACTGCCTGGATGCTGCTCAGCAGGCAGAGGAAACAGTCTCCCACAAAGGCTGGGGCTCCTGGATAAGGGAAATGCCTTCCCTCCAGTATAGACTTCAGGCATTATTTAAGGCAGTAAGGTCAAAAAAATATTTTGCCTTTTTGTCTTTCTTGTTTCATATTTTTTTGGGCCCTTTGATGCTGTGTCCTTGGAACTGAGAGCTCAAAAAGCAACTCCAGGAAACTGAATTTTTATTCTCCTCCAGTCTTTTGTCAGGAACAAAAGCATTTGCTTACTGAACTACCTGTGGAGAAACACAAAGCAACACTTCAATCACCCATTCCGAATCAGAAAACACAAGATAAAGGCCAAACAACTGGGAGCATGCTCAAGGATCATAAATTTCCTTATGCAACCCCATTCCTCCAACAAGCTTCTGTTCCTAAAAGTACTATTAGAAAATAAAAAAAAAAAAACCAAAACACCGTGTCCTTTAAAGCAAATTCTGGAATGGCAGAAAAAAATTAATAGACTGACCAGAGTACTGTTTTGAGCATCTTTTCAGTGCTCAAGAGATATATTGAACATATTCAATTGACAGCTCTGTAAAATAAAATCTTCTATGCTAGGAAGAGCTGAACAGGAGACAAGAGTGTTTCTTGCTTAGATCTAGGCATGTCTCTTTAACACTAACGTATTAGGGAAATGTATCTAGAGAGAAAAAGATAGTTCAGACATTGTGTCAGAAATTAATCAATTATCCAGGTATCCATTTTGGATATCCAAGTATTCAAAAATGGTTTGTCATAAATGATCAGGCTGCATCTAAACTGTTAACAGGAACAGGAGTTTTCTTATTCCTTAGTCAACCAAATATCCCAAGCAAAAGAGGTTTTTGATGCTTTGTTTGGCTGTGTAATAATTTGCATATTACAAATTGTGAATAGTTACTTATGAGTATAAAATAATAATTAAAATATGAAATAGACCAGTGTTATGGCCTCAATCCAAAATCATTTGCTGCAGCACATAAGCTAGTGTATGAAAATTGCTGAAGTCAGAGTTTTGTGCTGGCTATAAAATCACAAGACTAGAATACAAAACATAGAGTTCAAATACAAAGACATTTATGAACCTTAAATACCTGTGTTTAGAGACCATGAGATCTCTGATGCTCAGAACAAGAGAAGGTGCTTACAAAGTATACACAATCCTATTCTTTGATTGATCAGTAATTAGAAAAATAGTTTATATTTAGGGCATTTCATCTCATTTTCAAGACCTCTCATAGAGGAGTACCGTGGTAAAACATGGGGCTTGCTTTGGCTTTCACAACACAGAAATCAATCAAGTATCTGTACGCAGTCCAAAGGGACGATAAATTGTGTTTGTCACACCTACAGCCAATTTTCTGAAAACAAAAGATGTAACAATTTACAGAACCTCAGATGCCCTATATTTATCCTTTCTCTGAGAGCTAGAAGTGAAGACAGAATCCACCCTTTTCCCCCCCTTTTTTTGTTAATAGGCATCTTTTTTAATAGACGCTTTTTTTTTTTTTTAGTGGTAGCTTTCTTACTACAGCTGAAGCTTTTGCTTGAGGCAGAAGATATTTGAAGTGTTTGAAACAGAGCACTCCGGGCTCCATGAAGTGACCTAGATTATACTTCATATAAATGAAGTTATTATATTAATCTCAACATTCATCATGAAGTATGACAAAGTTTAAAATGGCTTAGATTTGTTAGGAAAAGCAATATTATGAAAAATCCTTCCTATTATAACTGTTTAATTTACTACCTCCTCCTACATATATATTCTAGTTACTAGGCTTGTTTGTTTTCTTTGTTGGTAAATATTAGAACAATATGAGAGATTAAATTAGAAAAAATATGTGCTGTTGCAAACTCTTAGTTACAGAATTACTTCCTTCCACTGCTGCATTGCCTAGATAATTCACTGATCCATATACCCTAATAAATTTCCACGCAGGTCAGTCTCAAGCACAGATCTTTATCATGCGGATGCGTTTGAGGCGTCTGGGTTCCTGGGGCCGACAAAACACAGGAGAGTCATTTTCGCTGCATCGTGTCCAGCCACCTTTGGTTACCTCCAGCCGAAATTACCAGGTACCCAATTACCGCCGAGCGAGCTGGCAGCAGCCTTCACGCAGGTTCGGCGAGAGGTGTGAACTGGTGCCTCTGGGTGCGGAGTGAGGCTCATTAGCCGCATTGCAACAGCGAGTGAGCAAGTCTCTGGAGCACCGGGACCGAAAACACAACTTGAAGCCTGGGCTAGAGATAAACCACGTACGGAAAAAAGACATAAGAAGAAGCAATCTCAGCGGCATAGAGGAACATCCATCTGCAGAAATATTAAACACAGGAGGACTCTCCAGTTTAGGAAAGTGGTAACTGAGGAAGGGCAGCTAGGACCTGTTATACTGAGAAAGTGAAAAGAATAGTTGGTTGCTGTTTCTCATCATACGACACCAGGCACCAAACTTAAAATAACAAAAAGGAAGAGGTTTTTTTCCGGTAATACATAGTCACAACATTGGAACTATTATTACACAAGAATGCGAAGGTAAAAAACACAAATTACATTAAAACTGTTTTAAAAATTCATGGACTGCCCGGAGAAGGATCACTGCCCACTTCTCTCCCTTTCCCTGAGCATCCGGCCAGGGACAGCTGCCAGGGATGAGATATGGACTAGGAAGCTATAGGATTCACTCACTCAGCTTCATTAGGTAGAAAATATCTCCATTCGAAAGGCTCAGGGAGTTCAAAGCAGCAGCAATAACAATGAAAATTTAAGATTTGCCTCTCAGAACAAATAATATACTTGAATAGGCAATAAGTGTATATCAAGCTTGTTATTGCTATTCTATGCTATGAGAATTAGAGCTGGGATTGAGAGATTGCAAGCAGCTCCAGTATTTCTCACCTGAATTACAGAGCTTCTCTCGAACAGAAGGTCTTTCAAAACAGAAGGAATCAAGACTAGTTTGTGTGCCTAATATTTGCTTATTTTTATTTGGATTGAAACAAGTGAAGAAATCCAGGCTCTAGATGCCCTTGTATCACTCATAAATGCAATTTAGTGCACCAAAAGCCAATACATTAAAATAATCTTTGTAAATAATTATGAACTGGCACCTAAGAGCTAACATAGCTGAAACGACAAATTAGAAATGTCATCTCACGATGTGCGTTAGCGCCGTGTCACTCAAAGCCAATGTATTTTTACTCATATCAAATTAGAATTGCCAGCTACTGTGGATGTTTTTCCCTGAACGAGGCAGAGCTGAGAGCTCTGCAAAGAGAAACCTGACTCTAAAGCTTTTCTTTTGGAGTAATACGTAAACCATCTGCAAGTGATATTAATGTTGGACACGGGAGCAGGGCTGCTGTGTGTTAAAGTCCTCACAAGACAGAAGTGTGTCTTTGGGAAACAAAAACAGAAAGGCTAATAAAAAGGTCTTTTATAAGGTGGCAAAAAGATTACAAAGGTGAGTGAAGGAGACTTGGATAACAATAAAACAAATAGCCAGGCTGTTCTTTCTCCAGAATTCCCAGGCAAGGGAACAGGTAGAGCTTTCTGGACTCTGAGGAGAGCAACATCATGAATGGAGGTCTTGTCAGACACCAAAGCATCCTTCTCATGTAGGTATATGTGAAACAGAAGTGCAGTACGTGGAATGTTATGTATGGAAATGACCCTGGGGTGGGGGAGAGGGGTAGAAAAAAAAAACACCAAAGAATTCTCAACTGGTTCTACCATTTGTTCCGTCAGCGGTCAGTATTTGCTGCTGGCTGTACCGCCTCCTCAGCTAACCATCTTAAACTCCTCCTTTCATTTACTTGCATCGGTGAAACCTTAAAATGAATGTCCTTAAGGTTGTTGTCACCAGCTGGAAAGGTGCAAACAGTTTGCAATCCAGCCCACACACCTGCCTAAAATTCAGAAGCATCCAGCTGGTTTCAAGGAACAGCTAGGATTCCTGTGCCTTTTGTTACCGCTGCAATGTCACATCAACAACGCAAACCAAAGAGCCAGCAAGTGAGGGCCCCTATTCAAACAAGAGCTTCTGCATCGTCAAAGATCCTGAAAATTTTGTGGACAGCAAGAAAACCCAAAGACAGCAAGGGAGGCACAGACTTCGACTTGGGGTTATTTAGCATGTAATTTGATTTCGTGTGTTTTCCTGCTTTGTATTCATTGATTTCAAATCCTTCCTCAGTATCCTTTTCTGCCACAGTAGCCATGGTAAATTGCCAGCTCATATTGGATAGGCAAGTGGCCAGCTGAGACTATGGACATAATTAATTTGTTTATTTTAACAACCCACCTCAAACTTTCCATTTATACAACAACATATCTGTGTAAAAACACCTTCTGGTCACAGTCCGCATTTTCTTTTTAGCATTTGCCCCTCGTATTTGTTACATTCACTCATCACAACTTCCCATAATTTAAATTGTAATCTGTTGAGGACAAAAAAGATATTGTGTCTTGCTCTATTCTTGTGCAATGAGACCCTGAACAATGAGACCCTACCGCAACAGCTCCTCTGGAAATTAAACACATAATAATATTATTATAACCTTCCAACCATTCCCTTATCATTTCCAAGTGTATTTTTTCCTGTATTTTTTAAGCTGAGCAATGGAAGCTGCTGTCTGATTTGCATTCAAACGTGAGCGAGATGCCAAGCACTGCACCTCTGTGCACTTTGCACCCTGTGCTCCTTACAGCCTGCGTCTTCCATAGACAAAAGTGTGTTGTAGCAGCAGCACACTTCAGGGAAAGATGCCTAGTTTTTGTCACGCTCCAGTCTGTCGATGCTCCAAAGTCACAGGATAGCAATCCACAGCACACAGCTTCTCAGTATAGCAATGGAGATCAGGAATGGAAATTGTCATCTTCTTCAGGAAAAAAATGGTCTTTCATACATCTATTGATCAAAACGTTGCAACTACGGTGAGCAGTTGCCATTTAAGCAACCTTCGGCTTCCCACAGACCAGTGAAGGAAGCAGACGGGTATCCAATTCCTGGTGTGTATTTTCCTTCTTCCCAATTCCCTGAACACAGAACATGCAAAATGAGACAACAAAAACATGAAGCTCATCTGAATGCTGCCGTTCAGCTAAACCTATTTTGAAGAGCAAACCTGGCATCAAAAACCCATCTAGGGAGTATTTTCCACTGAAACCCTGCTCAGAGAGAACTGGCACAAATGGAAGGGCCTGCTGCCTGCCAAAGAGAAAAAGCTTTGGGGGTTGAATCACCCACCTATTAGTAGCTGTGAATAGTAACAGCAGCCTGTAATCATGAATAGTATGCCCCGAAATGATCATTTCATACTATTTTGCTTATGGGCAAGGGTGTTCTTAATACTTTTTACAATTTTTTTATGCTAAACAACCAGGTTTAATGTCACCATTTTTTTGATAATGTGATTCTGGGAATTCATAGAAATGAAAATCTGTACAGGAAATATTTTTGAGATATTTGTCTTCTCATAACCATGCTACAAACAAAGTCCCTCTTAGATGTCACATACAAGAGCTCCTGTTTTTCTAAGGACCTGATGGCTCTTTTTGACCTTGGAGCCAACAGCCCACATCCCTCTTAGCTCACTACTCCACAACAGCTCATCCATGCAGAAAATAAACATATTGATGCTTTTTTCCCCTCCCTTCCCTCTTCCAAAGCCATTCTGTGACCCCAAGGACCAGGCTGGACTCCCCTGAGCACCGACAACTGCTCTCAGTGGTGAGCAACAGCAGGCGTGATTGCCAACAGAAACCTCACGCTCCTTTATTCAATCTCGGGAAGTTAAGATTTTACCAGTCACTTACAAACATCCCACAGAGACTAGTTGAGAAGTATATGGTTGTTAGACTTCAGTCTTCCACCTGTCAGAACCAACAGATGCAGAGTAACCCACGGCTTTCCCTCTGCAGGCACAATGCGGCCATACAGCTAATTCACGCTGTAGATTCTGCTCAGCAAAGCACTGCAAACTATCCACACAACCAAAAAAACCCCAAAAATTACCACTCCCAGAGAGCAGATTTAGTTTTAAGCATCATTCAAAGGTTTGCATGCAAGAGTCTCACCACAGTGAATCATGAAGGCATTAACACGATGATGCATTGAAAAGATACACCGAACACATCCCTTTATTTAGAAGATAGAGGAGAGCCAACTTTCCATTCCTGAAACTATCATAGAATGGTTTAGGTTGGAAAGGACCTTAAAGATCATCTAGTTCCAACCCCCCTGCCATGGGCAAGGACACCTCCCACTAGACCAGGTTACTCAAAAGCCCCATCCAGCCTGGCCTCGAACACTTCCAGGGGTGGGGCATCCACAGCTTCCCTGGGCAACCTGTTCCAGTGCCTCACCACCCTCAGTGAAAAATTTCTTCCTGAGGTCTATTCTAAATCTCCCCTTTTCCAGTTTGAAACCACTCCGTGACAGCTGAAAATTTAAACTCTTTAAAAGTACCCAGGAATAGCATGTGATGGTGAAGATTGTTTGGTTTTAATTAAAATATTTAGACATCTAGAATTGAAGGGAACACCAACAACCTTCAACTTACTGGTAGAAGAGAGGAAATAATATACTGAGCCAGCAATGTGCCCTTGTGGCCAAGAAGGCCAATGGCATCCTGGGGTGCATCAAGAAGACTGTGGCCAGAAGATATTGTTCTTGCAGCCTAAGGAAATATTCCTCAGGTAACTTTGGTTAGAGAAAATGGTTCTTGCAGCTTATGAGGAAAAACAGCGACTGGGACAGGCTTAGGTCTACTAACATGAAGGGAAAAAAGGTAACTTATTCGGAACAAATTTCATCACTGGCAATAAGCTCCAACTGACTTTAAGAAACTTTAATAAGGGACCGTAATTAAAAAATGCAGCATTTTCCTGAACAGTTTGAATGTGATTAAAAGCTTTTTTAAAAATTACCTTTTTTTTAACATTATCCAGAAATACTGCATCGCTACAGCTGAAGAACGGAAGAAATGACACTAAATTCTAATAAGGAAAAAGGATTTCTAGAGTCTGCTATCTGTTCAGAACTAAGATCAGCTACTAACTAGCCCTTTGAGAAACTGGATCTGAACTGAAAACCAAGAGTGTCAGCGGCTGGGATTACTGCAGAGATTTGAGTGGCATTCCTGGAGAACTGGGCTTAGTGTGTTTTAAGATCTGCACAACAGACAGTTTAATAAATATTGAACCTATGGAGTAATGAAATAATCATGTGGCAAGAACATTGCTTGCAAAAATACGCAAGGTCTGTTACCACTACAGCTATTGTTTTTTCAGGCATAAAAACCATTGATTGAAAGCACTTTAGCAGAAGCTGTATGCTATACAGAGATACAATTGTTCACTCCCAGATCTGTATTTAAGCACCTTAAGTAAGTGTCACACACGTGAACGTCTTTAAAATAGTTTTCAGCCACCAACAGGAAACAAGTGGCTCTTCTCTCCTCTGCCATCTAACTTGACATGTACTGGGAGGCCACATAGCAGTTAAAAAGAGCAAATAACCCATCAAATCTGCTTGATAATAAATTTGGATATGCCATCATGGCGGCTGTGCTTCAGATAAGCTTTGGCCTTCAGTTTGGGAGCAATTAAGCAGGGTGAATATTCTACTTTTTTTATTTCTGATAAGGATAGGGAGGTTGATTTGGCTTTCCCTCAGAAGTGAAGTCCCATTTACAAATGCTCCAAAACAATTTGGAGACTAAAAGAAAAACATTGCATCTAGAACTGGCATAAATATATTGTCATGAGGCCTCCTGGGTGTAATAAGGAAACTTCTACAGAGAGTTGGTTAAATGTGTTCAGAAGAAAATTTACTCCAGTCTCCTTTTTCTATCTATATGCACTCATCATTTCATTTGGTGGAAACTTTAGAAGGGCAAAGGGAGGGGTTAATTTTGTATGGCCTATGAAGGTCTTTAACATTTTTATTGTGTAGGGATTTTTCTCTAGCTGACGCTTGAAGAGAAAATGAAGTAAGTGGCTGTTTTTAATCCAAAGTTGCAAAATCTTGAGGTTTCAAGGTAAGGCCTTACATATTTCATAAAAATCAATTTAAGCCAAAATACAGAAGCAATAGCAGAAAGTCCACAAATATCAGTGATTAAATTAAAAAGGACATTCACATGTATTTTTCCACTGCATAGTATATTTGCAATTTTTACAAAACAAAATTCTAATGTTCTTTAAATTAATGTTAAAAAGGTGAGAAATATTTTTTCAAGGATGATTTCTAAGCATAGTGAGTAGAAATAGGCAGGGGGACGGAGTACTGCACTTACTTCATACATGCCTACACTCAGCACTATAGCTGTACCACCAACATACTCAACTCTGATTACACACCCTACAATTGAGTTGAAACACATTTAAATATTACAAATTACTTTTCCTACTTGTATGTTGATTCAGCTATTTATACTTGTTATTCTCGATATGCTGTAACAGTCATGAAATTGTGAGAAGCAAGACCTCAGGTGAATATTTAGATCCCAGTGAAAAGTTTCCTCAACTGTCAAAAATTTTGTTTCTATGAATACTAGATCCTGAAAAGTGCAGTTTTAAAATGAACCCTTAGGACACAATAAACTAAAGAGAAAAATGTGATCAGTTGTAGGTAAAACTTACTTCAACAGTGCCTCCTAATTTAACACACAGTCTAAGAAACCTCTAAACTCCTAAGTCGTAGTGTCAAGGATTTCCCTTTCTCAATCCAAACTCATATCGCAGCAGCAATTTTAACTGTTCTTTACCTACAGCATCTTAGGAACTGTACCTATTTTTAATTATGCTCTAACACCAGAGATCAGAAGAGAATTAGTGTCATTCAGCAGGTTTCCTGGTATTTTTCTACAGCCAACCAGGTCTCTATAAACTGTAGTTGGCCGAACCACTGACCCTCCAAAGACCTGAACACTGTGTACCTGAATCACACGTTTCTAACTCTCAGATTGCCTCTGTATTCTACCCAAAAGCACTAGAGCAGCTGTCTGAACCAAGGACACTCTCCAGCTTGGACTATTAGATTCTTATCAAATGCAAAAATAAAACCTTGTGTTATGAACTCTAATGGCCAAAAGGACCCATTGGACCACCTACTTCGAACAGTACAGCACAGACCATTACATTTCATCCATCATGCATCATTTCATACATTCATGCATCAATTTGACTAGTTCAGGATGAACAAAGATTTATTCTGGTCTAACTTGATTTGTACTAAAATGCACTTTGTAAGTGCTGCCATCACTTAACAGAGACTTTCTGTTTGCGTAACACCTCCCATTATACAATTCTGTTCTTCTAAAAAAATAAATATTAAGGCTATGCCATACCTGTTTCTGCTATACTAATGTCCTTTTCATTATCCCATGTTCCTGAACCATCTTAATTAAGGTTTATGATTATACGACAAAACATCTTCAACTTGGCTGAGAACTTGCATTTCAGCTAGAAACGCAGCATCTTGTGATGTTTTCATTGCGCTTATCATTTTTGTTTTAAGAGATACTGGGAGTTCATACACCTGCCTGCTGTGCGCAGCCTAATCACCAAGTCCTGCTCTCCCTTGACAGATCTATGTCGCTATCACCTTCCTGTCTCCAGCTATTGATCCACTTTTCACCTACCCTACATCCACTTCTAAAGCCTTCCAGTACTTCCTCTGTTAACAAGATAGTGTCTAAGTAGCTATTCCTATATATTTCCCTACTATGATGTAGTAGATAAGGAGGAATACAAAGGATGGTGAAATAAGGAGACTGAACAGCAGACGTTAGTTAAAAGATGCCAGTTATTCAGCAGATCTACAGTGCAGTAAAAAGAGGTTAAAAAAACAAACAAACAAAAAAACCCCCCAAAACAACAGCAACAAAAAATCCAACACCACACCCATTCAATGACCTAAAAGGACAAAGTTATTCTTTTGTGGATTTTTAAGAAACTTGAAACAGATACAGATTTTAGAATATGTTACATATGCTTTAAAAAAAAAAAAAATCTTAAGTATCATGATGCGTAATCTACCCAAAAGAACCATTAATTTTGAGACCTTGACCAAGTCTGTCCATCTGTAATTCATAGTTATGCACTTGGGAAAACAAGGAGTCTGTCCATCTGTAATTCATAGTTATGCACTTGGGAAAACAAGGATATCATCAGTCATTATATTGGGATAAGCTTGCCCAAAAAGCTCTGGATTATGTCTGCCCTGCCCTAATGGTTTAGGTACACATAGGGAAGAAATGAAAAGTGTGAATGAACTCCTTAACCTTTACTTCCTTGCAACAAATCTGGGCCAGGAAGGCAGAAGATGATAGGAAGCCAGGTAATATAAGTGCCTCTATAGGCCAACAGGTCTAAGTAAAACTAAAAAATTCTTGCCATAGGTGCAAATTGTTAAAAGTTTTTCTTCCTTCATTACAGTAAAAGAAAAAAACCCTGGGAGCTAGCCCTAGGTTTCTGAAATCCTTTTATTGCATTTAGCATATTATCAGATTTGTGGGGAAAAAAGTCTTTCAAATAGTAAAATCTTTGACATATTAAACTTCCTTAAGTATTTCTAGAGTAGAAACCAGAAGAAATTTCACATTTCACAACCACGCAGGGAGCACCTGCATCACAAAGACGTTGCCCTGTCTCATCCTCTAAAGGAATTCTTGCTATCATGCGTCTTTCAATTACACGGTCTTGAGACTGAGTGAAATGCCCCGCAGCTTCAAGGGAACCTAATCTCACTCATCCCTGCTTACTCTGTTTTGGCTCGCACGGATGACTGTGCTCAGAGCGTGCAAACTGGATTCCTTTTGGAAGGAATTCATCCCAAAGGCGCGCGCTGCAAAGCCCCTCTATCTGCTGAGGATCGCCCCAGCCATACTGTGAGACTAAAACCAGCCCAAAGTGGAACTCCCAAAGCACGCAGAGAAGGCACGCCACCTGCTCGGCATCCACTGTTTTGCTCCTACGGTGCCATGGTAGCTGGATGCTCCCACCGTCCCCCTTGCCAGGGCAGCGCTCCACCTCTCAGCAGAGCAGTTTTTAAGTCACACACCGCTTGTGAGCTCCTCACCCTTCCTTCTGCAGAACACCCAATAGTAACGCCCTCTTCTTCACCAGATCTTGAAAGGCTTTGAAGCCAGAGACTGTTTAATTGTCTTCGGTGCCAGCACTTCAAAAGACCACAAACTATGGACCGGCATTCCTTTTGAAACATCCCCCTCTGAATTTAACTGTGGTACATTTAAGATGGGATGTTGTAGAGGAAAGTACTCCCTGTGTGAGCACCATGGCTGCAGCGGGTGATACTTTGGCACAGGCATCCCCTCAGAAATGCAACCAAATATTATCTTAGTATCTCCTTTATTAACCCAAAATACAGAATTGTCTTGTCCAGAACAGTTTCAAACTTTAGACGCCTGTGGGTTGTTTTTTTTTCAAGCAGCTAAATATAACAAAATTTACTTTAAAGATCCACTTAGGAGAGTTGATGCTTGCAAATAGATCCATCTGCAATGTTTTACTGCAGAAATATATTTTCTTTTCAACCTGTAAAAGAATAAGGTTTGGGATTTTCTGGAGTTTTGTTTAGTTATTGGGTTATTTGGTTTGTTATGATTTTTGACTACTGCATAATCATATCAGGGTCACTTGGTTTTCAGAATCCTTGTGACTAAATATAATTTTTAATAGCACCACTACAGTGCAGGAAATGTTTTCAAAAGAATTATTTACACACACTTGGTGGTTTTGCCTTTCTAATCTCAAACAGTTCTCTAATCAAGGAACAAGTGATTCTTAGTGAATTTACAAAGCAGTAAGAGTTTAAAGCTCCTCCATGTCCTACTGCTCAAAAGGAGGATTCTCATTTTGGACTCTTCTACATTATCAAATTCAAAATATTCTGCTTTCAAAGAAAAATTAAAATGTATGAAATACGAAAATAAATTCCCATTTTCTTCAAATAGCAGCAAAAGCATTCATTTCAATCTTTTACTAGTTACTTGCATCTGTATGCTGTAATTTTATATTTTCCCGTTAAAAATTTTATTATAGTCCACCTGGCAGGTAAAAAAATGGAAGAAAAATAGTTTAAAGCAATTTGTAGAACTATTACTCAAGACAGGTAAACTCACAATAATGAAGTAAATCAATGAAAGACAAAGGCTTTGTCACATACCGTTATGTTTTGTTGCACTTTAAGATTTTCCATTCAGAGGATTTGTATGGTTATATTCTTTTCCTTGTAATAGAAACATTTTTTAAATTTTATGCTTGAATTCCCCAAAATAACTTTATTCTATTAATGTAGCAATCCATTGTAGAATACGTGAACAAGCAGCCCATTCCCAACTTAAGAGATTTCAAAGTACACATAAAGCTCGGAAATGAAGAGCAAGGAGTTCTACTCACACAGCAAGAGACGATGTCGGGATTAGCGGCGTTAGGCTGTGCCGTAACAGAAATGTTGCTACCTAAGTGAAAATGTTGTTTCACTTAGGAACATAAATCTCATTGCAGGTCTGAAACACTTTCATTTCTTTTAAAAGGATCCATGATGTCCACCAAGACACCTCCAACTCAGATAGTCAGTAACCCAAAATTAGAGGATAGTTACTACTTGCAATGACACTTCAGAACCCTAAAGTCAAGTTTCCTAACCATCTAATAAGACCAGTGGATTTCCATACATCAGGTGGGGTGCTGCCCGGAGCTTAACCAACAGGAGAAACCAAGTCCATGGCTGTCGGTAACTCCTTGCTCCTTGGTCCCAGAACAACCACCGCCCTGCAGGATCCAGGTGCCGAGCCTTTGCTCAGGGTGGATTTCTACAGCTCCTGTCAGGATGCGATACCCAAAGGAGTAAGGGGTTTGGTAGTTAACACAAAGTAGTGGCTATACAAATTAAGGAAAAATCCAAGGAAGAGGATCCAACAACAAATGACATGTTTTGTTTTTAAAGTCTGGTGTTGCACTAACCCTCTGCGAGTTATGTGTCCTTAAAGGAACACTCTACATGTGAGAAGCCAAAGATTTACAGTTAGCCCAAACTCTTAACAGTAATCAAATAGTCTTTAGTCCAGTCACGATATTAATAGTCTAAATCAGTCAATTATTGTAGAAAAAATTAGACCTCTAACATAATAAAACTAGTAAATGTTACACACTCACACTCTCCCTTGTATCTAAGCCGCCTTCTGGTGTTGCACACACCTTTTCACTGCCCCTTGGGCTCCCAGGAATAACAGCACACGGTCAGGGTCCCACGTTGTCCATCAGGAAGAGCAGGATGCTGATCGTGGCAACTGCGCTTTCTTCTCTCCAGAGTCCACCCGGGGTAATATTACACATTTTCAAAAGTGTTCTACTCACTGTTCTTTGTTCATTGGTCTGGCAATTCCATGCTACAGCCAAATAATTATATATAGTGTGGTTTACTCACATTGCATGTTTGTTCTTTCTTCTCTTACCCCTAAAAACTTGTTTTGCACAGCTCTCTAGGTTGCATTTCTTTAAGGATCAGCATTTGGCCACGGGTGACTTGTTAATATCCAAGGGGCCTCTGGCACCTAGGATCACAGATCAACTGATCCTACACAAAGTGGCTACTTATTACTAGCCATTAGCCACAGAAATATATCAAAAACATTAAAAACATAGGCAGTACACCACCCAATTGTACAAAGTCAGGCTCTCACTTGACAATTGCTGTAACAGCTGAAGCAAAGCGTCAGACAGGGCAAGACAAACCCAGCTAAATCAAGCTTCATGAACCTTCATGCTAAGGCCTTGCAGAGTTAATACAAGCTACCCACAATGACAATACTGTGTTCCCGTGGTTACAGGGCTATACCAGTAGCCAGGTCACTCTCCAGAGAAGGGGAAATGTTGCCCTGAAACTCCTTAAACATCAGACAAAATAAAACACAGGCCTTTCAAATCCCCAGGAGAATACTCTTAACAGTGTGATATAAAATACCAGCTCTACTTAGAGCTTCCACCCACCACACCGTGGCTGCTGCTCAACTGAATGCTGTTTGTGTGTTAGGTGACTTGGGCTTCGGGGCAATGGGTAGAACTTAGGTGACCCAAAACTGCATTCGGACAGCTGCTTGACTTAGCAGGACACAGGAGGCTCCAACCACGCTCAGACATTGAGGAAGCTTTAACACTGAAAAGGAATATACACTAGTAAGCTTTTAACTTCTTCAAGATGAGTCAGTTGGTGGAGTGTCAGTTTTTTGGATTACCTTCCTACATACCGGTGTCTAAACTCTGCTTATGTTCTATTTCAAGCACCAAACCCAGCTCTCTAAATTTAGTGTCAAGGTACACAAATAAGAAGCCGATTTCCCTCAGCTCCTCATGTAGAAAAGAGACAGACAGACTCCTCCAGAGGGTAATTTTGATCATAAGAACTCCTACTTAATCACCATCCATATACAGCTAAAAAGAAAATCCCACAAACTTTTACTTTGCAATTTATTTATTAAGAAGAAACATATATATAAAAGTGACCACAAAACGGGATAAAAATATTTAAACGTTTTGAAGGAAAACAAGAAAGGTAAGTCAGACAAAAATCACCTAATAATTGGGAAGGAACTTTGATTTCCTGTCCTTCAATATGCCCTATAAAACAGTATCCTAAAGCAGTGAGAATAAGTACTGGATGCCATTACAGCTTCAGTATCAGTATTCTTTTCTTCAGCCCTATTCAAAGCACTAAATGCCTGTGTCTTACAGGTAGTGAAGTGCGCATTGCTTAGCATAGGGACAAGTTCAGCCAGAGAAGGGAAAGAATGAAAGAAAAAAACTCCACAAAACAAAATAAAACAAAAAATGCAAACAGCTGTTTAGTCTTCAGTGAAGTATGCCTCTAGTCCCTCCAGTTCTGCATCAGCTGTTGTATTTGACGAGGTGGGAGTAGAATTTGAATTCATGCTTTCCTGACTATTATTTTTCTGTTGAGAGTTTCCTGAACTACTTAGTTCCTTCTTCAGTTCTCTACCACCACTTAATAGCTTTTGACTCTCTGCAAAATACTGATTGGGATGATTCAAGGAAAACCCAATGTCATCAACCTGCACAGAAAACGAAAGGAAGAGTGAGTTGATGTATTTCAAAAAACAATCTTTTTCACATTCAAGAACAAATTAATTAGCAATTTAATAAGTTCTAATTTTGTTGAAGAAAAAGGCATCAGTTTGTAAATACTGTCCCAGTAAACATAAGCAAGACACAGATTTATTTGCATCACAAAATTTCTTCCTTCATGTTAGAAATAAAACAACTGCTTTGGTCTATTCAAACAGTATTTCACACTGTCTTTCCTGTAATAATGAAAAAACCCACCTCAAAACATACAAAACAACACAAGTAAAATGTCATACCTTTACAGATGTAGGACAATTGAACTTATACTTTAAAACAGTATTTCCCTATGCAAAAGAGGGACTGTGACAAGTCTACAGAATGCTACTAAAAGTTGTAACAACTGCACAATATAAATCTAGCTCTTAAGTATCAGTGTGAAATTGTGAATGGAAACAGGTAGCTTCACCTCTTTCCCTGTCTCTTCCAGTAGCCAGAAATGCAATATTTACAAGGCAGCAGGCTAAGACAGAAGTCCAATAAATCAAGCTTATCTCTACTCCATCAGTGCCAACATCGGCGTCCTGAAACTAGATGCACAAGCAGTATCAAAGAACATTTAGTCTTCAGTGGAAAAGAATACAGAAAACGAGCACAGGGTGCAGCATACTTCTATTGCTCCTTTCTACTTAGCAGATGCGTGCTTTCAGCTCTGTAATTATTTGATGAATGAACATTCAATCGATGCTCATCAAACATTTCAAATCAACAAAGCTTTCAGTTTTAAAAGTAAGCTACTCTGACATATTCACCACAGATCTCAGTTATAACCTTTGTTTCTCTTTTGGGGGGCTTAGACGTTGGAAATGCTTACTTTAAAAGGTGCTTCCACCTCATATCAGACAATCTGCACGTTCTATATGCCCATCAATGCATACAAATACTAGAAACGCTTTCAGAAAAATACTGCTCCTACATAATATGTTGGAAAATTTCCCAAACCTGGGATAGAATAAACGAAGGAAGACTAAGAGCCTTGTACTGGTAATTTTCTGCTCCCACTGTCTTCCTTTTCACCCAGACAGGTGGGGCCGATTCAAGCGTAACAGGCAACTTTGTACACACGCAGTGTCTCATGAGGACATTTACTGTGGCTGATATAATATACCAAAACCCATCAATTTAAATTTCAGCCACTTGTAAAAAATCATAAAGCAGAAAATCAATGTGCATTTTAAAGGGAACCCTGATTCAATGCATTATGACCACCTAGTTTAGCTTCATCAAAAAATGGTGACGCATATAACAAAATCTAATTCAGACACGAAGACTACATTAGCAACTCTACTAAGCAACCTTGCTTGAAAAAACCTAAAAAATAAGTGACAGGCATAGCATACTAATTTGGCACTCAGAATAAAAGGCATAAAGCAAAAAAAAAAAAAAAAAGAAAAAAAAAGGCAAAAAAAAACCCAAAACCAACAACACCGAAACCTGAAGCCACTACTGAATTTCATTTCAGTCTTATCTGGATGAGTTTCACCCAGCAAGCTTTCATCCAGTCACCAATAATTTCCATTATGTGGGAACTAAATTACCTCTTTACACCAAAAAGGCTTAAAAAGAAGTGATACAGTGAAAAGCTGGCTTTGCTAGAAGATGCTCTTAATTAGTTCTATTTCTTTTAACCTTAAAATCTCAGTTTTCTTCAGACCAATTTAGGATTCACTTTAGAACTCTTAATTTTGTTCTAAACTCTTCTCTCGCCAACAAACTGGAAAAAGCTGTAGAAGCAGCTCATTGTATGAATGGAGTATATTTTCAGACATGACTGACAGTATCTGGCTAAAAGCTATTTACAGATTATTAGTTAAAATTGTAGTATGACTCCATGTACCCTATTTCAATTAAAACAATTCTGCCCATTCATTTTATCACCTTTTTTAAGAGCTTGAAGACAGAAAGGGGAAGTTTTTATTCATCATCATATTCATTTGCGATATATAAAGAATTCTGTTCTGTGTAATTTTCAAGAAGGTTCTCGGAGTGAAAATATTCTACTCTGGCTGGAAATACATAAGCAATTTGACCACAAAAATGGAGGTGAAGCATATACAAATTTCCTGGCTTTTTTATATTAGACTGCTCATGTTACTTTATCTAAGTTTTACAATGCTTTTAGGTAATACAGATCAAAGCGTGTCAGTTTTAAAAGCTGCATCATTAACTTAGCTGTAAGCTACCCAAAACCTACTACCAGAAATAGAGAAACTAGATTTCTCTAACAGCTTTATCTATTCACACCTGTAAATCCATCCAGAATCCACTATGCCCAAAGAAAAATGCATTTTCTCTGCAGTCAAAAATTTAAGCTTATAACATGTATTGATCTGAGTGAAAAGGCCTGTCACTTCAGACCGAAGTGTTTATTCCATCTAGCAGATGATACTAACACGAGACTTTTTTTTTGGATTCACACATTTTGCACATACTGGCCTTCATACAAACTCTGGTTTTGTATTTCTTCAGCAAATATTGTTTTGAAAAACCTGAAGCAATCATTTTATAGCTATAGTATCTTTGGGTTTCAACCAAGGTCCTTTAAAATGACAACGTATAATGCTACAGCTGATAGTACAGAAAAAAACATGTGGAGCAATCATGCTGCTACAGTAAATGATATCAATTAACCACATCTTTTTTTTTTTTATAATGAAAAAAAGTCCAGCGTTCTTGCAATCTGATCACAAAGAACTAAGAAAAATGTTTTTTACATATGTTTTAAAATAAACTACTCAAAAGTGATTCTTCTGTACCAGAAAGTTTGCTATGTGTCAGATTTCATTTACTTCTTAAAAATACACAAGGACTGTAAAATACCAGTATGTATGCATAAAACATCTAGAGATTAACATACAAATAATCAGCCATTACAGCTGCAACAAGTAATTAATAAAGCAATATTCAAAGAAACAATATGGACTATAACTTACTAACATAGACATTAGCCAGTTAGGCTTTCTTCTTTATTCATAATGCTCAGGCCCTTAAAACAGTATAGATTTATACAGTGGATTTATACACAATCAGATTTCAAAGCACTAATTATTTCTACAGGCAATCTGTCACACGAACATTTATTTAATCCACTAGTACTTTATACCTGTATCACCTAAATCTAAATTTGACCATCAAGAAAAATACATCAGTATTTTGGTATTGTTTGAGTGAATGCTTATTCTAGTTACCATATAAACATAGTTGGTTCTTGATTCATATTAAACTATGATAATGTTTGAGAATATCCACCCTACAGGCCATTCAGTCGCAATTCTATCAATTCAAAAGACCTTCTTTTCTACATGTATACCAAATGGCTTGTCTTAATCAAATTAGGGTGTTATTATTTAGAAAATAACCTTCCCAAAAAGGAGTATGGCCTAACATGCCAGAACTTGAAAAATATGGTAAAACAATTCATGGACTATATGTAGCGCTTTCCTCTCTTACACTTATTTGAAAGGCTTAACAAATTTTGCATATGCGTACATTTCCTTAACAGACTAGTTCCTGCCTGAAAGACACCGTGCTGGACGACACAAATGATGGTTGCTTCTGTTCCAGGGATGTGAGACAGTGAAACAAAAGTTCAGGAGAGGCATAGCATTAAAGTTAATAAGCCCCATTTACACAGAATATGCAGAGAAGCAGCTTTAAGGCAACCTGTGCTATTCGAACCAGTAGCACTGAGGTGCAAAGACACACCTCCCACCTCCCAGAAAAATACCTAAACACTCTCACTCTAGTCCAGCTGGATTTATTAGCATAGTCTTAGCACCAAGCACTAGACTCCTGAAGCCAACAGCAAAGCTGCTGCCAGCACGAGTATAAATGCAGTAGAAATTTGAGAGAGGATGATGGGGAGGAAAAGCAAAGAGAGATCTTAAGTAGACATAGTGTGCAACCGACCCTGTGAACTTCGAAAAATATCATAATCTTAAAGCCAGTCTCCAGTGCAAAGTCATTCATAGTAGATTTAACCCATTTACGCACTGTAACTTTCAAGAATTACAGGTAACACTAACAGGTCTGCTCAACACATACCGAACACTTTCTTGGTAAAATTTTTACATAATTGAAGTTAAAATTCTTCATGTAAGCCAGTCCATTATTTCTAGGAAAATTTTACTTAAGATTTTTCACGTATTTGAAGAAACAATAACCATCACTTTAATGCTGATTGATTCTTCAGAAATTTCCTTTGCTAAAAAGCTCTGCTAGTGATATGCAGGAAAGCAAGGGTTTGTTTGTCTGATTCGGTGGCACCAGCTGCAGAGACATATCTTTTGACCACTCCATGAAAAAAAAATATTACTAAAGCATACAATCATAGGACAAAAAAAAACCCCAAACATTCTGAGCAGGCTGGTAACAAGTTTAGCAGCTAAATGCTCTAAAAAGGTTGCCCTTATAAGCATGTTTCGTTCTAAGTACAGAAAGTGTCTTTCTTTGCATTCTGCTTTCTCTCACTGAAGCAAGAGACTTATCAACAGCAAAGGAGAAAGAGGACTCTTACTGTAAGCAGCAAAGACAGATATTAAGAAAAGACTGGGGAAAAAAAATGCTCTTCTGGAATTTGCCACAAAAGAATGTAAAGACGGATTTCCTAAGACGCAACAGATCTTCAGCACCATGCCGATTCATCGTTTGGTGAATGTTGATCTTGGGGTCTATAGTCATCTTGGGAAAATATTATTTCTACTGACTTAGCCTTACATAGGGCATGTGTTATCTGAAATTTTAACTATATATAATTTTGAATTTCCTGTTTTATCATTTTCTAAGACTGTAAGATATTGTTACTCTCAAATTACAGCTGCCAGAACAACACTGGATACAGGTTCAGAGTATACCCTTACTATACATTCACACGTATGATTGCCGGAAATTTAGGGAGACAAACATGTCCATTTAAATCAAATGTGAAAAACAATGAGAACAAAAAAGTCAATGGTTAATATCTCTGGGTGGGTCACCTAATCCTCAGTCTTCAGCAAGGCTGTTCCATATTCTGATGTTTAAAGGCATGTTTCCATTTTTTGAGTTGTGGAGAGAACACAGGTATAAATGGTCCACGCTCCACTGTTCTTTCGTGACAACAAAGAATCTAGAACCAATGCATCAACTGGTTCTTTGAATCAGGAAGTCACATAGGAGACAGACTGCAGCCATTCGCTATCTTACAATTTTGTGGAGGATCTTACTTTAATATGCTACAGAAGCTTATGATTAAGTAAATGGGAAAGCTCTGTGAATGTTTAGAATGTTTTTAGGACAAGAGGAAATGGCCTCAAGCTACGGCAGGGGAGGTTTAGATTGGATATTAGGACAAGTTTCTTCACAGAAAGGGTTATCAAACATTGGAACAGGCTGCCCAGGGAAGTGGTTGAGTCGCCATCCTTGAAGGTATTTAAAAGATGGGTAGACATGGTGGTGAGGGACATGGTTTAGTGGTGGTTTTAGCAGTTGCGGGTTGATGGTTGGACTCAATGATCTTAAAGGTCCCTTCCAACCTAGATGATTCTATGACACTATGTTCATCATGATTTAAAAATTAATCACGCATGACCAAAGGCATCAAAAAATATCAAGTGAAAATTAACAACATTGAGTATGTAAATGCTGGAAGATTTAGTTGAACTTGTTAGACCCATTTTGTTTATTTTTTAAGATATTTTTCGAAATACCAAACTTCCATAATGGGTTAAAAAACACAACTTATTTAAAAACAGGATGTTGAAAAACTTAAATGGCTTGAAATAGACAGAATTCAACAATATTGACATTTTCAGGAAGAAAGCATAACATTTTACTACATCTTGTAATGTTCAGGGTATTAATAGCATCAATACATAAATGCAGAAAATTACAAAAGAAAATTTGAAGTATATTTTAAATTACTGAAATGAAAAATAACTAGGCAAGGCAGCTAAGATGGATGTGAAAATTGTAAATAGTCTCTGGACTTCATGTATGATTTCCAAAGCCTTCTTCAAGACAAAGACAGTGATTAGAGTTTAACAAAAATTAGTAGCTACTTACATCATGTGTCAACTCAAAGTACTTCTGACAGGCCAGCTGGTAATGCATACCCTTCACCAATTCCAGGATCTATACAGAGGGAGAAAAACATAATGGATTCAGAAGCAGCACACATACATCTTGTTTGTACTTACCACAACAAGGTATTTCACAACAGCCTTGTATATACCTCATGGACCTTGGCAGCGCATGATATCTTTGACAGTTCTGTATCTTACTAATAACTGACAACGTTTATACATACTATAGTTGTTTAAAAATACCTTGGCTACACTAAAAACAAGATAAAAATCCCAGGAAGATACGCCCGGTCCTTAAAACATAATTTCAATACTCTTAACTTCAAGAATAAGTTGAATCTATATTTTCAGTAATATAATTGTGACAGTTATCGTCAAACTATCATATTGCTACATCTCTTCCATAATTGCAGACATAAATCTAGTAATTCAAGTGGTTGAAGCATGAAGCAATCAAGGACACAATTTGTATTTTTATTTTCCACATTACCAGTTCATGCAGATGTAGAATAAAATACTACTGTGCTCCCATCAAGAAAATTTAATGCAAATCCTATAGACAAGTATCTGTGAGAGGGGAATGCTTTTACCTTCAATCAGATTTGTCCTTTTTGAAATGAAGTTATTTCTAGTCAAGCTCAGCAGAATATGTGAGTGAATAGCCTGTTTTGAACACCTATTAGGAAAATCATGCCATCTTTTGTAAATACAATTTGCTTCCCAATTCTGCTTCAGGTAATCTCTTCTGCGCTGCATAAAGTCCCATTCTTATCACCAGAATGCAATGCCAGTTGAAATTTTTTTTAAGTTTCATCACCTCCTCCCTCCTTTATATAATCAAAATGTATGCTCTCTCTGCTTATCAAGCAGAGAAAATTGCTGGAATTAAGAGATAGCCTCAGTGGAAGGAAAAATATTTTTCAAGAAATGTTAATTTCAAGCCCCTTTCCCAAATTTGACCTATATGTCAACACAGCAATCCACTCCAGCTTAAGTCCCTGCTGTACTCATTATTGGATGCTGCCTTGTATTTATTGACAAATGTACAAATAAATTACATTTGCTGAATGGGTAAAACCAGCAACACATTGCCAGGAAAGTACTTAGCCACATTGTTTCTCTGTAATAGCCCAACTGATTAAATTTCTATCCCTCTTGCCACCTCCCGTTACATCTTCTGCAAAAGATCAAGGCCAAGGTCAATAGGCAATGAAGTCTGAAATCTGACACTATCTCTATGGGTGTGTAGACATATACATAATTTTTTTTTTACTTCCTCCTTCCTCTGAAATTGACTGAAAAAATTAGCGTCACATTAAGTAGATAAGGACTGAAGAAAACTCATTTATTCTAAACACTTCAATTACATATTGCCTTATGTTTTCCTCTGCTCATTCCTTACAATGAAATCTGTACCATGCAAAAGAGCTATCGGTATTTTTAAGGAAATGCTAACCGCATTGCATGTATTGTTTTTTAAAGTATTTTTCACATAATTTGGAGTAAGGATCAGAAGACGTATATGTCTGTTGGTGAGTTGAAAGAAACATTCATAACTTCCTTTAGCATTCAGATGTTTCTAACATGAATTTTCCAGCTGAAATAAATAAACTAATTTAATCTAGTTCATAAATAGTTTAGATTTGCTCAAAACTATTATTTTTTTAAATCAAGATTATACCCAATATAAATTATATTAACAAAAAGTTCTCTAAATTCAGGTGTAAATATACTTTAAGTCTCAGAAGCTTATGTGAGCAAACAAAAACTTAAGTACGGACAAATTCTGAGTATAAACCACAAAAGTTTAAAAGCACTGAGGTTCTCTTGTAATTTAAGAGAACTTTTCAAAACAGTTGAACAGTTAAAAGGCTAGTCATTGTGCAATTTGTTTAACTTTTCAATCACAGACCACAAAGTTATAGCTGCTTTTTGTATCAGTGATGCCATTATCCAACTATCCTGAAGAGCAGAAAAGACAAGGGTTATCAAAGCTAGCTTTTGATTTATTAACTCACGATGATTCACAGGATGTGAGATGAAGCTGCTGTGTCTTGTCTGACAGTTCAGCATAAAAATGGTAACTTGAAGTGACAGATATCAGAAGAGGGATCACTGACCGCCACAGCACAGACGATGACAGAATAAAGAGGCACTTATAAATAAATTCCAGTTTTGTAAGAGAGATTATTCTGAGCAAACCATTCTAAAACTATGCCCATTTAAGTCCTTGACCCACCCTAGGGAGAATCTTGACCCACCTGTAAGGTAGAGGACTTCATTGAATCGATACTGTTGACACATGAAAGCTATAATGCTCATGTTATCAGAGCTGGCTTTGAGACACTTTAAATTATTAAAGAGCAACCATGTCATATTGCAGGAGCTTGAACTTTATTACCCAGCTACACTGCAGTTTCACCAAGGAACTACTGTCCCACTCCCTCTAGACTCCTTCTCAGACCTCTCACAGAGGCTGCAGTTAGGTCACCACATAGAGTTTTCTGCTGTACTACTATGAAGACATGTATCTTGGAGAACAGCTGGTAGATGAACCTCTACCAGCATTCTCCAGTGAAGTTTGGTAACCGAGTCTTCACAGCACTTCTCTTTCCCAACACTGATAGAGCGCTCCATACAACAGAATGCCCGTCAGAACGAACCCGAGACTTTTATCCAGTTGGTTAAATTTATCAATGTACACGATTGCACTGGTAGTCCTCATCCTGCTCCTTTCCCCTCTCCACCACATCACCTCCCCAGCTTTGACTGGTTGGCCAATTTCAGCCAATTTTGAGAGGCAGAGACGACAAAGCTATACAATTCCTGTAAGTTGATTACAAGTTGTGGTTGGGTGGAAAAAACAGACCAACATTTGTGGCTCATTCAGGGAAAAGCAGTTATAATTCAGCTCCTACCCATTTTGACAGGCAGCCAGAAGGCAGCCAAACTAGCGTATATGTAACTTTGAACAGGCCACAGCACGAGGGACCAGATTCACCTTCTGCATATATGATGGAGTTGAGGAATAAGGGGCACATTAAACATAGCCGAAGAAGAACAGGTTTGGTAGATTAACTGGCTCCAATAGGTAACAAGTTGCTCAGAGAAGAAACAAAAAGAGGTTAAAAATTGCAACAGAATGGAGTCCAGCTAGGAAGGAGTCTTCTGCATCAGAGAAACCAACAATCCTCTATTTAAGTAAAACAGAATTACAACTCACAATAAATATTACCTTTCCTATTGCATTTGTGCACATAATGAAAGCAAGCTTGCAGCTGTTTTCTTCTAGTTACCCAGAAACAAACCTCCACTCAAAACTACATTAATTCACAGCAGCAACATCTTGCCTCCACGTATATTAGGACATTTACACTAAATTGCTTTATTTTGCAAGTAAAGGGACATACTCAAGGACTCTTTTTGTTAGTTCTTACGTGCCTTTTCTTTCACTGCCATCTGCAACTTGCTTTTCTGATGCTGTTTCACTGACTGCTAATGAGGTTAAGATGATGTTTGGCAGCTGTACACGGCCACCTGCTTTATAGATCCTCAGCATTCAAAGCTAAGATGTTGCACAGCAGGATAGTTTGGGCTCTGTAATTATCCATTGTTATTTTCATTTACTCACAGTTAGTTTGTTTTATTTGAAAATTGCAGAATTACTTTAGATTTTCAAAATTAAAATCTTTCAAGTATAGATCCAGTTAAGCATGACTCACTTCTAACTCAGAGGTGACTGAAGATACGATTGGGTGCAAGTGCTAGAATATATCTGAACTCATTACAGTTTTTTCCTGTTTCAAGTCAGTTTGTGACCACCTCAGCATCAAGTCCTGCACCAGGACTCCCCAATGCCCTTTGCTTCCTGGTCAGTACTGGCATCTGTCCTTCCTGCTGCTTTTTGGAGATTCCCTTTATATTTTAACTTGATTTTGAAGGTTTCACATTTATAATGTGAATGTGTAGCACAATTCTCTCAGATTTAAGTCCTGTTTTCCCTCAGGGACTCACTTACAGGCTAGAAAATAATTGTTGCAGCTTTGCCAGAGCTCCTGATCCTGTTATCCTCTTTGACTTCCTCTGGAGTGAAGAATACTTGATCGCACAGTGTTCAGCATTGCACGTGGTAATATTCAGGGCACCATAACACATCAATTTCTCCCGTGCACTTCACATCACAACTGTCAAAAACCAGAACCTACTTGTATTATATTACACTTTATAAAGGTAAAAGGAAGTGGCAGTCATAATCCAGAAGAAGGTATTTTACTAATGTGTCTTAAAAATACCTATATTTTTTCCTCCAGTTTTAATGTATAGGTTTTCTAGCCTGAAGTTCTTCTTTAATGTATGTCAGTAAACAGCCCATTAAATAGTTAAAATAAGAGTAAGTGAATGTCTGAATGAAAAGAATATGTCAATATGTGCCTATATTTGCTGCAGCAACCCCTGGGCAGCTTATTAAATGAAGACAAACATTAATTTAAAGTTGAGTTAATAATTTTAAAAGGAAACAGCTCTAATGCTAGACGATTTTGTTTGCTTGGTTGTGGGCTATTTTTCAAAGGTTTATACCATCTATAGCTGAAAGTCAATGGTGTGAATGTCACAGGTAAGAAGGGTTAACACACCTGAGTTTTCCACTTCTCTGATTTTACATAGTTCTAAAATAGCACTATAAAAACGTACATTTTATGATTACAAAATTGTTTTGGCTGGCTTTCAGTGACACTTTCTCATTTAACTGACAAATCCTGCATGAGTTTACAGCCACCTATTTTAAAAGACAGTCGTGTCTGGGTTTAGATATGATAGCTAACCCACATTCCTCTGTCGGGAGGAAATGCTGAGTCAAAGCCTGGACTGTATGAAAGCAAGCATCTGAAATACTTCAAAAGAAAAAAAGTTACAAAATAAATAAAATTTAAGTATTTGCTTATCAAACACAGACTTGAATATCTGTATTCACAGTTGCACTAATTAAGGTTAAGATACCAGCTCTGTTTCATTTTGGGTACAAAGTATTCACCAATGTAAAACCCTTTGTGCATGACCTGAGCTGCTGTGGCTTCTCTACCCCTCTGGCCAGGACAGCATCAACATCCCGATTGACAAAAAGCCTGATTAGGGAAGCTGACAGCAATCCTACAACTTGTCCAAACCAGGAACAGAAATCCTGGCACTTCCTGTTAGATTTTAAGATGGACAGTTCAATTCCGGAGTGCCCCATTCATAAAAGGCGACTTCTAAGATACCACTCCACACTGCTTGCAATCCATTAAAAATATAAGTCTATGCACACGTGTACATATGTGTTTGGTTGCAGTGATCAGTGCACTACTTTCACAGATCTTGTAGTATTTTATTTTGCTGACACAGAACACGGTAGTGATATTATACCTGATGTAAACAGGGGGGCTGAAAAGATGAACTGATTCAGGGGCAGAAGGCCTGGTGTGTCACCTTTCACTATGATTTTCTAGAATAGTGTAATTTGCACTCAACAGGGACTGCAAGTCTTGACCTTTCATTTGCATTCCCTAAAGCAACTCCTTAGCCGCAGAGAGGAGCACGCATCACTACTAACCTGGAAAGCAGAAGTCTGCAGTTTGCATGATCTGACACCTGTTAGCACTGCAGGGAGTCTCATAACGCCCTCAGTATCACCACCAAGAAGTAAGCTGAGAAATGGCTGAGCAAGTAACAGTTGTTTCAAATTACTTTTGCAAAGATTTCATATAGAGGCTTGTAAAACAACAACAAACCGAATTTTCAAACTGTCAAGCGTGAACCTGCTATCTACCTGCAACCACTGTGGGCTGGTTAGAAGTTTTGGGCTAAACAAGTGCCGTGTTCTTATCTCCCAGTTGATAAAGAGACATGGCACAGAACTACCAGTTAGGACGCTGATCACCGGTTTTGCAGGTAGACTATTTAGATGAAGAAAAAGGGGCTTGGGAGTCCAGAAATTAGAGGGTGATGATCCTTGGAAGCTGAGGATGATCCTGGAGATCAGAGATGCATGGAGATGAATGCCGGGGAATGCCCTAGGACCACAGCATGTAATGCCTGAGACTGTTAACTGCAAGTAGCTGCGAAGCAGGTATTGACATGACTTTCTGCTCTGCCCTCCCAGACCAGCAAGTGATTCCCTTGCTGGGAAGGAAAGTTGAAACCTCAGTACACACAACACCAGGGTGGAGAGCAAGTGAGGGACTGTGTGAGATAATCAAGCAGGGGTATAGTTCTAATGTCCTTGATTCTTAAAAGACAAACAAACAAAAAAATCCCCCAAACCAAACCAGTATCCGGATCCACTACCCATTGTCAACTACTGTCTCACCTGTGACATCATCACACATATTTGTTGATGATTCAATTACTTCACACACTGTCTCTCATTAAGTGGATGCGGGACGTCCATTCTTTGTCAAGAGTCATGGAAAACTGATGTAAAACACCTGCTCCTTTTGAGTTTGTGGCCCTGCACACATGGCCACCACTTGAGTGTATCTTCAGTCCAGAACAACACAGAATCACAGAATGTTAGGGATTGGAAGGGACCTCTAGAGATCATCTGGTCCAACCCCCTGCCAGAGCAGGTCTACCTACAGCAGGTTGCACAGGGTGGTGTCCAGGCGGGTTTGGAATGTCTCCAGAGGTGGAGACTCCACCACCTCTCTGGGCAGCCTGTGCCAGTGCTCTGCCACCCTCAAAGGAAACAAGTTCCTCCTCATGTTCAGATGGAACTTCCTATATTTGAGTTCATACCATTGCCTGTTGTCCTGTCACTGGGTACCACTGAAAAAAGCCTGGCCCCCTCCTCCTGGCACCCTCCCTTTAAGTATTTGTAAACCATTTATGAGATCCACTCTCAGTCTTCTCTAGACTAAAAAGACCCAACTCCATCAGTGATAATGATAACACATTTATCTCCACCATAAATCAGCCAGAGAACTGAAAAAGTGCTTAGGTACAAACATTGATCTGGTTTTGACAACAAAGAAGAGAATTTTTCTCTTTGTGACAACCTGCTTGTCTAGAGCATATAGAGCAAGAGAAGGCACTAAACAAAGTCATATTTGAAGACAGAAAAAGAATTTTGGAACAAAGCAAGGAACAACTGTAAGAGGTCCTGAGCCCTAGGAAAGACGCACTATTCATTAAAATACCTAGCTGAGAAGTCAAGCTCTGAATCATTCATTAACAACAGGAATCTGTCAGGTTGTAAGGAAGCTCTCATTTGATCTGGAGTTAACAGGAGGTCTAACAGACTCAAAGTGTACCGTTTGAGTGAGTATCAATCTTGAGGCCCAGATACTGGAAAAGCAACTACATCAGGCTTTGAAAAACTGACAAACCATCCACCCCTACTAACCATTCATTGAGCTAAAGGAAAACCAACATTTCTGATACTCGGCAATTATTACCTGTATCAGAGAAGACTCTAAAAAGCCACAGTCTGGACTGAAAGATCCTGAACTGTTATCAGTCATGCAAATGTTACTGGACCACACAAATGTAGCAATGAGGAGTGGTAGCAATAAAATCTGTTTGAGATCTTGGAGACAGATGTGAACCAATCAATCCTCTTCCTCCACCACCTCCTACTGAATATCTCAAAGACTGTCTGCTGCAAAAGACCAATTTCTGAAAATCCTGCCACAGCCAATTTCTTTTTTATTTGTTTATATTAGTATTAGTTTTCGGGTGGAGAGTGTTTTGGTTTGGGTTTGTTGCCCTATATCCCACCTGCACTTAAACTGTCACCACTCAATTTGTGGACAGCACAAGTGTCCATTTCCAGACAAGGCAAACACTGATGGAGACAGCTTTTCTTAAGCCACTTTTGATAAGAAAATTTAAAGACTCCTACGGAATCCCAATCCTACAAGGGGAAAAAAAGAACAAACAAACACACACAGACCCCAAAACCCAATTCAAATCAAGTAAGGAACTATGTTAAATACAGATACTGCCCCACTGTGCAAATTTACTGAAGAAATAAGCTCTACTAAACCCCACCCACACATAGCAAGGCAGCTAAAACAGTAAATCCCCACCAATCTTTCCAATGATTAGCAGGATAAAAATCTCAGAGCAGCATCAATTTCCATATAAAAAGGAAAAAAGCCGAAGTAAAGTACCTCTGGTGTCTGTCAGATACATGGAAGACAGTCAAATGCTTATTTATATGAACCAGGAGAAAAGAAGAAAAAAATATTCCTAGGAAAAGGTCTGGGTATTTCAAGAATTTGTCAAAAATTACTACAAGTGAACAGTAACACTTTAAAACTATTCCCCTTCAATTTGTACCTTAATTATTCCTTCCAAGGAAGACTACTTTAAATGGAATTTTCAAATTTTTTTTTTTTATCTAGTTTAACACTCTGTTGATGCCTGACAAGCAATGGTAACACTCTACATGAACAGGTTTTTCCTGTGGACCTAATGCAGGTTTCAGGCAGTTAATACACACAACTTTTTGTTGAACTGTCTCAACTCTAACCTGTCTGTCTTTCTGCAGTGAAGATGATGGCATCCTTATACAGTCTTAACGTCTTGCTACAGCAAGCAATGAGAGTCACAGTCCTTCCATATGCATGTATTTCTGCATTGTCCTTGCTACATAAGATAGGTTTTTAATTTAATGTCACCTTTTAAAAAGCTGCTAAAAATCCCTGCTTAATTTCAGATTTTGTGGTTTACAGGAATTTAGCACAATGGATGATCAAGAACCTATGTTTTTTAGAAGTTATTGCAAGAATAAAAATTATCTAAAATATTGCCAGATTAATCCGGTGCAGTAAAATGAAGTAAACCAAAATTCTGCATTGTATCCACTATAGTAATAAACCAACTCATAATATTAAATAACTAAAGGTGATGGCAATAATCAGTGGGAGCGCTGGAGCCAGAAAGCCAAGATTCTGGTTTAAACCTTTTGCAAGAAGAGATACTTCACAATACATACTGGTAAATTGCATATACCATTCCTACAAAAATAGAAAGTAAAATTGAAAAACGGTGCCTTATTAATGAAAGCACCAAACAAAATACGCCTTACCTGGGTAATTCCACTGGGAAGGATCTTGTATGACTGCAGCTTCTGCTTCAATAGATCAGGATCGCAGTGGCGGAATGGGCACCCTGACAGTAAAAAACAAGCAAGCTCACAAACAAGGCTGTTTACCCAGGAGTTAGAGCAATAAGGCACTCAAGAGACCAGCTAAGCTGTTCCTAATTGTCTAACAGCTTATTAATAAGAAAGTTAATTGCCCATATGTACAATTGCTTACTCTTTTCTTTTCTTTTTTTTTAGTAATTACTCCACTGCATGGTTATCAGGGCACCACAGGCTCAAGAGTTACATAAAATATCCCAACATGAACAGGCCACAATCCTAATTCACTGACAGGAAAAGAGTTTTAGTTAGTTCCTTACTAAAAATAATAGTGTTGGTACATTTAATAGCTGTGAAAAAAAAAAAAAGCCAGGAAAAGACAAGTAATGCGAGTCAACTAAAGCACAGACTGTTGTAAAAATATTACTTCAGAAATACCTCAGAAAAGCTGCATCACCTTAAATAAGTGAGGCTTTTTGTCCCAGAATTAGAGACACAACTGAATGAGTGACTTAACACTAGAATAACAATGGTGAAAACAGTGCATGTTTTCCATGTTTAGCTGCACAGACATAGGGGGTTTTAAAGTACCCTAGCAAACTTCAGAATTTCTCTACGATTGAATTCATACTTCAAAACATACCCAAATTGGTCACTTTTTACAGTCTCCTTGCATTGCATGACACAATGTATAGAAAACCAGAAGCTATTAAGTGCAATCTAAAGAGAACAGTGCAAGACCACTGTGGCCTTAAAATTAAATACATAATTTAAGAGATGACAGGAGGGAGTAACTTCTCTAGCCAAGGGTTTCCACTGTTTTTAAAGTTCTTTGAACTCACCATGATAATCCCCTTGACTTGGTGGATTCGACATGATAATCTTCATGCAGCTGTATGGGGTATAATCAGTTCTCTTTCCTTCTTTCCCATAGTTGTGGCGAATGCTGTAAGCATACCCTTTGTCAAACTAAACAAAAACAAAAGAATAAATTCTTACATACTATGAAAGTTATTCTATCTGCTCTGCAAATAGAAATACTGGGTAACAAAATAAATCTTCTAAATACATTCAAACTGAGAAAAATAAAAATTGAGTTTCTTGCTGTTAGCTTTGTTTTTCACATTACCTGGACCCGAATATGCACATATGCATTGATTTAAGGTCTTCTCAGCTGATGCGGTGATCAATTTAAAGATAACATGATTTAAAGATCAAAATTTTGAACCCTACCATGCTAGTAAATTGAGAAAACATAGTAAATTCAAATCTTTCATAAATGCCTATAAACTGTTTGCTTTATCAGGGCAAAGAATAGAAATATAGATTTCTTTACTCAGGTTCACATTCTTGTTCTCCCAGAGCATAACACTTCACCTATAGTTTGTTTCAGCACTGAAGTTCAATTTGTTAGATTCTGAAATGGAGTATACTTTGCTCGTACGAAAGAGAAAGATTTTAGAAAATCTCTTTTGTTTACTGATAGAGTACCAACTCCTCCAATAAAATAAAATCTTCTAAAGTAATATAGATGTAAATATTTATACTGGCAGCTGAGTACAGCACTATATATATATATATATAATATATATTAAAAAAATTTTAGATGCCCTGTGGAGAACATCCAATGACCTGAGTTCATGTTATTTTATATGTGGCAGTAGGTGACAAAATCTGTAGTAGAATCAGATAATTTAACATGTGGATTCTGTTAAGTTGCATTAGCTACTGTAAGATATGAAGGGACATTTGTTAAAATACCATACTTTGAGTCCCCAAAAAACCAAATAGGAATGAAGCACCATATTTAGAATTACACATCCTCAGTCTCTCTTCTCCTCAAAAAAGCTGTGACAATATATAAAAGAATAGCTGTGCTCTTGCTTAATTCAAAATTTTGGCATTAACCTTATGTAAAGTTCTGTATCTGAATATAAACAACTCCCTTAAGTCATTAAGATTCTGGAAGAGTGAAAAAGAAACTTTTCTACCAAGATACTGGTCATAATCAAGTCAATGTATCAAGAAGAGTAATATTCATCACTCCTTCCAAATAAGGTTTAAGACATCTAAAGCTTTGAACAAACATTGACTAATTAATCCTTACTGTGCATTGACAAAGTGACTTTACTCCATTTTAAAAGATTAAAGGGAAAAAAAAAAGGGGGAGAGTGGGAGTGAGACAGAGTAAGACTGTATGAGGATCTCCTGTAGGTGTGTGCACGTACTCGGGAAGGGCTGGGGGAACAGGTACCCTCCCCTTAGCAGGGCAAGCAGCTCTCCTGCAAGAGCTGCAAACGGCGTATTTACTCCTGTATTTACCAGCAAACATCAAATACAAAGATGTGCGTACTTTAATTCCCAACCTCTGAGTGTCCCTGTTAAAACTGGAGATGGAGTCTGTGATCCTATAGCCACCTATTCTTCCACCCATAAGCTCTGGAACCTTTCATCTTTCTTCACATAGATGAAGGAAAATATATTTCATTTGCTTAACAAACGATATTTGAGTTAAATTAGATTAAATTAGCTTTTTGTAAGGGAAAAGCAAGTCTTGAATGCTTCAGGATATACTGCTTAGTTTGACAGAAAATTAACACCGCTCTTTAACAGTTCTGTATATTAAAATCTGGAGCGGTACTTTGCACATCACTTGCCTAAATGCCCACAGAAATTACTTCTATTACCTAACTCATTATTTTACGCTGAGAAGCAGCTCTTGTAGTAAATAGAAACAACAGCTACGTAATAACACAACATGGCCTTGGGACAGGTTGGGTATCTTGTAATCCTGTTTGGATCTCAGAGTTTTGGCAGTGGCAGAAGGCAGAGAACACAGCTACACGGTGCAGGTTAGCACACGCGCAGTTACATGCTTCACTAAGAGCTCTCTCATCAGCGTTTCTTTCATCAAGGAAATAGGATTTCAGCAGGAGCAATATCCAATAGGCCATATATCCCCATCCTCAATGGGAAAAAAACATGAATTGTGGCATTTCTTTTCAGAAAACACATCCTGCAGAACAGTCATCTCTGTACATGGGGAGGACGAACTCAACGATCAGACTTGCTCTTTCCCAATACCATAACTCTAGGATGCGCATAAAGAAAAATCCCCCTCAGGAGCAACCCCTTTTGCCAGCAAAAGTACCCAAGGTATAATTAGACATGTCTGAAACGTGCAGAAATGAGAAGGCAGAGGTAGGGAACCATCCCCTCCAATTTATTCTAACCCCCCAAATTGAAGCTGTAGGATTTGCACAGTTCCTTGAACAAAATAAAACAAGTTATGTGCAGCACACATCATGCATGCAGGTGTTTGCAGGGTCATTCTAATTGCTTATTAATTGCTTGCATTTAAACTATTTCAGAGAAACAGTTGAAAAACCTGTAAAACTACTACTACAGTATATTCTAACTGCAATCTAGTATAAGGTTATTATGACAAAATACTGTAAAAGGTGAAAACTCAATTTAATTGACTTGAAATAACACTTTTTTAGTGATGGCCCTATAAGAACCTTCAAGGTTTCTACTGAAGCCTGACATGAACCTGCTCAGCAATAAAGACGCTGCACGAGTGGATGCATTTAGCCTGTATTCTGCCTGACAGCTTCCATTAAGAAAAAAACCCCTCAAAAATACAAAGGCAAAAATTATTCTATTATCATAGAAAAACTGGGTGTGCAAATACATTGTGCCATAGTCTGTGCTAAATATCAATGGAAACTTACTGGCAAAGTTACAATAGAACAGTAATGTTAAAACAACACCATTACACTATCAATTATCTACACATACTGGATCACCTACTGCTGGCAATACTTGAGAGGAGGACTTCTCTGCAACTTCTTAACGGTACGGCCCACATCACAACTATCTCAGTTATTTTTCCTCTATTTCGCCCTCTGAGCTTTCCAAAATCTGCAAGGCATTTGTCGGTTTACGTGCTGGGTGGATGGGCCATGGCTTTGGTGAGGGAGAAAGGGATCAAGAAATGTGTCTCGTTTAAGCAATGAACTGGTCCACACTGAAGCCAAGAAGCTGAGGCAAAGACAACCCTTTAACAACATCTCTGTCAAAATTTGTCACTTTCATGTTGGAACGTGCAAATCTTGGGATTAGCAGCAGTGTGAATTTTTGTTTGAGAAGACCGCAAGTCAGCTGTCTGAGCTTTAACTTGATCCCTGAAGATATCTACAAAGTTTTTTGAGGACTCCTCCTTCCTCTGGGCATGGCTGCAGGATGCCCGTGATGCCTGGTGTGGAGGGCGCTGCTGATGACACGCGGGCAGCTGTGCATTTGTACACATCATCAGCATTTGCTCTAATGAACCCAAGGCGTCCAGTGTATGGTACGGACTGTACTAACGATGATCCTAGGTATCCCAGAACAGGTGACACTGCAGCTTTCCTAGACAACTTCTCTCTATGAGAAACTAAGCCCTTAGCACTGATTAGTGGGACTAAACCAGTAGTCCAAAACCAGAATCAAGGAGTCTGCGGGACAATTCACTGGGTATAGATGAGTGTACTTTAACAAGGAACTTGCATTTTGCTTTTATGTGGTATATTCACATGAGTATCAGACTAATGCAGATTAATTTGCCTTATAACTGTTAGTTCAGACACACATACTGTATTAGCCTTCACTAGAAGACACACAAGTTATAAATTAAGGTATAAATATAAATAAAAAGGTATATAAAAAAAATCTATAAATTTGCAACTGGTGTAGCCTAATACCATATTAATATGTTCCAGTTAGGAATTTAAGGAAACATTATTTTCAATCAATTTTGATCACATAAATGCACACAAGATCTTCAGATATGGAATGAGGATGTACATCAAACGGACCATTTGGCAGATACACACTCTGCTTTGAAGAAAATCTTTAATCAAACAAAGCAGGGAAGGATGGGTCATCTGTGCCTCATAATTATCAATTTGATGCAACTGAATACACTTTCAAAAGAGAACAATAACAAACTACATACCCAAGGCATTCCAGCCACTGCAGAATAAGTAACGTGTCATCACAGAGAGTTACTTTCCTTGTATCACTTGTCATATCTGCAGATTAGTATCTGGAAATAGAACTAGGTCCTCCATGAATTTTGTTATCAATTCTGATATTCACCACGCATATCAGGATGGAAAAGAATTTGCTGACAGGTCTTCCAAGCCCTGTGTGCCCAGGTTCAAACTTCTGCAAAACTTTCATGTTTCAGTTTAACTACTTCTATATACTTGTGTAAGTTTTTATGGATCTATTCTTTACAGTACTGGGAAATTTATTTATTTGAAGTCTAACAACTAAGCAAAATGACTGCAGTAATTTTGTCTGGCTTCTTGGCTGACCACTGGATTAGTTCCAACTCTGCGAAATTCAGAGATGTAATGGTTTAACACCTTTTTTTAAACAGTCATTGGGTAATTTCCTGTCTAAAATTGTTGAGCCTATAGGGGTAACAGCTTCACATTCAAAATTTATCGCACAAACTTGCGTATCTTCTGAAATAATTGGTTCATCTTTTCATCCATTTCCTAGGCAGTCACTCAAATTGTTACTGTTGACACTGCTTACTTGGCGTATCTTTTTCCAAGCAACTTTTTTTTTTTTAAAAAAAAAAAAAGGTTCACTCTCAAAATAACCTCAACTTGAGGTTAGCATTTCCAAAGCAAAGTTATACTCATAGAATCGCTGAATGTTAGGGTTTGGAAGGGACCTCTGGAGATCATCTGGTCCAACCCCCCTGCCACAGCAGGTCCACCTACAGCAGGTTGCACAGGATGGCGTCCAGGCGGGTTTGAATGTCTCCAGAGTCGGAGACTCCACCACCTCTCTGGGCAGCCTGTGCTAGTGGCTCTGCCACCCTCAAAGGAAAGAAGTTCCTCCTCATGTTCAGATGGAACTTCCTATAGTCAAGTTTAAACCCATTACCTCCTGCCCTGTCACTGGGCACCACTGAAAAAAGACTGGCCCCTCCCTCCTGGCACCCTCCCTTTAAGTATTTGTAAACATTGACGAGATCCCCCCTCAGCCTTCTCTTCTCCAGACTATAAAGACCAAAATCCCTCAGCCTTTCCTCATACGAAAGATGTTCCAGCCCCCTCATCATCTTTGTAGCCCTTCTCTGTACCCTCTCCAGCAGTTCCCTGTCTTTCTTAAACAAGGGAGCCCAGAACTGGACGCAGTACTCATGTTGTGGTCTCACCAGGGCAGAGTAGAGGGGGGGCAGGATGACCTCCCTCCACCTGCTGGCCACAGGATGCATCCCAGGATGCCATTGGCCTTCTTGGCCACAAGGGCACATTGCTGGCTCATGGGCATCCTGTTGTCCCCCAGGACTCCCAGGTCCCTCTCTGCAGAGCTGCTTCCCAGCAGGTCAGCCTCCAACCTATACTGGTGCATGGGGTTATTCCTCCCCACACGCAGGACCCTACACTTGCCTTTGTTGAACTTCATTAGGTTTCTCACTGCCCAACTCTCCAGCCTGTCCAGGTCACACTGAATGGCAGCACAGCCCTCTGGTGTGTCAGCCACCCCTCCCAGTTTGGTGTCATCAGCAAACTTGCTGATGGTGCACTCCATCCCTTCGTCCAGGTCATTGATGAGTACATGGAACAGGACTGGACCCAGCACTGACCCCTGAGGAACACCAGTAGTCACAGGCCTCCAACTGGACTCTGCCCCACTGATCACAACCCTCTGAGACCTACCTGCCAGCCAGTTTTCAATCCACCCCACTGTCCATTCATCTAACCCACACTTCCTAAGCTTGCCTACGAGGATGCTGTGGGAGTGGTGCCAATAGCCTTGCTGAAGTCAAGGTAGACAACATCCACTGCTTTCCCCTCATCTATCCATCCTGTCATGCCATTGTAGAAGGCTATCAAATTAGTCAGACATGACTTCCCCTTGATGAATCCATGTTGACTACTTCTGATAACCCTCTTTTCCTCCAGATGCTCGGAGATGACACCCAGAGCAAGCTGTTCTATCACCTTCCCAGGGACAGAGGTGAGGCTGACTGTCCTGTAGTTTCCTGGGTCTTCCTTCTTGCCCTTTTTGAAGACTGGAGTGATACTGGCTTTCCTCCAGTCCTCAGGCACTTCGCCTGTTCTCCAGAACCTTTCAAAGATGATGGAGAGCCAACCAGTAATGACTTCTGCCAGCTCACTCAGCACTCGCTGGTGCATCCCATCAGGACCCATGGACTCGTGGATGTCCAATTTACTTACAGTTGTTATTTAGGAGCACAAATAAATGCTTCACCATCTGCCAATGACAAAAAGTTTCCATTTATCCTAGATTCTCAACCTGTAGCATGATTTCTATGCTTTAAGGTACAGATCAGAGACATCAGCTAAAATTGAGCTGGAAAATTCTAGTATGTTGTGCAGTAGTCATTACAGACCAATTCACATCAGGTACAAAAAACTTCTTCCCCTCTGATTCCAGGTTTTCCAAACCGCATGAGGCACAGACTGCTTTGCTCTGGAGATGGCTTCATCTACCACAAGGAAATCAGAAAAGTTTTGATCAGTCAAATTCTTTGTATGATACCCACGAGTGTCAACTGTGTGCCCGATGAACTAGTTTTTGGGCTACCCCAGACCACTCATGCAAAAATATAACAGTGTAGGCTTTTATTTACAATGGTCTAAGCTTGCCTTAATATAACTTAGCTAAATATGCAATTTACACACACTATTTCTCCACACATTGACATGGACCAAGACTTTGAACCAGAAAAAGTACAAAATAAACCACAGCAGGCTGTCTTCTGCTTTAAGAAACTGCATCAAATTATCAGCACAACTCATCTCAAAGCCATTTCCTAGAACAACATGATTTTTCTTAAGCACATGCTTGGTCATCTATGAAAGATTTTAATAGCTGATTCAAAACATTGTAGCATTTCTTTCTGTATCTAAGTTACCGAGACTTTTTTGGGGTTTTTTGTGGGGTTTTTTTTAGCCTGTTGATGTTTCACATACATTATATTGAAAAAATTCAGACACAGAAGATGCATTTCAAAACATATGGTCAAAGAAGAGAGCTTTCAATTCAGATTCGATTGTTTGGAGCCAACAACGAAGGAGTTGCTTTCAAACAAACTGAAGCCTCTGAACAAGAAACTGGCACAGGGAAGACTGTTCTTTTGTAGATTCCCACTAACACAAAGTTTCCACGGGTAAAACAGCTTGTGGAGGTCAAAGACAAATGCTACTTTAAAAACTACTTTAAACAACAATTTAGAGCACGTAAAATTGTGTCTTCATTTTAATGCTCCCCAGAAAGGGCAAAAAAAAAAATACAAAGTTATTTTTATAATAATATTCAATTCATTTCTACTTCTGGTAAACTGAAATGTCTTTGTGATTACAGAGTTATACTGCAGTCTTTGTTTAAAGATTATTTTTACATAACATGATATGATTCCCTCAGCATAATGTCCTATCTTCCTGTAATAATGTCACCTATACATACCATTTTTCTTGGATAAAAAGATAGATATATCTGAAAGAAATAAATCCTTTCCATATTACACTGCACCAATCTCCTAATTCTTTATGGGATTACAATGCCTAAGTCATTTCACATAGTACTCCCCTAATTATACTAGCAATTTTCTCTAATGTTGTTAATATTTCTAAAAATTAAAACTTAGAAAAAGATGAAAATGTTATATATCTATGAATATTGCTGGTTTGATATTCCCAAGAATCATTAATTATCCTAAATATTTGCTTAGCCTACTGCAAAATTTTCAGTGAGTAACACTACCAAAAAAAGAGCAATCTGAAAGAACAGCCGTTTTAAGGCAAAAATCAGTTTGTGGGTGACAATTTCACTAACAGAATTCCACTAACAAATTAATACACAATTTTATTGAAAATACTGAGAGTTTCACGGTGGCAGTTCAGAGTGTTACTGAACACAACGGTTTAAATTCCTTGTCATTTCAAATGAAACAACTACACAAAGAAATAGTCATGTTCATGAATTCTAAACAAGGATTATAAGGAAATTGGAAATTAAATATTTTGGATGGTAATTAATACTGAACAGGTGATGAGAACTTCTGTTGCTTTGTTTTTAAATAGAAGAAAATATTAAATATTAAACAAGAATTAAACAGCTGCATTAAAACACCAATATTTGACAGCACTGTAAGAGACATTATACTTTTCTTAAAGTATCTATAAAAATATGTTGGTACTTTCCTTCAAGTAACAAATGAACACTCAATAAACCTGATTACTGTAAACGTTTTATTCTCAACAGATTTCTGCAGACCATCCTCTATGGTTTTAAGGAACTCTTTAAAAAAGTCTAATATCAAAGAACAATCCTGAATCCTTTACTAAATACTTATTCCCTAACACACTCATTTAGAAAGTTTAATATGAGACACGAAAAATTATCCAATAATCAATTTCTAAACCAAGGAGACTCTCATTCAGTCAGGAAAAAATCCCACACTGCATTTCTGGTACTCCATGAATTACAAGCACACCAAGGCCTTTCAGATTTTTCTGCTGATTTTTTTTCAGCCACTGTTCCTCACATTTCAATATTCAGAGAAGTTAAGTGATGTAACTTGGAAGTGTATCTTTCAGCAGAAGGTAAGCAGTAAATTAATGGGGTTATTCTTTTCATCAGAAGTAGCAGACAGAGAATAAGAGTCCCCAAAACATTCAATGGCAAAGGAGAACACAGAAAGCATTATCAGTGAAAGAGATCTAAGAGCGTTAACAGATTGCAAAGTAGACAGAAATTTGGCATGTGGCACAATAAAAAACTACTAAGAAAGTTAAATAGAAGTAGAATAGTAACTAACAGCATGCATTTATAGGAATAAGATTCAGCTCCAGACATCTAAATCCAGACGTCTCCCATTATTGTCAGTGGAGGTCAATGCAATCAGAGGAGCCTGGGGAGCAATTCAATTTACCCTAACGGAGGCACCTAGAGGCTCATTAAATAAATCATTCTCTAGACACTATTGACTGTATAGGCTAGATCTCTATTGATCGTAATGGCAGCTTAGGATCCCAGTTGAAAGAATATGCATACCATGGAGAAAAGAAATTCAGTAAGTCTGTATCAGAACTGGGAGAAATCCATACTTATATGTATTTCACTGCAGCACATATTACAGCTTTTCAGACAAGATGGATGAAGACTGGCCAGGTACCCCTGCAAAGTCCAAAAACTAAACTCCTACTGCTTATCGAAGCTCTATCAATACTCTACACAAGAGTGTTCTCATATCTTGTTCTATAGTTTTGTTTGAGCACAGTGAACATGTAATGGATTTGCAGTCTCATGTACCTCATGATCTATTACACTGTAGCATATACTGTAATCTAGATCAGCATATACAATTAAAAAAAAATAAACATATAGGGAAGAAATGGGAAAGAAAACTGATACCAGCATGGAGACATGTCACTTTGTGAAGAATCCTGAAATGTATCCAACTGGACTCTGGTTATAAGACAAACCAGCAATAAAATGCAGGACTGGGATATGAGGTTTGTACTGCAGCCAACAGAGGGTTTAATCTCACTAGCCCGTCACACCACCTTAAAGCTGTGGATTAGAAGACAAAGGCATTCAGCAGATCAACCTCCAACAGGCCAAAGTGGCAGCCCAATTGACTTCAGAAGAGTTACAGAACAGAGCCACTACTCTTTGGCTCCAACTTGTACCCTAGATATCTTCCGCTTCGTGGAAAATAGTCTAACGTGGATATAAGACAAAAAATGGTTATCATCTACCTCAACAGTCTGGCACACCAAGCTCTTTTATTCTAGTAATAATAACTTTCCTTATAAGGAAGGAGAAAGAGCATACCAGAAAACACAAAGCTATCCGAGCAGCTATACTACAAACAAGGTCTTTAGCAGGATATGACACGTTGCTGAGATAGCAGGAAAGAAACTAATAAATGAGAGAAGGTCTGAGGAAAAATTGTCTCAGCCATTTCAGGCAATCAAAATCAGCAGGATCTGCCTCATTTTGAACAGGCATTAAAACAACAGACACGCATTCAACCAGAGCACCAGAAATCAGTCCAAAGGAACAGTGCATATTGATTTGCTCTTGAAGAGCGCTGCTGCTGGCACAGGCTGCAATTCACCTATGCTAGGGTGTTCCCAATCTCAAAGACCTTTACAGGATACTGGAATTAATCCAAGAAAGTCTGGCTCATTATCCAATATTTCAGCTCTACTTAGTACATCTGCCAGAGGGTGCAAAGATCTGAGCAAGTTTGCCACAACAGCTGAAGTTCTCTGTCTACGCATTGTTTCCAAAGAGCAACCACCTCCTGACGCAGTGGGAGACATCATGTGCTCACTGAATTGTTTGCATTTTACAAGCTGGTTGAACTCATTTCCTAAATATGCCATCTTGGAAGCAGAGACTGCAAGGTTTTGTACACCTTTTGGACTACTTAAATCACAGAAGTGTTCTTCCCTTTTAAAACTATATACCTCGCATAGGGAGGTCACCTGAGTAAGCTCCCCATCTTGGCTGATTAGTTATTATTGAATTACTTCATTAATTTATTACTGCACGCCCTTGTAAAGCACCCTTGAGGTGTAGCAACGTTATTAGGAATCCTTTAGAGTTTGTTATTCCTCAATCTATACACTGATCAGAATGGTATCTAAAGCCAAGTTCAGCATTAGATGACAAAAGACACACCAGAAGCAAGGAGAGTTAAAAAAACAAAGGCAGGCCTTCTTCATTGATCGTGACATCGAGTGGTAAATTGCTCTTACCATCAGGTTGCAACAGTCCACCAGCAAAGCAGTAATTGCTCATTAGAAATCTATGACTGGCCCAATCTAATCAGTAAAGAGATACAGTAAGGTCCAAGAGATTCAATTTTACCCTGTGCCTCAGATTTGCAGAAGTGGCAGCACCTCTCAAAGAGATCCAGTGACTTGGGCTGGAGAATATTCCTTCAACCAATTCCAGTGAGAAAGTTATAAAAACGGGATACAATCATGGCAAAAATCTTGCCTTTTACTGAGACATGCTTAAACCTGTTGGACAAGTAGCAGAGTCAGAACAGAAGGATATTAAGTGCCCAATCACATAATGTCTCAAGATACTAGCAAATCCACAGTATAAGTGCAAATTAAAAAAAAAAAATTATTTTCTGGATAAATTGGATCATTGGGAAAAACACCCAAACAAATAATTCTTAAAATAAAACTACAAGGAGGCCGAGTAATGAATATGTTTCCTCAGACCAATAAGTATTCCTTAAATCTAGATATTTCAAGAGTAGAGATAACTGTTTTGATGCAGTCATAAAAGAATGCCAAAGTCAAGGCATTAACACACAAAACTATACATGGAGATTTGATGGTTGCCAATCCTTTCAAACACAGAGTAAACTAGATATTGGAGCTCTCCAAATAGCACAGTTTGGCTCAAGAGCGCTCCCATTCTCTCTGCAAAAACTCTGCTGAGAAACCAGATTCTTTTCTTTATTAAAAGCACAATAAAATACAAAAATCACATTTTAAGATGATGATCAAAGGAAACAGAAGAGCAGAAAACCAGATATTAGCCCTTGCTGTCATAATAAGGAGACCTGCTTACATATCAAGATCCTTTTATATTCTACCTTATGCACAGTGTGCTGTAATCAAGACACATTTGAACTCTAGACTGCAAGTATGACAAAAGTCTTTCTGCAGTCAATGACAAGCTTGTTTTAAAACACATGAAACTATTTTCCTTTTTTCCTTTGTTTTTTTAACTTTTGTTAATTCATCATTAATTAAAAGATGACTTGACTTTGACTGCAGAGAAAATGCAAACAGAAAAATAAAGAAGATCTGCTTCCAGACTGCTCTGAACTATCTCAGGAGAAGTAACATACACCCCATTTTTCAGTGCCTGATATAAAGGTTCTGAAAACAGGGAAAGAATTCTGGTAAGAAAATACAAGAAAGAGACGAACTACTGTAATTCATCTAAAAAAAACCCAAAAAACAAAACCCTCACTCTTTCTTTAAAAAAAAAAAATATCCTCAGTGTTTCACTGGTACTGCGCAGTTCTCATGCCCCAGACCCAACTCCATTAAGTACATTGATTAGAAAAAGAAAACAACCCTGGAATTTAAATAACACAACTTGCCATAAAGACCACTAGCTTCTGCTCCCCCATGTACGGGGCGGGGATATTTGAGGGACATTTTGGTTTTCTCTTCGTGTGAGTGGACGTAAAAAGGCACATAGGAAACAGGAAAAGCTCAGAGCACACCAGCTTACGCAGAATTCAGTTTCACAGATAAGAAGCATTGTATGTTTCAATATAAAATCAGAACCTAATCTTCTTTCAAGTAGTAACCTCTATAATGTTGAAATACTTAAGCCTTATCATAGTAATTAATTTTCTGAAACATAAATTGTGCATAGTACAAATAATGTATAAAAGAGCTGTCCTGTCTTTATGCATGAGATTCAATAGATTTCAAAGACATGCGGCAGAATGTTAAATCAATTCTGAAAGTAAAAATACATTTTTATTTACATTGTGCCTATGTGGTACATCAGCAGAGTGTACATCTGATACAACATGCTGCTTTTCTGGATGACTGAAAATGAAAGATAGCCACAATTTGCTGGCTGAATATAGACAGATGGAATATGACAGCTATATGATGTTACAACAGTTACATGGACATTATCAAAAGAGAAGGCAAAGTATATAGGATTCTGGGGTTTGTTTTGGAAGTCAGTTTATATGATTAGAGGAAATCTGAACATTTAATAAAATAATTTTAGATTATTAGTTCAAAAAAATTACATCAAGATTAATAAACTATTCTGTCAAAACTTTTCTGTTCAAAAAACACGAGAACACAACTGCAAGAGACCTGCTACATCATTGTTTGTCCTGGAAGGTAATAAAAAAATACAGATGAATAGATTTGTATCTCAAAAACCATTAACCCCTGCCTCAGAACTTAGGGTAAATAGCCAAAGAGCTTAAATTTGTAATTGGTGGTGTGTGTACCAATACACAGCAGGTATTTTTCAGCAGATGGCTATAAAGAGAACCCTATATGGTTAGAAGGTATTCGACAGAGCCTGCTACAGACCATATTTAGTGACACCCGGATACTTCCCAACTGCCGAACTTAGAAATTTGGCAACCAGAGAGACAAATCCATCTATTACTTTTCTTAAAATGTCATGGACTTACTTGCTGCTGCTGTGATGGCTAATAAAACAGAAACCTCTTCTGACAAGTACACAGTCTCTCTACAGAGATAATGAAGTGCAAGTGTGACAAGTGGTTCAAGACTACAAAAGGAATCTTAGAAAATTAAAGGTCTGGCTTGAACTTTTTTTTTTTTAACATGCAATTCTAAAAAGATTTTACCGTATGGAAAGAAAATGTGTCTTGCTGGGAATAAAACAAGTCATAAGAGACCAGATTCTGATCTAAATTATTTTAGTACAGGAAAGACACTTAGTGCTTTCATTCTCATCAGTGTAAGAATCTTATCACTAACCTGCTCATACACTAGCTTACTAAATACAGATTTCAGTGCCTAATATGTAACAACTATGAAAACGGATCCTATTTCTTTTTATGGTAGCTAGTTCAGTTAAAAAACATCACTAACATTATGCCAGCACTGTAATTAAAGTCCTGGAAGAGGGATTATGTAGCTAGAGCTCTTCTCGGTCCCCAAGATATGCTGCGGGCTGAAAGCTCGTCCAAAGCTTTCCTGTATAATCTAAGTCAGATCATGAAAACCGAAAATCAAAAGTAAAACCAGATACACTAATAACAGGCTAAAAAAAAGACTGAACAAATTAAAGTACTTTAAAGCAAATAATTATAGGAAAACACCACCGTAACTTTGGCTTCACAACAAAGACTTGAGAATTACAGTTTTAAAATAACATAAATGAGAGAACTCTGGTAAAAACTGAAAAAGGGATTGTGTTTGGAGTTAAAGAGCACACATTTTTACCATAGCACTTATTACTGTGATTCCTAGAACATTTATGTGCCCACACAATAACCTCCAAGTACATCACAGTCTAAAATTATTTTATGTTTTCTAGTACATCATCAGTTGTGGTGTATTTGAGTAAGACACATCAAACAAAAATACAGTGAAAAATGTTTTTATACCCACCCCATTTTAAGAAATACTGTTTTAAGATTTCAAAACTATTACACAAAAATTAGCTTTTTTTAAATTTTAATTTTTTTTAAATAAAGTTTCTGTATCAAGAATACTGTCTTATGAAAAAAGTTAAAATATAAAATGACAAATAGTGAAACAGATTCTTGTCAATATTCAGTAAGCTTAGATAACTGTAAGATACACTGATGTATGCTGATTACTGATTTAAGGCCTGAGAAAAGAACGTTTCAGAGGGAAATACACAGAAACATGACAGTTTAATATGCGTCTACACTAACTACAGGGCAAAATTTAAAACTACATCACTCTCTTAAATCTACATAATTATGCCCCAAAGACACTTTGTCGTTAGTATCCTTAACTTTACTGATAAAAAAGTAAGGACCTTGTGTTTAAAAGGTCAGGCAATATTGTTTAAAATTAAAATACATCCTCACAAGCAAAAGGGTATAAAAGTAAGGTTGTGGTTTGGTTTTATTCCCTCTAGTGCTCAGAACTCCAGATGTGGCAGGCAAAAACAAAATTCTAATGCACACTAAAAGAAAACAGTACCAAGTGAAGGTGCAGAATATTGCCTCACCAAAAGGTACAGGGAATTGATGCAGCATCTACCATTGCGGGGAAAAAAGTGGACATGACTGATTTTGGAAACACCAGTAACTCCATTAATTGATACTAAAAAGCATCATTAGTTGGGAGTAAGGGGGTGTGGGGAGTGTGTCATCCCTTTACCAGTGAATTTACCTGTAAATTTCAATACCACCCAAGTTAACTAGTTGAATTCAACAGCAAGACATTATGCACCACTTACCGCGTATTACTACTCTTACTCCGATTTTTAAAACTTCTGAATACAGTTAAATAATGTGCAGGCTATATATACACATAAATACACACACTAAATATATTTTCATTTATTTATATGAAGTTGTAAGTTAACAGGACCTTTTCAGTGATGATTACTGTCACGGTTCTGCTTCACCTCAAACCAGGACAATTACATACATTGCATATGGGCAGAAGTGGTGAAAAACTCATCACTTTCATGTTATTTTGCTAAATAAGTGGTAGAACATTTCTACCATGTACCACAAAGAACAACTAATCTTATATTCACATCTGATTTCTCATCATCTGACTTCTTATATGTCAACTGGAGCCATTATGTGCTTCATGAACTTGCCTAACTTAGGGGGGAGGAAAAATAGGTAAAATAGACTAAGAGAAACAGCCACAGAACACATACCTATATTCTTCATTTAATAAAGAGGTCAGAGCAGCAATACCCACAAATTTGCACACATTTGCCTGAGTACTGTGAACAATATAGATGTCACTGGTAAATCCCTTTGCAGCAAACTCTTCCCATTCGTCAGGAAAGAAGAAAGAGTATCGACTGCTTTGCAAAACTTGTATTATGAAGCATATCGTGCAGTAATGTCCATAAATACAATGCGGAATGTTATTTCAACGACAGCAATTCCATACTACTATTTAAGTCCTAATAAAAATCATCATCTGATGCAAAACAACTTTATTTCGATTTGATCTCACAATGCTTAATCAAACAGGAAGCAAGCAGCTATCTCTAACTAGATGAGGTGAATGTCTGCAGACTTTCCAGAACGACCGTGTCTACAACAGTAAACGGAAGCACCATAGACAACACGGACAGTGACTTCCCTCTAGCCATGGGCCAGGGCTGTATGTTTATAGGCACTGCTGATATTCTTTATATTCGATACAGCCAGTGAGGAATCTTATCCCAGCTCCTTCCTATGATTTAGCGGAATTTAACAAGGCTCTGCAAGAAGTTACTCATGTTTGATCATATTTCTTGGAATACAATCCAATGTAACCCCTGTGAGCATGCTTTCTGAGTCCTCTCACTTCCAGAATCCATTACAGATCTCCTTCCTACTGCTTTGGTCAATGGGTATACAAAACAAATGGAAGAAATTAAACCATGCAGACCAGTGTGACAGTAATATGCCAACAGTATTCATCCGAGTTTTTCAAAATTCTGAAGCGCTCCACAAGAAAAGGGAACAGAATGCCAGCAAGCATCAATGAATGCACACAGGACACAAAGGACAAATTCCCATCTATAGAACACAATTTAAAAAAAAAATGATAATATACGATAGCAAGAATCTTGCATAGACAACATACTTACTGTGATACACTTACTGCCTAAAATAACCGAATTTCAATGGCAACTGAAGCTTATTTCCATTCAGCTAAAGGAAGATGTTATGATTCCTTTGACTAAACTCCATGCCCAGACCACACACGTTTTGCAAGAAATTCCTAGTTTTCAGGCTCAGTTCTAACTGTTCATATGGAACCAAATGGGGAAGAATAATACCTGTCCACAGCATAAGGCCTCAGGATTTTCCATTATTTGTGTCCAACTCCTCACTACTTCTTATTAGCAAATCACCATAGCCAAAGGAAACAAAACAAAATCCTTTTCCACCTACAGCCAGCAAGAAATTTGTACTAATTCAGCTTGACTCAGATGCACCAACAGCAATCCATGCATTCACAGCTTTGAGTCATGCTTTTAATTTTCGTGCCTATTTGTATAAATTTTGACCATAAAACAAATTCACTCAAAACACCTCTTCCGCATATTGTTTATTCAAACAGAAAACAAACTCCAGACTTGTCTTCTGCAGGTCAGATCACGCCAGCTAATCACTCTCAGCAGCCATGTCTCTTCACATGAATATCATCTTCAACAATAGTTACGTCCCATTTGAATAACGCACCTGTTAACCTCCAGGCTTCAACTTACATGAAAAAAAAAAAATCGTTAAGGCAACTATATGAAAGGAGTAGATCTCCTGATGATTGATTCACTGCCATAAAGCTGATTTCTGAAGACTAATGACTATGGAGTTCGGACTATGGACATTTTTAACCTGGTGTTGTGCATCACTGTGGCAAAGGCTGCTCAGCTCCTAACAACCGGCATCTTGGCTGAGTCACTTCACAGTTTTGCACAAATACTCTGATTTCATAGGCCCGGCTATTCCTGTTCAGAGGAATGCCACAAAGGGCTACTCTGGGAGGAGGACAGGATGGGACAACCCCAAACAAAAACAAACAAACAAACCCAAAAAACCAAAACCAACCAACAACACACCAAAACCCAAACCAAAACCACACAAAAGAACTGAGGAATAGTGAAATCTGAAAACCCTTTTCTTTAGCCCTTAGGGTTGAAATTCAAATTAAATACTAATTTTTACTTCAAGCCTACATGCCTAGGATGCATTTGGACAAACTACTGTCTTGAAACTCCCATAACAATTGCACATTACTGTTTTTTTTTTCTTCAAACTTGCACTTAAAGAGAAGGTTTCATGCAAATTCAGTAGTAAGTTTGGGAATCAAAATGAGTCATGCAAATGAAGAGGCACTTTCATGTTTCTTCTGACAATTAAATTACTTTTAACCTGCTATTAAAGCAACTTCAAGAGCTAACTTTGTTTATAGAATACAAAAAAGAAATTGGAAACATATCATAAAAGTATTTTAACTTTCTTTATGCTCAGTTATACTAGCTAAGGATAGCCATTCAACATATTATAACAATGTTATGAATAAAATGTCATTTTGCCAATACAGAATAAAAATGATTCACTCAAAATCTTTAAAATTCACTTGTTCTGTCTCGCTACAACTACAGTATGAAATGATAATTTCCAAATAATGCAAGAGAAATACAGATAGTAAGTGGTTCCATTGAAGCTAATTTTTACAGTCACTGGTAGAAGGAAAAAAAATCTATTTCATTTTATGATAAGTTTAACACAAAAATACAATTTAATCAAGAACTTGACTATCTAGTCCCCTGATAACCAATGAAAGCAAAGGCAATATGCTTAACTCCATTAATGCTTTGTTACTATGACATACTCTTCCACTTTCACAGATTTCAGGGGGATAAGATTTTATGGGTAATATATGCTGCATTTTTATTACATTTTTTTATATCATGGAAGACAGCAAACATTTTCTTAAAGTTCTATAGGAGCCTTTATACATCTCAGGAGAATTCACGCCTAGCCATCTATTTGCATTACAGTACTACTGATGCGCAATTAAACCAAGATCAGTTTTTAATCTGTATAGAGGAATTTCAATTATATTTATATCTTTATCTCTTAGATGCTTGCTGTTCAAGATGGCACTCTAGGTTGCAGATTTGTAAAGTTTAAATAATTCAGGAATAAAAGTAGCAAATGACATTTAACTAAAGAATTATAATGAAAAATGTGATAAAGATCCTTTTCTGATTATGAATTAAAACATCTTCGCAAAATAGTAGAAACCACCACTCAATATAAAGGGGGCAAGTAAAAAAAAAAAGTAGCTGCAAATCAACCTCCAAATCTCAAACAAATGAGAAAGTAAAATACCAAAACCTAACGTAACCAACTGACTGATAAAGAAAATATTTCTAGGGATTTAAGGTGGCATTAAAGAACCACCACATCATCCATGCATTACAAATTGCGCCTGGGGTGGTTGTGCATGCTTAAAAGCACTGCCCTGCAGATTATCAAGTGGCTATTTCTATTTTCATTTAAACATACGGGCTTTTTTAATAATATGATTGTCTAGACCTACAAAGCATTATAGCATAAGCACGTCTAATTTACATCTATACGTTATAGTTGGTTATTCCTTATGATCTTGTCTCCCTCTAGTGGCTGGCCCTCATAAAAAATGTACTTCTACCTTTATTCAGACCTGTATGCAGAATCACGGGATAATTCAGGCTGGAAAGGACCTCAGGAGGTCTCTAGTCCAAGCTCCCACTCATGGAACTTCTGGTTGGCCCTGGTAGAAACATTCACCACCAGCTGTTTGCAATCAATGTAAAGCCTCACTCCTGAATCCAGATTTAAGAACCTCCTAAGATCATCTAGAAAAGAAATAGAAGAGCAAGGAAAATCAAGTCACTGGAACAATCTCATCGGGATGTATCTTCATCCCAAAGTTTTATCACTTCTTAACAGAGTAGGAGACGTATTCCTCTGCGTATTGATAGTACATAGCTGGCAAGTCATCTGTCCTCAGTTTCACACATCATCATTGTGTGGAAGAAGCATCTAGAATAAATTAATAATCAACTGAAGCTCAAACACTTCACTGTGAAGGCTCCACTTCTTTACCAATCACAGACTCTGAGCAGGGTTACGTCTGAGTAAACTTTCCTCTTCCCTCTCCCACTAAAATGTCTGTCATGAAGACCTTCGCTAGCAGGAAGGGATGAAGAGGGATACCTCAGACAGGAACCTCTAAACAACTAGAAAACAACCTGCTCGTTGCCACTTGTGACCAACTGTTATGGAAAACAACAAGCCATATGAAACTGCAGTAAAATCTGGAAAATAAAGTCAGGAAGAAAAAGAAGCTTCACTAGCCTGAATACCACCACATCCCACAAGAAAGTCCTAGAGCACAGAGGCTAGACAGCCATGTCTTATTCTCACTAAGAAGTCATAAGGACAAGAAAGCTGTTCTGTCATTGGGATAATTTTGTAAACATAGTAACACGTTTTGGAGATGTAATAAATAAACAAATAAAACCGCAAACTCTTGCACAACTTTCAGATGCAGTTCAGTAGCATATGCAGTATCAGGTAGCAAGATCCAAGGAATTACTTTTCAACACAGATGTGCAACTGTCTCGTCTGTGAAGTGGTAAATAATCAGAGTACTTAGAAGAGAGCATTTCATACCACTGTGCACCAAATACTGCTAAGAAAAAGACTATATATCACACGTATATATGTAGCAAAGGAAAGCAAAATGTGACAAGCTTCCTTAGTCATCCATCTGTATCAAAAACTTGATTCCAAGCTATTAGCTAAAGAAGTAACTGGGTAATGCCTTAAAGAAACTGATCCAGCTTTCATTCTTTCCTTTGTTCTAACCACTGCATTATCTTTCAAGTCTCTAATTTCACATTCTCAGATTAACCATTCAAATAGATCTGAAAACAGTAACAGCCAAGTAACAATATCCACTATAAGAGGATTTTATTTGCAACTACCACAGGATTTTTACAACTGTTCCGTAATTATTTAATTTGACGCATCTTATTGCTTTCTTGTTTAGAGTAAGATTATATTTTATAGAAAAAACAAACCAGCCTTAAAATAACACTGAGGTTATGAAGCCAATTGGCATAACCATTCAGTCAGAAATAACACATCTACCACCATTTGATCGTTGATCCTATCATCTGAACAACAATAATTTACCATTTAGGCACTCTCAGCCTAGCAATTTGCAGAGTAATTTTAATTACAGTGCCTAAAGAAAAAAAAAACCCTGTTTTATTTGGCACTCTGCGTTTGTCTCTGTTGTAAACATGCCAGCACATGATCATTCCCCCTCCAAGACAGCATCTCTACCAGATTCAGTGCTTTCTTGGTAGACATTACTTGATATTTTCTTTTCCCACTGAATACCTGTTTTCACACTTCATTTACAATATACTTTACAGGTTCCTCTCTAAAGGTAAAATATTGTTTCTTACAAACTTTTCTACAATGTTTTTGTCAGGGAGCTCTGGGTTACATCCACATCAGTGATTCAGAGCACAGGAGGAGTTCTTTTTGGTGCATATTTTCCTTGTGCCTATGCTTAGCCTGGTGGTAGGCACTCCAGTACACCACTGACATGTTCACGGTAACTCCCTTCCTGTGTTCAAGAATTCTTATGCTTGAGAACTGCTATAAATGTTACACCCAAGAAAGATGAATGTGAACACGCCATTTTGAAACCATGACATCGTGGGTTGACCCTGGCTGGATGCCAGGTGCCCACCAAAGCTGCTCTATCACTCCCCTCCTCAGCTGGACATGGGAGAGAAAATGTAAGGAAAGGCTCGTGGGTTGATGAGGACAGGAGGGAGGAGAGATCACTCACCAATCACCATCACGGGCAAAACAGACTTGACTTAGAATCATAGAATCACTTGGGTTGGAAGAGACCTTCAAGATCATCGAGTCCAACCATAACCTACACTACCAAAACCACCACTAAACCATGTCCCTTAACAACACATCCACCCGTCTTTTAAATACCTCCAGGGATGGTGGTTCCACCACCTCCCTGAGCAGCCTGTTCCAATGCCTGATAACCCTTTCGGTAAAGAAGTTTTTCCTAATATCCAACCTAAACCTCCAATGGCACAACTTCAGGCCATTTCCTCTTGTCCTGTCGCTTGTTCCTTGGGAGAAGAGACTGACCCCCACCTGGCTACAACCTCCTCTCAGGTAGTTGTAGAGAGTGATAAGGTCTCCCTTCAGCCTTCTCTTCTCCAGGCTAAACAATCCCAACTCTCTCAGCCGCTCCTCATAAGACCTGTTCTCCAGACCCCTCACCAGCTTCGTTGCCCTTCTCTGGACACGCTCCAGCACCTCAATGTCCCTCCGATACTGCGGTGCCCAAAACCGAACACAGTGTTCAAGCTGCGGCCTCACCAGTGCTGAGTACAGGGGCATAATCACTTCCCTACTCCTGCTGGACACACCATTCCTGATACAGGCCAAGATGCCATTGGCCTTCTTGGCCACCTGGGCACACTGCTGACTTGGGGAAATTTGTTTAATTTATTACCAATCAAATCAGAATAGGGTAATGAGAAATAAAACCAAAGCTGAAAACACCTCCCCCAAACCCTTCCCTTCTTCCTGCGCTTAACTTTACTTCCAATTGTCTACCTCCTCCCCTCAGCAGATCAGGGGGACAGGGAATGGGCATTGCAGGCAGTTCACGCATTGTCTCAGCTGCCCCTTCCTCCTCAGGGGAAAGACTCCTCACACTCTTTCCCTGCTCCAGCATGAGGTCCCTCCCACGGGAGACAGTCCCCCGCAAATTTCTCCAAGATGAGTCCTTCCCATGGGCTACAGCTCTTCACAGACTGCTCCAGTGTGGGTCCTTTCCACGGGGTGAAGTCCTTCAGGAACAGACTGCTCCAACATGAGAGCCCCACAGGGTCACAAGTCTTGACAGCAAACCTGCTCCAGTGCAGACTCCTCTCTCCACAGGTCCTGCCAGGAGCCTACTCCACTGCGGGCTTCCCATGGGGTCACATTCTCCTTTGGGCACCCACCTGCTCCGGCATGGGGTCCCTCCATGGGCTGCAGATAGATCTCTGCTCCACCATTAACCTCCATGGGCTGCAGGAGGACAGCCTGCCTCACCATGATCTTCACCACAGGCTGCAGGGGAACCTCTGCTCCAGTGCCTGGAGCACCTTCTCCCCCTCCTCTTTCACTGACCTTGGTGTCTGCAGAGCTGTTGCTCTTGCATACTCTCACTCTTCCCTCCTGCTGCAATTGCCCTCGCACAGGGTTTCGGTTTTTTCCTTTCTTAAATATGTTCTTACAGATGTGCTACCACCGTCAGTGATGCGCTCAGCCTTGGCCGTCAGCGGGTCTGTCTTGGAGCTGGCTGGCATCGGATCTCTTGGACACAGGGGAAGCTTCTAGCAGCTTCTCACAGAAGCCACCCCTGCAGCCCCCCCACTACCCAAAACCTGGCCACGCAAACCCAATACACATAACCATCTGCAGCAAATTGAAGACTCCCTCTTTCCAATAAACCAGTCGGTAACGAATAATTAACCTTAGTCTTTAGCAAGTATCATGCATTCATCTTCACAATGCTCCAGCAAGACAAAACAGTATCATTATCTCCACCCTACAGGAATGGAACAATAGCATGAGTGCCAGAAAATAAAAATGTCAAAAGAAGAAAGTACCAATACGAATTGTATTAATCTTCATTTTTTCAGGACATTAAACATTATATGACATTTTACTGTGGAAAAACCACAGGCCACTGAATTTAGCTACAGGCGTGAAAAATCAGCTTGTTTTTCACTCCAGTTGGTAAAAAGCTGGTTATCTGGAACTTGAGAAGAAGTATGAAAATTACACAGAAATAGCAGTCTGCCTGTGAAAAATCCAGTAACTGATACACTGCTTCATTCTTGCTTCATTCACAATACACTTTCTAACTTTTGAAGCTAAACACTCTATCATAAAACTCCATTTATTTCTAGGACCTATCAAGAGGGATGCTATAGTAGAAAGTCATAACCCCATGAGTGAACACAGGATCCAGGGTGCATACATGTGCATAAACCTAGGGTCAAAGCACAAGTAGGTGAAATCTGACCTGTTCAAACACACAATATTTTTTTAAAACAGAAATAATAAATGTATATTTACATTGCTATTGTTTCTGATAGCTTGTTTTTATTCTTTCAATTTCCTTTAAGCACAAGAAATTGCAACTAAAAAGTCTGTATTTTCCTGAATTCAGCTAGCAATTAATTGACATTCAACTAAAAAATTTAAGTTATTACCTCTCTTCAAACCTTTCTAAGGGAATGCATTTTGGATTTCTTTTTTAACAAAATACATATTTCCTGTTTAAGGAGTTAGATTTACAGAGGTTTAGGTACTCATTCAAATCATACCTTCAAATCCCTTTTCCCTTCCCAAAAAATCTGCAGACCAGTTGGTCTATCTTCCAGGACTCAAAAGAGACGCAAGTATAATAATTCACTGCATTATTTTTTCACAGCATTCACAGCATTACTTTTTGCCTCATATCTTGTATAAACAGCCGTGTCTCAGGAACCTAAGCTAACAAAAGACTGTCTACCAAACACTCCAAATTACTTCATAGTGCTCTGGAAAGCTGAGATGTCACAATATTAAATGCAAAGTATCCCAGTCCAAATAAAACTGACATAAGGTTCGAAACTTCTGCTCTAACACAGACCACAGGCCAAGCAGAGACGGATGAGAGACGAAGCCTGCTTGATTCTACCTAGAGTGTTTAAGGTAAGGAGCAGGTCACAAACCTTCAAAAATTAGCATACAATTTTCATGCTCTCAATGAGATAGCGTATGTATGTTACACTTTCCTCACAATACTCTCAAAAATATCAGCAAGGTTAGGCCAGTGACTAATATGTCAATAATACCACCCATTGAACTGCACAGCATTTTCTCACTATTTTCTTCAACATACTTGTCTGTCTTCGTTCACCTCCAGTTTCTTCTTTTATCGTTAGACTGTAAATTCACTAAGACAAGCTCACCTCACACACAGCTGTCCAATTAATTTTTTTTTCTGTACTGTTTGTGATCACTTACCTGCTTGGTGAATTAATTTAGTCACACAGTCTCTGTACTTCATAAAGGACATTGGTTTCCTAGTGATTTAGTGGCAAAGTAAGATTTTTCTAGTCCTCATCTATAAAAAGCCTTTTTGTGGCTTGCCTTTTCTCCCTATGCTTCAGGAGAATATCCAACAAAATGAGTAAAATCATAAGCAGAGAGGAAAAAGAACCCACAACGCATCTTTAAAAGACATAGCTGTGCCTTTTGCCCAATTATCTACTTTAACGAGCATCTATTCAAATATGTAGCACAATGTACACATTACCTACATCTTCACATTCACATATTTAGATATTTTTCATTTGTTGAATTACCTTGTCTGCATCCACTTTTCCTCTGATAAATTCTTTCTTCCAAAATTCCAGTGCCTGTTCCAAAGTCAAGCCAATGCCTTTTAAGAACAGTCCATACTGCATACGGCCACCGTGCCGGAGATGATGGTTATCACGTAGGGCTTTGTGCAACTGGCGCATGCAAAGAGGGTATGATTTCACAGAAAGCTGTCAAGAGAAAAAATGGTGTTTAAGGCATACCAATCATTTAATTTGTCAGATATATGCTTATTGTGATTATTAGTTAGCTCCACTTGAAAATGCCAATGGCTGGAACAAAAGATATGCATGTGCAGAGCACCTTGGGACTGATAATAACACAAGTATGTCCGTAAGCCATCAAATCCAATAACCATCTCAAGAACAAAATCCAAAGGACAGAGTAATACAGGTGGTAGTATCAGACTGTCTTCAGCTACAAAGTATCACAGGTTTAATTGCTATCAGGAAAAATATATCCACAGTTCCATTACAGTGCTTCTTGCTTCTTCCTTATTTTAGCTTCTGGAATGGCAAGATGACCTTTGTTAAGAGTTTTGGGGGGCTGAGGAAAGGGCTGGGGTTTTTTAAACATCTTTGAAAAACTACAATCAGGAGTTAAATCCATCGCAACGAATCTGAAGTTTTTTCCCCTGAAGAACACTATTTCTTATAAAGTAAGATCTCAGAGATAAAAAAATGTAACATTCAAGTTTACTTGGGCTTTGCATTTTTATTTTTAACAGCTGAGTCATGCCATGGAATTCACTACCAAAGGAACACTGACATGGTTAAGATGGACACTGAAAACACAATTTCCGAAGTTCAGATAAAGGAGTTGCAATGTGTTTTTAATTGTCCCTGCACCATTGATGTGGTCAAAAGTCAAAAAACAAGCATTGAAAAGACTAATATTGCAATGCAATAAACTAAACATCGTGGGTTGCAAAATTATTAAATAAGAAAATTTGTTAAACTCTGTTTATAATTATGTTAGGTATTTGCAAAAGTACACAAAATTAAGCAGCAAATTAAGCAATTCATTATAGCTCCAGTCTAAATCCTGATTAGATGCATTTTCAGTTAATTCTGCTCCATTTTAAACTGTATCACCATTTCATTCAAGTAGTTCTCAAGAGTTACAAAGCAAATAGGAATCAAAAACAGATAAAGGCTTTATTTGTTGCCTGTGCATAGAGTACTTGAATTTAAAAAGTTATGTATCAACATAGAATATAACTCAATAAACAGAGAGGACTTACAGCATCGATCTGATCTAGAGAAATTTTTCCAGTGTTCTTTTGCACGCTGTAATCTGGGCCAACATAAGAATGGCTGAAAAACAAAGCAAACAGTACAGTATCATTTAAAACTGTTCAAAAAATAATTTTTAAGTTTTCAAATTTAGAAAGACATTATTTTATCGATTAAAGGCTCCAAATATTTCATATCAGGCAAAACCAAGAAAACAGTATTTGACAGTTATGTAAGTTAGATTTATAAAACCAGCATTAGAGTCAACACAGTAAAGAAACCCTCCCTGCTTTTATTTGAAAGGAGTGGCAAAGGGTCATTCAGAATTCAGATCACAGGATCATGCTGCTGTTGAGGTTGAGGGAGATCTCTGAAGACCATCTAGTCCAACCCCTTGCTCAAAACAGAGTTAACTACAGCAGGCTGCTTAGCATCCCATCCAGCTGAGTTTTGAGCATCTCCAAGGCCAGACATTTCATAACATTATGAGCAACCTGTTCCAGTGCTTGACCACCCTGGCAGTAAAAAAAGTGTTTTCCAGTGTACACTGGTGGCTCACAGTCAGCTTGTCATCCACCAGGACCACAAGGTCCCCTTCTGCAACCTTGTTTCACAGCTGTTCAGCCCTCAGCCTGTACTGCTGGTACATGGAGTTCTTCATCCCTAGATGCAGGGCTTGGCATTTCCCTTTGTTGAGCTTCATAGGGTTCCTGCCAGCCCATTTCTCCAGCCTGTCCAAGTCCATCTGAAAGGCAACACAGCCATCTGGTGTAAACCATTCTTCCCAGGTTTGTGTCATCTGAGACTTGCTGAGCGCGTACTCTGTTCCACCACCTAGGACCAAGAAGCAGCTAAGCAATACAGAAGCCATTGTCAGTCCTCCACTAGTGATTGGCCTCCGGGTGGTCTTAACGCCTCGGATCACAAACCTTTGAGCACAGCACTTCAGCCAGTTCTCAGTCCACCTCACTGTCCATTTACCTAGCCCATCCTTCATCAGCTGTCGATGAGGATGTTACAAGAGGCAATGTTAAAAACCTTGCTAAAGTTAAGATAAAAAACACCCACTGCTTCTCCCCCCATCCACTGAACCTCTTATGATAAAATGACCACCTATGAGATTGGCCAAGCATAATTTCCCATTCACAAATTCATGCTGACCACTCATGATCACCTTCTTCATATGTCTGGAACTGAGATGACGCTGACCAGACTATAGTTGTATGGATCCTTTTCCTTACTCTTTGAGAAGGCAGAGTTCGCTTTTACTTTCTTCCAGTAATCAAGAACCCCTTGTACTTTGCTACTTCTGCAGCATCTCACAACAAACAAACAAAAAACCTGATGTATCACTGTGAGGGAAACACAAAAACTCAAAAACTACTTGAGTATACCAATAAAAAGCTGGGAAGGCTTTTACTGGAGTACCAACATACTCCTGACAGTAGCTCTTTAACCAAAATAGCACAAGACATTGCATGTGCTGCCTCATCTTTCATTCGTACGGCAATAAAGCCATGAAGCTACTTTGGATATCTGGACTAAATTCAAGTAACCCTACACTACAGCAGAGACAATCACATAGACATTGTCACCAAAGTAATTTCAAATAAAATACCACCATCTAATGCCCAGCCGTTACTTTTAAATATATAGACTTCTTGAATGAGGATATATGCAGGGCTCCAGAATAGTCCAAGAGCAATGCTTACCGCAGAACCCAACCAAACTCAAGAGTTGACAATACAGCAGGCAATAAAGCAAACAGAAGCTCTGGATACAGCACGTTGGTCCAATATCAGGTTGCACAGTCTGGGTAAGAACAAATTTCTTTGTGAAAGAGGGATTTGGCAAGTAACTTACAGAGATCTTTTCTTAAATCCTCTGAAGGCATGTAGAGGTTAACTCCAGAAAACAGGAATTTAGCTAAATGATGATACTCGGTGCTACAGATTATTTTGTGACAATTCAATACTGTAAAGTATGAAAAGCATATAGCTAAGAGTTGATTTTACCACAAATCATTTGTTTAATTATACATGTATTCATTTATTCTTTAGTTTTACTTCTGGCATACATTGGAGCACTAGGGAAGCTTACTGAACTTAATAGATTTTTTTTATTATTATTATTATTACACAACAATGGATAAATAATTAAAAGTATTTGAGCTGTGTATGTCTGTTACTACTGATTCTACTAAAGAAGTATCTAAATTTCCTTGTAGAATCAGGTCTGCATCACTTTACTTAGGCAAACTACAAACAAAACAAAAAACTGTCCTGAAAATATTACAGTGGAAGCATAGCACACCAGAAAACAGTTGTTGCTTAGGCAACTTCATTTTATTTTGTAAACAACCAATTAAGAAAATGACCACTCGGTCAGTTATCACATTCCAGGATGAGTGCTGGTAACTTCGTAAGCAGCTCTACCATAATCACTTTGGATCATCTGCTTGTACCCTATAGTATCTGTCAGAATAATACCAACACTGAAAAAATTTGCTAAGCTAAAGAAAGCCACTTCTTAGCATCCACAGAAATAATTAGCCTGGGAAGAGGAGGTCCAAAGAGAAAACACAAAAGTTATCCTGTACAATAAGTGAACAAAATAAGACTTCAGAAGTCACTGCTAAAAAGAGAACATATTCTCGGAATTTTGCTGACCATTATGTCTGGACTTAGTAGAAAACTACTGCAAGGACAGAAAATGCAATGCCACGGTGGGTCAGGGAAGAAGAAGAAATTATACTTTTCAGACTCTGAAAAGCTCAAATAATCTTAGCATGGTAAGCAAATAGGAAAAGTTTTGCATATGTGTTTCTCTATTTTTACACTGTAAAGCACTGTAACCTTTGCAAGGTTAAAGTTTCTGGACACCTGACACCACTCACCAAAGAGCTGAGCCCTACAAACTGCTGTCAAAGGTGATGCTCTGAAAAAGAGCGTGCTTTATCCATTCGCAACATGCGGTAGATTGGAGTTGGGCATAAAGAGGCCAGCACTACTCATGTGGCCTTTGGTAGTTAAGCTGTTGGACTCCTGTCCCAGGAGCTCAAGGGACTAGAGCTTTTGGGTTTGCAGTTTTAGGTATCAGATCTTCTGATTTTCTACAGTAGAGATTCCTCAGGTCCCTTGATTTCATCACAAGAAAAATCACAGTGCTTTCTCCATGGATTGCCATTACTTTCTCCACATTTCTTTTAAAAAATCTCAAAAATATTGTGGGTAAAAAATAAAATTAAGACTATCCTTTGTTCACAGAACAATGGTCTTCATTTTTTTCATGTCATCAAATGTTGCCAAACAGCTTCCTACTGCTGGTTTGAAAACGCATTACAACACAAATCAACTAGGCTTGTGGTCACCCTCACTTTCTTATCCTACATTTTGCTTCCATTTTTAGCTCTTATTTTGGACTCTTCCTTTCTTTTATTCCACATAGCTTCTAAGGTTACTTCTTACTCATGTAGAAATACTTACAGTTCTTCATAATTTCTTTTTGTGATTTACTGTAATGCAAGCAGCAACGTCTTCACTTTTCACGTAAAAAAAGTTTTATTTTACCTCCATATATAAATTCCTGTCTCTCTCCATTCAGCCTGACTCAATCACTCAAAAACCTGTTTTCTAAAATCCAAATCTTAGTTACCAAAAGTTTTCTAAACATATCCTGCAACTAAACATCGGTACATACGTTTGGAGCACTGTTGACCAAGAACACTACATCAATGTTTCCAAGAATGGGATCTATGTCTTTCAAATAAACAGTTGTAGGATCGTTGCAGTAAATACTGTATCATTCACAGATGTGCTAGTGTAGTATGAGATTTAGCAAGCATACGAAGGACACTTTGTAGGTGTTGAGGATAGTAAATGACACCAGTCTATTAAGATGTGCATTATTTGCTTGTGAGATGAGCATAAGTGAGGAGGCTAAACATGTCTGCAAGAGTATTGTGTTATCCACCAAAAAAAAAAAAATCCAGTCTCGCAAAACACTTGGTTTCTGTACCAACCTTATGAACCGTCATTTGAAGACAGATTTAATAGAGTCATATAAGTGTTGGTTGTAAAGGATGTTAGAAGACCATTCAGTCCCAGACCCCACAGTAGTGTGACCACTGCCAATACTAGTCAGCTGAGCCGTGGCTTTTTCTAGCCAAATCCTAAAAACCTCTCTGAGCCAAGAGTCCACATCTCTGGACAATCTGCTGCACTATCATTCTAGCACTGACATTTTTCCTAATGTCTGCTCTAAACCTCCCAAGCTGCTATATGTGACCACTGTCTTTTGTTACGTCCTCTGGCACCATCAAGAATTCTAACACGGTGACGTTTGTCCTTCACACAGTTGTAGGCTGCTATTTGATCATTCCCTACGCCTCCTCTTCAGCAGACTAAAAGTCAGCTCAGCTTCTTTTAATTCACGAACAGGCACAGTTCCGTAGTAGTTTGATGGGATTACATACGACAGTTTTTTTCTATCTTTGAAATGATTCCTGCTGAAGATTTCAAACAGCAGAGTGTAATTTCATCACAAAACCCATATAAACTCCTTGGAAAGCAGCAGTTGCAGAAGTGTTCTCGTGCATTTAGACATTAAGTTTCCATTTCTATTAAATTGCTAAAATTTTAGCAATTTAAATCTCCTTGTAGCCTACTGTATGTGAAATCTCTAAACACAATCTTGCATCAAGTATTTTAACATTTTAACTAAAAATGTTCTCTCTTTTTTTTTGTCTAGTGTAATTAATATTAGAAAGCACCAATGAAACAGAATAGGACAAAAAAGGAGGACCGAAGTCATAGATAAAATACTATTTAGTCCAGAACAGTCCAATTACAAAATACGTTATGCCCATTTAAAAAAATGGTCATGGATTAAAATATCTATGCAGACATAATCCACAGTAAAATGACCTTTTCTGAGGACCAGCTAATTTAAAAGTCACAAGCAGATATGAAAAGCTGCCAAAAAATGTGTGGGGCATTAACAACCAAACAATGCTCTGTAACCTTCAATTGTATGCTCTTTTCACACATTTCTATCTAAGCTTTTGCTCCCCTGATAAAGCTCTATTGACATATGCCAAAAATAAAATACGGCTGTAAGAACTCACAAAATGAAGGTAGAGGAAAGCCTACAACTAATATTCTCCTTTCTTATAAGCAAGATGAAGCAAAAATGAATCACAGATTCACAGAAATAAGTAACAGAGAAGACCTATTTGGTCATCTGTTCACTGCCACAGCTTGTTTTTCAAGTTGTAAGGTTTGATGAATTTTGTCTGTTTTAAAGGAACTTCCAAAAAGGCAGATGCATTTTTGTGGTTTTTTCGATTGGTGTCAAAACATACTGGGAACAACCCCTCCATTTTTGCAAAAGCAAAATGGAACTTAGCAGTCATTAAACATACTCAAGTTAACATAAGAATGTGCAAAAAATACCTTATTGCCCAAATGTAGGACACAGTATCCCTGTTAAAGTAGCTGATATTAAACTAGCTTTTTTTTTTTTTACAACCTTTCCTTTTCCCATATTTAGGGAAAAAAAAAGTGCCGAGGATTGTGATTGCTGTGATACTGAACGCTGTTCCACTTACATAGATGCGTAGCACATCTCAAAAGAAATTTCAAATTTCTCAGTAATTACTCCTAGATAGCATGATTTATAAAAGGCTAACCTAATTGCTCTTTGGCTTCAAATAGAGAAAGGAATGCCACTGAGGCGTACTTTTTTAAATCCCATTAAGATGTATGGTAATAAAAATATAGAAAGTTATTGGCATTTAGAAGTATCCCCTAACCAGCTATGCAGCAGTTACACTGCAATATTTATTTTATTCATTGCTCTTGAACAAAGTTCAATCATATGTAAATACGCAGATACAATGAAAGCTATCTTTCCTATTCAGTTTTATACTAAAAGCAGTAATATATGAAACTGTTCTTATGTAATAAAAATTATGAGAATTTTCAAAATCAAAACAAAATGTCAGTTTTTCAGTACAGATACGTCAAGCAGCAGAGCACCACAGGAAATAAAGAGCATGCTAACTAGATTTGCATCCTAATTCCAGTGCAGTGCTGTCATAGTGGAGCCTCACCGCTTCCATTTCTAATTCATCCAACATCATTTCAGTGATCTTAATGCAAAACTGCACATGTGCAAAACCAGAGCTTTCATTATTGACATTCCATATTTAAGTAAATTTCTTCCCTTAGAGATATTAAAAATTCAACTGAATAAATATCTGAGCAACAAAATCTAACCGGATCTGCACTGAGCAGGGGCTAGATTAAAAAACCTCCAGAGATTCAGTCCAAGCTAAATTATTTAATGATTCTAAGATAACGCATCTCTCTAATTGTATGGTCTTTGTCCTCCTGCAGACTTCCAGGGTGAGAAAACTCTCCCAAACAATATAACGTGGTAAAAAGCAATCACATATATAAGAAAGAGACCGGGTCTATGCTTAACCTGAAGAATGTCAGAAAAGTATTTTTTTTTTACTCTTCATCTCCAAACACATTCAAAGAAAGTAGGAAGCTTCTATATACTGTATACTACTAAGAAAGAGGCAGACTATTTCAGCCATGTTGTAGAGTACTCTTAATGGTTCACATTTTCAGTTCACTCCTTAGGTCCATTAAAAGAAGAAAAGAGGACTCCATTCATCAATGACAGTGATGTAGAAATCTTCCAAAAATATCATAGAGCATAAAATATTTGCAACAAGGAAGGCATATACTCTGGGCAGTGTAATTTCGAATTTCTTTTGTTCATAAAGAAGCCTAACTACTTGGCAATTACTATTAAAAAAAAAGGTTTTATAAAAGCTACGAGTATTTTCTTGTTACTTAGAAGCAACACCAGTTCCATAAATTACGTTTCATGTCATTTACAAAGCTTTTGTTAAGCTGAAAGGGCACTTTCAGGGGGTGTTTTTCAGTCAAAGCCAATTGCACAGATGAGGTGTCTGAAAAAAAACTGTAGCTAAAACTTTCTATTACAATTATTTTAACCTGTATGAAAGAATACACTCATGCTTTTCAGTTTACGCTACCTGAGATGATTAAGGAGAGGTTGTAGTCTCTCGTCAGACTGTACGGAAGGCAGCGATCGTGCTGTCAGCTACAAGAAAAGAGAAGTTCAATTAATAAAATATTAGCTTCAACAAAATTGATGGCACAAAGCAGGAATGATGTAACAAATCATCCTGTGTTGCTACAACTTCACACATTAGATAAGACGTACTTTTTCCTATTAAAAATAACTAAGCACAACCTTCCAGAATCTGAAGTCAGCAGAAATATTTACAAGTTAACAAACAGTGAAATTTTTTTTCCTAAAATTACAGTGTTCTTTGAACTAAATAGCAAGACATCACTGAAAGCCATATACTTTCTTCCAAACATATTTGAACTAAAAGCCAGATTCTACCTAGACAGCCTTCTAGCAGTCACGTAATGTAAATAGTCATAAACCATATCATATACAATTTCCATTTGTATAGAAAAATTTACATAATATTTAGCACTGTATGACTTCTATACAGACATGCCTCTGTGTACAGTTTTTTTTAAATGGGCATAACCTGTAATTTGTAATTTGACTGTTCTAAACTAAATATCTCCTTTTTGTTTTGTAACTGTTCCATATGACTAGTTAAAATACTACTTGTTCTCAAAAAAATAAACCTAGCAGTCTATAAGACAACAAGTACATATCAGACCATTGCAGAATACGCTCATACCAATTTAGCTAATTGGCGTATTAACTAAAATAATTGGAAAAACGTGTAAAATTGGCTTAATACCAGTACATAGGTGTCTACCTTTAACTATAAAAGTTAGAAGCATAGCAGTTCTGCTGACATACATCTAATACAAAATATTTAATATAACATGCATTTCATGATTCTATTGCTGCCAAGTTAGGTTGTATTTTGAAAACTACTTTTGTACAAATCTAAAATGTCAACATTTCACATTGTGCTCAGTATTTATGTATAGAGGGTCATTTGTAACTGTAAGAAACTCCATTCCAAACTTCACCAGCTCATAGACAGACCATCTGAATATGGAGGAGTTCAATGTTTTCCTGAAAGATCACTCCACTTGTTTGTCACATTTATTTCATAACCTTTGCTGCTAGGCAGAAGTCAGACTGGGGCCAAATTTTAAACTTGGGCCTCAAACTAGTAATACCAGCCACCAGCTAAATGAGACGAGGTTCAAAACAGCCAGTCTGTCCAGTGAAAGCTGAAGCTACTGAACACAAAGACAGTGGTGGAAGAGGGACGAGCCATTTTGGCTGTTAAGCCCGTCCTGACTTGCAGCAATCACCACTTCAAAATGCAGCTCTTCTCCACTTCGGGTAACCCAAGTGTACTCATTCAACCCGACCGCTGCAGTCAAGGTAACTCCAGCAGTTTCACTCATCTTTCTTTTTAAAAATCCTTTAAAAGTATACAGATCATTCTATATTCATGTCCTCTGTAAAGTAACCTTCTACTTTTGTTTCAAACTCAATCAGAAAATCAGAAATTATTCTGAAGAGAACTTGGAAGCCCTCTAAATACTGGCCAAGTTATTCCACTTGGCTAAAATGAGAACAGAGAGCCTGAACTACCTGAAATACCATCTGCTTCTCTTTCTATTAATAACTAATACAGAAAACAGCGTGCACACTCACGTATGTATCTATATTTTTATGAGACAAACATAGAGTGTTTTTCTCTACGCGGTACTTTAAATACTACATTTAATCAGAAAACCAATTTTTTCCTCATTATAAGCAATGCATTTACGACAAGATGATGTTTATGAAAGCCAAACTGGACAGTGGTGTTAAGAAGCAAAAAATAGGAAAACTTAAAACCTGCAAAAGTATTGATATTGTCCAAGTTATATATACAATAAACTATGTTGTTATTTAAACATTATCAATGAACAGAAATACTGTTTTAAAACTCATTTGGGAGACTTGTAGGAATGGAGGTAGAACCAAAAACTAGTGATCTTGGTGTTTAACCAAGTTTTTTTCCTCGATGATTGAAAATGAAATTGATTTTCTCGATTGAAAATGAAAGACTATGGAAGAACCAGCCTGTGCTGGCTGTTTTGGGAACCAGCATTAAAGAGGAAAAAAAAAAAGACACAAGCATTGGAGGGGAAAATCAAACCAGAATCTTCGTACATTTTAAGTAACCAGAATTTCCAGAAAGCAAGCTTTCTAAAGTTTTGTCAAAATTCAGTAATATTTTTATGCAAATCTTGTAGAAGAAGAGCAATAAGCTGAATTCTTCTTTTCCACTGAGCTCTATGCAACAATCACATCTCCAGCATTCACCCTGCTGAATTTGTGGCAAATAAACAGGACGTTTTCATATGGCATGAAGAAGGTAACAATTTGAGAACACGGAAAACATGCAATGATTCGAAAACTACAGGAACATTAGATTATTTAAGATTTGGCAGTGGTACTTTGATGAATAATAAAGGTAAAAGGATGACAATTTATAGGTTGACGGTCTATTTTTCTTCCCCCCATCCAAATATGAAACCTGTACATGAAATTGCAAGTTACTGAAGGTTTACTATAAACCTTAAAAAAAAGTGAACTTGACACAAAGCCTGAAGTTAAGTAGCAGCTCCACATGCTATCAGGAAGGCAATGACATTTTTATACATGGCAATTAAGAACAAGATTATCATGACTCAATTAACTTGTCTCAATTTTTTAGGAGTGAGTGAATTTCTTGATTTTAAGGTTATCATGTAAGAGCTATTTGCTCTCTAAGTGGTTTTCTGCACAAAAAAGATAAGAATTTTATTTTCCCAGAGTTTACTTTCCAAATGAGATGTCCTAATTAGCTGTATTGCACAAGAAAATTTTAATACGCTGTCAGACCTTTTGATGAATTTTTTTTAAAAAAAAAAAATCACATTAAGTTGGATGTCATTGAGAAAAGCATAGAAAGAAGGGGTTTATGGCAAAGGTTACTTTTAGCTGAGGCAGGCTACTGAATTACTGCATGCTCTTTATGCAATTTACCAGGGGGCAAAAAAAAAAGGTTAAGTTCCTGTAGGAGGGTGCATTAGAGAACCTAAAATGTAAATTATTACCAAGAGTATTTCTTTATCAACTGCTAAGTACTCCAAGAACAAGGAGCGTCTGAAGGCATGCTGTCCACATGCAGACCCACAGCCTGTAATTTGCCTCTACACAATTTGTCAAGCCCAAATTGGTTTGGTTTTTTTTTTAATATCCCAGAACTACCTGTGCTGGCATTCATGCTATTTCTTTCATATTTTAATGAACACTGTACAAGCAGGCTTAGCATGCTTTTGCCTCCTCAATTCTTTTAAAACCTAGACAGGCAGGATGACATCATACGGGACTTGTATTTAAAAGGGAGGGGGACTGCACTGTGAATATGTCTAGGGACAACGTATCTCAAAGAATGCCCAGTCCCTGGAAAGTTACATTGCTTTTTTCCCCAAGAAATTCTTCCTTCATAACTACAAGTTTTATAACAAAATTTACTTGAAGAAGGCTTGCAGAGACTTTGAATGGAGAACTGCTCTACCAAGTGCTAAACACACCTCCAAAATACATGGTACTTTTAAAGGTGAGCCCACGGCTCCCCGTAGACACTCTGCGGTCCCTGGAGACACAGGTACTTCTCTACAGGGGCTACCTAAATGATTTAAACTGTTATCTCCACTGGTAGTTCCAGAACAAATATCACCTCCATACATGCTCTACTACTCAGTGTGACAAGGTCTGGACTAAGACCTGGCATAGGTTTGGGAGCCTTTTGTGGCACAGACAAAAAGATTTTCCTAGAATGTTTTTCTCTGTTTATTTCTGCTACGATAGTTACACCACTAACAAAAGGTGTGAAGGAACAGCTCTAATCCAAATGCAAAAAATGAAATATGGTTAAAGTACAGACTGATGAAGGCAGACATAAAAACTGAAGAAATGGCTTTAACAAAAACGTCCAAAACCAACAAAGAGAAAAAAGCCAGTTAACTTTGTCACCTGCAAAAGTCTACCATCATCTGTGACCACGTAGCATCATGCTCAGCGATAAAACTGAGGGGCAGTTTTTCCAAAGTAGCCGTTGCTCAGGACCTGGCTGGGCATCCGTCTGCTGGTGGTGAGCCTCACTTGTGGGTTTTTTCCTTTCCCCTCCCCCTTCACTTAATAAACTGTCTTTACCTTAATCCACGAGGTTTCTTGTTTTTACCCTTTCTGAATCTCTCCACCATCCCTCAGGGAAGGCTGGGGTCGAGGGGGGGCGGGGAGCTTTCCTGCCAACCAGGGTCGATCCACCACATACATATATAGTCTCATTTCACACCAATAAGAAGCTGATAAATTTCAGCTTAAGCATAGATTTCACAGTATTTTGACAGTTTAATTGTCTACCTTACAGAAATACAAAAATAGCTGCTACTAGTTTATACAAAAGCTACTGAACATGGCTTTATAATACCTCCGTTTACCTTTTACACTCAACAGCAAGTATCCCCTATTAACAGAGGCAAATTAAAAAAAAATATATATTCCAAACTTGGGGGAAAAACCTAAAAATAAAAATTAAAAAAAGACTATATGTGTAACTAGAAACTAAGATACAAAGGGTCAAAATCCACTATAAATGAGGTCTTTTATATCCATTTAAAAACCAGAAAGTTGATTCCATCTAGACAGAAAAAAAATGAACTTCAACCCCCACTCTTAACTGTCTCCTCAATAATCTAGAGACCTGACCTGAAGAAGCCACCTCCAAAAGTAACAAGTCTAGTCACTATATCCATTTGAAATTGTACTAACAAATTATACTGTAATTATCAAACTTATTATACCAATTTAGAGCATATTTTTGATGCCCTCCCAAAAAGGTAAAAGGAAGATGCAGGAAGACTTAAGACTTTGTGCTTAGAATATATATTATTAAACATTAGCTAATTTTTCCCAAGAATCGCACATCTCCCTACTGTTTTCCTGTAAAACCACTTTAACACTTCAATACGCCATTACTGGGCTTCAACTTTTAAGCTAGAGAGATCACATCCAGGTTAGTTGTTTTTCCATTTTATTTTTAATTGCTCTAATTGAACAAATTTGTACCAAAACTAGTGTTAAATGCTATTGGGGAAAACATTGACAAGATAATTATACAGCCTTTAATATTATCTACACATGTTTTATACTATTAGCATAACAGTTTCTAAGTCTTAGTGAAAAATCAGTCAACAAAAGGTTCGTAAAACCTGTTCCCCACCACAAAAATTTAAAATAACTCTTAAAAAAAAGTAGACTTGAAACAATTATACTACTAACAGCAGCAAGAAACCAAGAAATAACAGGACACTGTGACAACAAAGCACACAGGTGAAAAAAGAAAAGCAGAAGACTATGGGAAGTCTTTACCTTATAAAATTTCATTGCTTAATTCCAGTTCTTTCCATCTTTGTAGCAACAGTAACAAAACCAATAGATTAAGTGAAGTAAAAACCTCTATGACAAGCGTATCGTATGATGATTTCAAGAGTTTAGAAATAACACACCTATATTCCATGCTCCAGCTCTTTAACTAACTGTCATTAATGCATCAGTGAAAAACACCTACAGTAAATTTCTTTAAGAGTGATTTTGCTGCAGCACTGAGTAACTAAAGTTGTTAGGCTTTTCTTAGATTTCAATTAGGTAACTACCAAGCAAATTTTAGAAAGTAATAAGAACACAGAAATTAGAAATAAAAGTATTAGAAGGGAAACAAAACCCTATGTGCTTTGAATCTTACACCAGAGGTTACAGACAACATTTTTGTAAGGTTTAAATTTACACTGTGAAGACTCTTGCGTCTTCCCATTGTATGTATTCATGAACAGAAATATTAAGGATTAGGTAGTTAAAAGGTTACATATAGAGAGGACATTTCTATTTAGAAAGCAAAGAAGCAAAGCATAGATTAGTGTACTTTTTTACTGTGTTCTGTACTCTTTAGTCCCTTCTCCCACTAACAACTTTTTGTTCCTATGACCCCCTTCAACACCTTAAGGGCTACAGGCAACCCCTTCCTGCATTTCTGTTGCCCAGTTGTTACAATAAGAAAGGAGAGAGCATAAAGCAAATCAAAATGAGTTTTGGACATCAGAACTTCAATTTCAGCCTTTCAAATGAAAGCTTTAGATGGTTATTATTTAATGCAATTTAACAATCTCATGTAGCAAGCAAAGAACCATTTGTCTGTGTAGCATCAACAATTCAACATATTCAGACTGAACACATCACTAAAATGCTTCCTTAATAATGCTGTATGGATTTAAAAAAGAAAAAAACACCAACAACTTAGGTCAGATATTAAATTACTATGGTTAGGACTTTAGAAGTTTAAAGAGAGAATCTATTTCAGTCTCTCATTGCTGCCTAAGGAATAACCTGTAACTCACACGTTTTCTATTCCATTTGTTTTGCAATCTGACACTTCACCGAATGTGCCCTTCTTGATAAAATGTCTTGTGACCTTTGCTTTTTGTTAAGCTCATCTTAAAAACCTTAAAAGAAGCTTCCTATTCACTGTTGCCCCGAAACATTTAGTTAGATAATTCTTTCTTTTCTGCGCTGAACAGGATGCAACACATACATGATGGTTCAGAAAAGCATTAGTTATTAGCCTGAAGGGTTACAGTGGCCTCGTGTGTTGTCTAAAAAGAAAACAAAGATATGAAAGTTTAGATTTTTTGCTAGAACTGGTTTTGATTAGCATGAACTACAGTGTTACAAACTTATTGCCAAAGTGATACCAGAGATAGATTTTTTGACTGAGGTTGAAGCAGACAGGGAAAAAGATACTAAACTTATAGGCTATTTCTAAATGGCCTGTAAAGGACATTAAAAAAACAAAACAAAAAAAACCCCACCCAAACCAAAAAAATGCACACGCAAAAAACCCCTCACCCAAAACACAACTATTACCCAGCAGGCTTAAACATACTAGTAATTTATACCTCTACTAGATTTTCCTGGAGAGATCTGTGAAACAAATAAAGTGGAAACCTTGATGCTAATATAAACTTGACAACTTTGTTTGTGTAGACAATAGCAATTATACCATAACTTAATTAGTGTTAACAAGTGAGTAGAAAACAAATACATGAACCAGACAAAAATAAGAGACACGTTGTTCTATGGATGCAGACTTCACAGGAGCCTTCTCAAGATGAGGCTATGCCACCATGTTTCTGGAAGGTCACATTAAGACTACCCTCATTTTTACCATGCAAGGTGCTAACACTGCATCCTGCTGGAAATTTTAACAAAACAGTGACTTTCTGCAAGAATGTTTCTGTGATCAGTCAGAAACAAGCTTAGCTTAGATTTGAGCTAAAGCAGGATCTGACCTGGTGACCAGTAAGACAGAGGAAGGGGAAAAGTCTTTTCACTCCTGGTATACCTGCAAACCACAGCTTTTCCTGAAATTCTTCAAACGTGCTGTTAAAGATCCCGATATGAACAATTCATCTCCATTAAAGACTAAATAACAAGCTTATTTTCAGGAATTTAAAATCTATTTATCTAACAAAAGCTTTGACAGAAAACAGAGGTGATATTAACTACATTGCTCCCCAAACCATTCAATTCTTAGATAATGATTAAAAATCATTATGTTGTACACCTATTAGAAACACCTTCTTACGCCTCTGACTGTGCTCCATTTATTCCTGTTAAATTCATCACCCAGCTGAGTATGAGCCTGGACAGTAGTGAAGCACAAGAGGTAAAAGATAAGGTAAAAGATAAATGGAAACAAAGATATGAGTAAAATATAACATTGTAGTAGTACCTGCAGCAGTAACACATCCAAAGCAGGAGTACACAATCAGAAACAATCTTTTGTAGTACGAAATGAAATTATGTTTAAGTCTGATAATCCAACCTATTCACATCTTTCCCCTGGATTTTTTTGAAAGAGAGACTACATTTAGAGATATTTATTTAACATTACTAAGCATCACCCTTGCTCCAACTAACTCCTTAATACTAGACAAGCTTTATTCAAAGAGGTAAAGAGGTGTTGTTCAGCCAGCAAGGTTTTAAGTTGTTTTCCAGATGTAACCACTCTTACAGAGTATCGGCCTTTATGTAACCAAAACCAGACATACACATTTTTTTTATTGACAGCACAGTAGGCATGACATATCTGAGAGAGAGAAACACACATCCCAGCTTTCCCCCCTCATTAGGGATATCTGAAAAAAATGAGACGACAGTAAGACGTTTTCCGTGAAACTTTTTTACCTTAATTCAGCATTTTTCTGCTTATCCCTAGTCTATCCAGATTAGCTATCATCCTGGAGACTCTGCTTGACCAAAATAAAAAACAATCCCCAGCTGATGCTACAAAAGCATTTGGGAGGCATTCCTCCCCTCACCCCCATTTTAAGATGCAGAACAGGTTAAAAATAATGCCGTAGAAACATCTTAGTTCTACTTAGTTAAGGACTGTGTCACAATGTTCACTATGTTATTGATACATTACACACATGAAAGTAGTCTTTACATTTTTAGTATTTAGGAACCACATGAACCATGCACATAACCAGCATTATTACACTAACAAGTACAGTACAAGTAACAGGCCTTCAGGTCTCGGTTCCCCTTATACTGAGTCCAAGTACAAGTGTTTCTCAATGCATATAATCAAAACTGTGCTTCTATTTAAAAAGGGAGACTCAACTATATACTGACATCTTATTTCAAACATAGATTGCTCAGGTAAAATCTTTTTCCCATTGCAATCTGATCGTCATCAGAGACGAACACCAGTTTCGATGTACCTTTTATTCCAGAATACAGCCTAAACAGTACAAGTAATAGTCATAAAAGGCTTCTTAATAAATTTCTCTCTAATTAGAAGCGTTGTTGATGAACAGGAATTCTAAAACTTTGAAAAAAATTCACTTTCAACAAACCCTGAATTTTAGGCAGCAATTCCCTAAAAAAGTAGTTTTGAAGGATATGAACTCACCAGTAAGGCAGCCTATTTTTTCTGTCTTGCATTTTAATGCACCAGGCATCAAAATACTTGCATAATGTCTAGAAAAGTTCTGTACTTCTGAGAAAGTGGTAATATTAGTTTCTTTTGCCTTTGTTTTTTTTTTTTTTAAGATATTTCAGAATGATCACCTTACATGGTCTTCAAAACTGTACAATTTTGCAGCCACCATTAAGAAGTCATGACATGCAGATATTGCCAGAACCCAAGAATTCCATTTAATTCCATTTCAGAGAAACACCTCAACATCCAGGCTGCCTCATACCAACAAAAACTGATTGATTTTGAAACATCAGCTATCTTGCTAATGTTGTAACAAAATGTCACAATGCAAATGCTATGCAGCTGGGGAACCTGAAATAAGAGAACAGTGTTTGCATGCCGGTATGCTGCTGTACCTAGACAGTTGACATTTTAGTGCTGATCAATTTTCTTTTGAAAAAAGTTGGGGTTTAACCTTTCACAGCATGTTACAAATCTCAAGCGTTGTACAAAATTAATGAGTAATTTTTGCCAAGGCTTTTTCAGCTATTAAGCACTTACACTGAAATATGCTCAATAAAAAATAAAGCAAACAACTGATATTACATTTATTCCATATGAATTGTTTGCACACAATCTATACAACAGGAGATAACATTTTTCAAAACTAACAAAACTGTTTAAGCAAAATGTTTTTGACATTACCAACTGGTCTTTCACAATAGGCCAATATAATTTAATACACAAAGCATTTCAATTATTTTCATATAGCACCACCAAATGTATGGAAGAAAGAAAATAAATAATACAGATTGACATTACTGGGCTCTTACTACAGATGGAACGACTCTGACATTTTCAAAGGACAAGAAAAAAAATTTCCTCATGAATCTCTAGTGGTTGATATAAGGCATCAGTATAAGGCTTAAGTTGGTTTTCTGCATTTGTTTTTTGGTTTTGTTTTGGTTTTTTGATTAAATTAAATTCCCCACCACTCTCTTCTCACTCACACACACCCCTTCACAATAACACAAACCAGCCCAAAGAAAATCACAGAGAATGAAAAGTTTTAAGAATGTTTCAAGGAAAGTAAACCAAAGGTAAGAGCTAACTTTTTTTTTTTTTTTTAAAAAGGAATTCAAGTTATATTCTTAGCACTGTAATTTTCTTTCTTTGGACTCTAAAGGGGGGCACCATAGTTATTATCCATGTTGCATAAATGCTATAAGTAGCAATTTAAAAGCTATATATATATAGTTTTTCTATATAGATATAAATTTTATTATAAAATATACATTCTAAATTATAAATATAATTAATGTCTTTTTATATTTAGTCAGTTAATTCAAGCTGCCAAAGGATAAATCTTCTATGACAGAAGAAAATTACCAGTTGTGCAGAACCTCCTTGCTAGCCCGTCCTAGACATTTACCTAATACCTTAAGAACTTTGAAGAAACCAAACTCCACTAATTTCAGCTCAGCATTTGCCAAATGCATTCAGAATAATAATTAATGTTTTCCTGAGGCATTTGCTTCTGAAAGCAATTGATTTCTTTTTTCCATTTGGAAATGCCTCGCTTTCATATTCACACTGAGGTATAAATAACATCTGGGTTGAAGATTAATATTTAGTCTTTAAAGCAAAATTTTTTCAATAATTAAACCTTGTTTAATTTGCAAGTGAACTGTTGCCAGTTTTTCCATCATTATTACTTGTGCATATATACTCATTTCACTTGCATGTTAGGGTGAAAGTATGTAAATGAACTCATCTCTTGTACTTTTTTTGCATTCTAACATAAAGCTGAAGTTGCCAGTTACCAGGATGCTCATTAGATATTTTCCCCTCATAACAGATTATTAATTCCATCTTTCTTACAATAGTGGATAGTGTCTTTCAGGCTTTAATTATATGTAAATTGAAGTAGCCACTTAGAAAGCTACATTGTCAGCAAAAATCCAAATCTTCTGTTAAAGAATACTGCTTCCTGTAACTGTGAAGGTTCTTCAGTGATTTTACCAACTTTTCACCACTGATTTGCCCTTTACCACACCAAGTTGCTTACGCAAGTTGTTACTTAGTCCTCAGTCTTTTTTGTATCTAGTTCCAGATACCTAGTAACTTTAAAACTAAGTAATGGTGTACTGGAACACTTGTCTCCACAGCAAGCCTGGAAAATTAAATCATTTACTTCACTTCATTACCAAGTTCTGACAAATGCAAATATTTCTCCAGCTCTTCAATACTGCTTATTGTTCTTTGCCTGCATGCAGATCTTTTGTTTCTTTTTCTGGCATTATTTATGAACAGAAACTTCTCCATTTTGCTGTCTTTCTCCCAGGTCCACAGACTAAATATCAATTCCAGTACTCCAAGGTAACCTGGAATCTATTGTTCAGTTCAACTACACACTGCTGCTTTAATTAACTTGCATCAACTGAGTGTTATTGGAGGGGGAGAAGGTCACGCAGGCAGCAGTGATTTCCGCAAGGTTTAAAGGTTATGATTTTGAAGCTTTCCCCTTCTTCCCTTCGTTCATGAGAAGGAAATTAAGAAACCCAACATCTCTGCATAATTTGGTAGAAGTTACTAGCCAATACCACAGAAGAAGCAATCAGTTAGGAAGCATGAAAGATTCATTATCGCTTCATTAAACGCCCTCAAAGTCACTGTCAGAACTGATGGTAGGTTTTTCCCATCACAAACTTCATCAGTCTAGCACTAATGGTATGTTCCAAAACTGCTTTAAGAACAACCATAACCAAGCTAAGAAAACCTCTCCAATGCTGAAGACAATATGCAGTCAAAAAGAGAAGAAACAAGCATCTATATACCCATCCAATCCACTCGATTAAAATCTCATTTTCCATAGTCATCATTACTACTACAGGGCTTCATCTATTGTTCTACAGCGTAAACCATCATAAAAGTCTTGAGTTAAAGAGCTGTTATGTAGTTATTAATCTTGACAAATCTTATTACTAATGCCCTATGCCATTCAGAAGGCACTACAGGAAATAAATACTTCTGCCACTGTATAAAAATCAGTTATTATAAATCAGTTTTATTATACAACTTCAGAGGAGAGATTTGATTTTCGTAACAGGATTTGACTACTGAGAATCAGTTATTCAGGCCAGTCCTGGGCTCCCCAGGACACGAGAGAGACGGACATACTGGAGAGACATCAGCATGGGGCCAAAAAGATGAGGAAAGGACTGGAGCATCTATCCTATGAGGAAAGGCTGAGGCAGCGGGATCTGTTCAGCCTGGAGAAGGGATGGCTCCGGGGGGGATCTTACCAATGCATATCAGTACCTGAAGGGAGGGTGCAAAGAGGACAGAGCCAGGCTCTTTTCAGAGGTGCCCAGTGGCAGGACCAGAGGCAACGGGCACACACTGAAACACAGGAGATGCCATTTCAACATCAGGAAACACCTTGTCACCGTGAGGGTGACTGAGCACTGGCACAGGTTGCCCTGAGAGGTTAGAGAGTCTGCCTCCTTGGAGATACTCATAACCTGCCTGGGAAGTCCTGGGAAACCAGCTCTAGATGACCTTTCATAATCTAAGAGGTTGGACCAGATGATCTCCGGAGGCCCCTTCCAACCTCAGCCATTCTGTGAAAAACCACAGGACATAGACAAGTTCCGCCGATCTTCTAATTTCAACTGCCAAAGCATCAAAGATTGTCAAAAAGAATCACAGTTGCTAAAACCAAATACGCAATAAGTAAGTGACCTCCAGTACCAAGTATTTCCAAAAAAATTGCTAGCATTCCTTTTTTCCGTAGAAGAACTTCCATTCTCTAAGCATCCTCAAACGTCCACATTTTCATCTGCAATGCAGTGAAATTTTCAAAATTACTAGTGATTAGCAGTTAGACACAAATTCTAACAAGATTGTTAAATCCTTTTTCAGGAGTTACAAGGATGAAGTGATTTTTTTAGAAATGAGATCATTTTATGTTTAGATTCCTTTCAGAGAAAAATAATTAACAACAATATTAAAAACACTTGTCGTTAGGGACCAGGATTATTTACCACAGTCAAACACTGCCCAGGGCTATGTTCCTATTCAGTCTTTAAACACTAGGGTAAAGACATTCAGGTCTAAGGAAAAAGGATCCTATTGCAAAGCATTTTCTCTGTTTAATGAGCTTGCCAAATCTTCATATACTGACTTTTCTTCATGGGGAAAGTTACTATATAACTTCAAATAAATTTAAGTAATCCTTAAGAATTCCATACTTGATCTTTAGAGCAGTAAACACAGAAAAGACTTTATTACAACAGTTTGTGTGATGCCAACTTCTTACTTTCAAACCTCAAATGAAGGCTTTTGAATTCCAGTGTTTTATTCTCTCAAGATGTAGTACTGTTTGGAAATAATTGTTCTATTGCTAGGACTTAGAAACCATCCATCTTCTAAGAGCAAAAAGGTATTTGGAATACTTTTGCTCAGTTTTGCATATTTTACAATATTGATTTTTTTACTTTTTTTTAAGAAGCAAAATCAAATCTTGCCAACCTTTGAAAGAGTTTTAAGCCTTAGCTTCCCACATGTTCAAGCACCAGTGATTACATTCTTATCTTTAGTGAGTAGAGCTAAAGACATGACAGCCGCTCACATTTCATGCTGCTAAAAAGCAGCATTAATCTGAGCCTACTTATCAACATTTTCAAATATTTTACTTAATCTCAACTCCCAATTGTCAGCAACAGCAATGACATTTCCCAAATACGAATAAGAGTTAATGTTTAAATATTTTCTTTCCAGAACAGGACATTCACATTAAAAGAAAACCACTAGCAACTTCAACAACATGCAATTTTTTTATTCCCTTTTCTTAAAATGTTGATTATTTAAGTTTGCAATTACTGCAAATATTTTACTTCTGAATAAAAATACACTCTGACATAACAGCCCTCTCAGACCTCTGAAGCCAGCCATCAGCTACTCTGGATTAAAGCTCACTCGCATCACACACACAGAGAAGAGAGAGAACATTCAACCAGGAAAATAATTAGGAATAGTGTTTAATAAGATAGATTTTCTTATTAAGTTATTATTGCAGCGATAAGGCACTGGGCACAAAGCCTAATTATCAGTAGATTTCTTACGCTCCCTTTTCCTGCCTTTGGCTCTTCCTCTAGATGATCCATAATAACTTTTAAACAATCCCATAAGCCCCCTCAAATATCCCATAATAAGTTTGCTCTTTTCCATGAGACACATGATAATCTTGTTTCCCTCAAGGCTTTGAGCTGCTCCTTCAGTGGTCCATCAATCAATACTCTGACAGTTTTGGGTTTTGGTATCTTCTTAATTATCTCCCATTCTTCAGCGCCTGTGTATCTGGGTGTTTAATTTATTACTTGTCCTGTCTTTTGTCCTAGTTTTTCATACCAAATAGTCATTAACCAGATATGTTTGCATAAGGATATGTGGAATGCAAGACCACTTCCCATGTTCAACAGTCAGGTGTGTCTTACTCCTTGATGTTAACCAACAGCAAAAGCACTATGTTCTACAGAACCAGTAAGAAAGATGACCGCTTACAGATGAGGTAAAGAACACAATAAAAAGAAGCCACAGCACAGCTCAGTCCAGATTGATACAAAACCTCAATTACAGCTCTTGAAGCATTAGGACACAAACTCAGACACCTTCACCACTCAGTTTGGCAAGATCTTGGATCTTAAAGCATTTATTCAATAAGATGTCAATATTGGAAAAGCCCAAGTTGTGGACAATAACTTCTCCTGGCTTGCTTAAATTAGTCCTTCATGCAATGGTATTGTAATGAAATATAGACATGGAGTATACTTATGAAAAAAATGGCTATCCCACTAAGATGTCTTTCCTGAATACATCTGGTGCAGGACAGATCTTGTACACAAACAAGGATGCTGTAAAAGGGCAAATATTCTAGTCCATACACACCTGCTAAAGACTGCCTGAATCTCTAGAGCCATGACACAGAAGCTGAGAAAGTAAAAATCACCATTAAGTTATGAGCCATAATAGTAATGGCAGATTTAGTCCTTTGGTCAAACGGACAAGCTCTGCCAACACTTTCTACTACTTTTCCGCCTATTTACAGAATCACAGAACTGTTAAGGTTGGAAAGGACATCTCCAGAGGTGATGGAAGGAACCTCCTCCAGAGGTCATCTGGTACAATCCCCATGCTCAAGCAGGGCCACCTAGAGCTGGTTGCCTAGGTCCATGTCCAGCTGGCTTTTGAATATCTCCAAGGTGGGAGACTCCACAACCTCTCTGGGCAACCTGTGCCAGTGCTTAGTCACCCTCAAGCATCTCTATACATTGATAAGATACCTCTGACACATGTCTTCTCCAGACTGAATAATCCCAGCTCACTCAGCCTCTCCCCACAAGAGAGATGTTGCAGTCNTAGAGCTGGTTGCCTAGGTCCATGTCCAGCTGGCTTTTGAATATCTCCAAGGTGGGAGACTCCACAACCTCTCTGGGCAACCTGTGCCAGTGCTTAGTCACCCTCAAGCATCTCTATACATTGATAAGATACCTCTGACACATGTCTTCTCCAGACTGAATAATCCCAGCTCACTCAGCCTCTCCCCACAAGAGAGATGTTGCAGTCCCTCATCATCTTAGTAGCCCTTTGCTGGACTTTCTCCAGTATGTCCACCTCTCTTGTACTGGGGAGTCCAGAACTGAACATGGTACTCCAGGTATGACCTCACCAGGGCGGAGTAGAGGGGAAGGATCACCTCCCTTGACGTGCCAGCAACACTCCTCCCAACGCAGTCCCATTAGAACTCTTTGCCACAAGACACATTGCTAATACTCAATTTTGGCTAGGCAGAGCTTTCATAAAGGACAAATATGAACGTCAACTGTTTCAGTTGTCCAACAGAATATCCTCATCCTACACATACCCTTCTTAATAGGCCCCCTACTAGAATAAAATATGTATTTAACACAAAACACCTTGGACCTGAAAGCAAATGACTCTTCAAGCAAAAGGGCAATTGCACAGAGTATACAGAATGACGTCCCTTAATGGAATCTTATATACAGGCTAGCAATCCCAATCCTAACTGGAGTATAACGGCAGTTCAATCTTTCCTAAAGATGAATACTATGAAAAGCATTACATCTAATATCATCAAGACACTGTATATTCCAGTCTCCATGCACCCTCTGGACAATAAGTAATACAGCTTCACTGACAAAGACAGACTCGTTTTCAACCAACATAGATCTAGCAAATCAAATGGTAAGTAAATACCATTTGCATATTTTTCCTAGAGAAAATAAGGCTATAGTGACCCTGCTATTTATGCTCATCTTTAAGTGTTAGAATTAGTAACTTTTGCCCATCTTAGCCAACCTCACCACACTTGGTAGAAAAAAGAATCTGAAAGACACTAAGTCCTAACAAGTTTCACAGGAAAATATTAGGTGAGAGACACTATTATCTCTCAGAAAGCAAAACACTACAAAAAAGAACATAAACTGTACACAACAGTAGAGACTCTACAAAGAAAATGTGTTATATGTCAGTTACAGCAGAATTTTCAGTTTTCAGTTTGTTAAATTCTAAAGTATCCAAACAACAAAATAATCACAGGAAAGCAGTCCCCTTCTCAGATAACAATGTAATTCAAAAAATTAGCAGACAAACAGAGTTGACCAGCAATTCAGGTGCATTTACTACTTTTCAAGGACAGCTTTCAAGAACAGGACACTAGCAAAATATCAGAGGGCTCTATTAGGACCATGACTCTCACCAGCCTGTATTTTTATCTGGCTATTGGTCATCTGGAAGAAAGTCTGAAAGCTTCTCCTATTAGCTAATGCATCTGACTTACTGTGAGATGATTAATGAAATAATTATACACTGAACAAATAAATACACAAAACGACTGCAGCACAAGGGTTGAAAAACACTATGGAGTCCAGTAACGAAAAGCGTACAGGACTGAAAGATGTAAGTGGCTGTTTGAAGCCAGCTGAATCTGCAAAAGAACACCAAACCTAAAGAAGTGCCAAACCAGGTATTACCACTCCATTTCAGGAGAGAAGCTACTTTACTCTAATGTCCTCAAAGAAAGGGGGCACTAAAAAAAAAAGTATTTATGAAGAACATACTCCTCGAGCATTAGTCTTTGAACAGATCCAGTACCCATTTTCTAAACCAAGACCAAAATATTGTTAGGTAAAACTTGAGTAAATATCCTTTGTATTCTTTGTATTATTCCAGCATTCTTCAAACCACAGCTTATGACCCTTGAAGCCATGGGAGCCATGAAAATATACAATGGGTACTGGCCAAGTGTCTGATAGCAACAGACAGCAGAAGTTTGATTCCTCCTGAATTACAGCAGTTCACCACCCTTGGGGCAGAGGAAAAGAGGATGTAATTACTATTGGCAGAGGATCAGAGACTGTAATTACTAGTTCAAGTATTTATATCAGCCAAGGAACTCCTGCTGCTAGCATCAAATCTGTTTCGCCATGGCAGCTGAGTAATCGTAAAGCCTTAAAGGATGTAAGCTGCTCACAACTACTTGTGGCATGCTCTCATGACAAAAAATAACCTGTGTAGAAGACGACCACATAAAAAGTACATAAAAAGCTACTTTCTACACAATTCAGCATTGGTCAGTTCATTGTTAAATAATAGTACAAAAAATAAGGTCTATATACAGGTTAGAAGTGACGACACAAATATGAATCAGTCTTGCTCTGGGTAGTTTATCAACACAGCAAATAATAACAAATAATCACTTGTCAATGAGAGTCAACTTACTAATTGTTTGGCATAACACTTGGACACCAAGAAGGCTCCAATGATCTTCTCACTAACTGTGACTAGATGTGTTGAGTGACACTTTTTTTTTTTTAAATACTCAATAAATACTTTATTTCTTGAAACAGGCTGATGACAAGTCCTACTTAGCATACCTCCTATAGTAGTCAACAGATTCCATTATCCGTATGACTATAAAAACCCCAAACCCCAAATCTGCACAGTTCTTAAATTTTGCTTTTTACAACATTTTCTCTCATGGTTACTGAAAATCATGTGAAATGCCACTCTCCATTTTGTATAAGAAAACTAGCTTCTTTTCACACTAACTTGTGACCTGGCCAAGACTAAGCCTGTGCAGAATATTCACACAGGAGAAAAATTATCTGGGACAAGGACAATAATGTTACTGAGGTTGGGAAAATAAAATTGTTTTCAAATATGTACAAGAGACAATGGAAGAGATAAGGAGAAACCAGAAAATAGCTCTGATAAAATGCCAAAGCAATGACAGTCACCCCACAGCCCATAAATGTTTTAGGAAACAGGGATTAATGGGAAATTATTTGTCTAAAGGATTACCTCTGCTCTTTAAGGCCAACTCACTAAGTCAAAATGAAAGGGCACATGCAACAAAACGCTAACTTTTTTTCCCCCAAAAAACTTTCTGTACCTAATGCCTTTAATAAGTGACAGATGAAAATAACTGTGTATCATCTGAGCCTGCGTGGAAGTATCACTCAGAAAATAAGACTTTGACTACATTTGTCTAGCTCTAGCTCTAATTCATTAGATGATTCTAGTATACACTGGAAAAATGAGAAAAGCACAGACAATTTATATGGTGGTAAGCTGGTCCAAAAGACTATACTTGCCTTGCTCTATGGGTTTAGGTATGCACAAAGACAAAAACAAAGACACATGGATGAACTCGTAACAGCTTTACATTCTTACAACAGATTTGGGCCAGAAAGTCAAACAATGATAGCACCTCAGGTAATGACAGCAAGTGGGCTTTCGATATGGAAGTCAAAGAGATAACATCACCAACAAGGCCACTGACAGCTTATTCTAAGAGTCTAAATTAGAAAACAATAAATAAGTGGAAAATAATAGTCCTGGGTAGCTGGAGGTGACACATCCATGAACATCCAACACTGCAAAAGGCTGAGTCCAAGGGCGAAGCACCATGCCCAGAAGCCAGGCCACCAGCCAAGACCTGAACCCCTGGCACATCTGGAGTGCCTTGTTCAGAGTCCAAGGCACCACTCACAGCTGGACAAGAGGCAAAGACAACTTGTTTGGCCTGACTCTATTCTTCACAAAATGTGTGAGCAGCTCTATGTAAAATAGAAATCCTAAACCACTTTGGTGCGTGGACCTTGGCTAAGGGCCAAAGGCCCACCCAGCTATTCACATACCCACCCACACCACCCCCCCCAACAGGAAGGTGGGAGAAAATAGATCAAAAAGCTCACTTTTTGATAAGTGATCAATGGATCACTTATCAATAACCATTACGGGCAAAACAGATTCAAACTTGGGGAAAAGTAATTTAATGTATTGACAACTAAAATAGATCTGGAGGATAAGAAACAAAGATAAAAACCAAAACACCACCTTCCTGCAACCTCCCTCTTCTTCCCAGGCTCAACTTCACTCCTGTATTCCCAATTTCTTTACCCCACCGTGTCAAGTGGTAGAAGGTGGATGGGAAACTAAGTAAATCAAAATCAGTGTGCAGTGTTTTACTTAAGAAAACACAATGTTTTTAACTATGTGCTCAAAAAGGCAAACCGATGGTATGCTGCCATGCAGGCTTTTTATTTGTAACCTTTTTTTTTTTTTTTTACTATTTTACCAATTAATTTATCTTTTACTACATTCTTCAATGAAATAATCTATATAAAAACACAAAGTACAAAAATTTTACTACCAGGGGAGTAGTATTAAAGATGGGCAGCTCTTTTGTATCATCTCACATGAGGTAGTTTTCTGCCATTTAAGGCAATATTTATTTTTTTCCAGAAAACAAAAGAAAAGCTTTACATGACAGCCTATTATGCTGAAAAGAAACTGGAATCTCTTTTCAAAAACCCATGAACTTTAAGTTGTTTACCATATTCTGTTTGTGTTTTTAATCTTCCTTATGCATTCCAGGGAGTTTTTAATTACTCAGTTGATATAAAGAAGACAGGGCAAGTCCTCACTTTTTTGAGAAAAGTACTCAGGACTGATAGGTAACTTGAAGAGGTATAATAAGCAAACAGAAATTTATTCCATTCTCACCACTTACCTTGTTCATTACTGAGGCAAACCCTGTTTTAGGAATGACACATTAAGAACTTCACTATTCAAATACTAAATGAATCTGCATCCACAATGACTGTCTGACCACAGCAGTGATACATATCCTCCACTTTAATTAAATTCATAGTAAATTTAGTGACAACACTGAAGATCTGTTTCCTTCTCCTAAATTAATGTATTCTTTTGATTCAAGATTTAGATAATTAAAAAATGCCTGAACATACACATTTAAAATACATGTAATTTATAGTACTCTTTTAGTTACCGATTACAAGCATTTAAATGCACTGTAAAGTACATCAAAAAATAGTGATAAACCTTTTTGTAAGAAAAAAAATATTAATACTAGCTTGCAAAGTGTAGAATACTTTTGTTTTAACTCATACAATGCAGTTCTAGGGTTGGTTTAGATTGACTTTGTATTCCCAAGATCTTTCACTTCATCTTGAAGATAAATAAAATTTATCTTTCTAATAATAAATAATTAAGTAAGCATACCTGATACCGCCCTTCTTCAGTAACAACTTGCAGTTTCATGGGTCTATGGTCAGCAAGAGGCATGAAAAAATCCTTTCAAGTGCTCAAAAGTATCTTCAGATATTTGGTTTTTAGAAACAGATGTCTGTTCCTAAACAAATGCTCCCTGTGGGGCCTTTAATCTAATGCCACATAACTGGATCATAACAGAGCTGATTGGACTATATTTTTAATTCAATGCAGTATGCAAGTATATACAGCACACTGCTATTCTGACTCAGACTTCACAAACGTGGCTTATAAATGCAAGTAGCTAACTGAAAAGCACAGGAAAGACAACTTTTATCACTAAAGTATCACTAACGTCTTATGGTTAGGATTTATGAGTCAGATCCCTACTACTGACAAAGTACTACTTCTCTTATTACTTTTATTACTTTGAGAAAGACTGTTGCAAACTGCATGAGAAAACTTTGTTACAGGAGGAAAACAGCAAAACTGATCTATAGAAGAAATGCTGCTTACAAACGAATTATGTCAGAAAATGTGTCAAATATTTTTCAAGGCTATTTTATTGCTTTATCTTGCCACAAGAGCAGACCACTGCAGAAGCAGATAAGCACATTCCAAACTGATGTATTTTGTTACTAAAGCCTCTACTTCTTCATTGGTTTCACAGCTAAAACATTGGCAGTAACAGGGTTTCAAGTACATTCCTGATATGAGGCAACCTAAATTTATAGTGCCATTTAAATCAGGTAGACCTGATCTGAATTAGAAGCAAATCTGAACTATGTTTGCACTATAATTCAAGTTCACATACAGTGATGCCACAATATGTGGAATCATGTTCAGAACATACTTGCCTGCACATGTGCTAGACATGCACAGCCTTCACTAGAGATACCACCACAAATTATCATTATGTTAGCATGGAACTGCATCTGTTTCTACTTTCAACCACTTCTCAGAGTTGTTATCAGTCACAGCATGACATAGCAGAGACACGGAGCTGAAGGTATGAGAGCCACGTGTAGCTAATTCTGTTACCTGCACAGTTACCACCTAAGCATAACTTTTTTTTTTTCCCCAGGCTGTGGCTCTACCAAGAGTAAGCAGTGTGGTTCATTTATTTATTCATTTATTTTTGTTGTAAACCTCTGTAATCAAGTTGTGTTTTGGGGTTTTTTAAGCTTGCTGCAGAACTGGGTTTGTTCCCAGGCAGGGAACACACGACACAATGTAAGATAGATCTGACAACGAACAGAATTCAAAGAAAACACACGTCTGTGGGAAATAAAATTGCATTATTAACACTCTTATTTGTAAACTGCCTTGGGTAAGCTTACTCCGAATCTCACTATTAGCCCAACAAAAGAAAAAAAGATGTGGTTTCACTAATAGACCGAGAAAAGGTGATAGACTACTTACAACAGTAGACGGCTTAGTTAAAGATGCAGGACATCAAACTGACTGCAGCAATGACTTGGAAAAGTGAGGATGAGGAAGGCCACTGCAAAAAGTAATCTGGCACCCCGGGTTTTCTCCTATGCCTGCTGCTAAGCAGACATGCAAGCTACATAAAGTGACTGAACAGGGGAAGGGTAATAGAAAAGCCAAATAAATGAAAATTAATGAATTCCAGTAAAACATCTAAGAGAGTTCTTGAGCACTATGTTGAGATAGCTATGCCACATTCTTGCATGTGTGTCCAGGTAAGGAATGGTGATCATATCAATATGCAATCACTTTGAACACTGAAACATATGGTTGCACATAAGTATGTACATCCATATTAAATACTGAAATATGTAAACAGACCAGCTTTAATACTGAACTCTCTAAAAAACCCAAAGAAATTAAGGTGAGGGTCATTCAAGGGCATTAAGGACACTTGAATAGACACATTTAAGGTATCAATAGTAATGTGTTCAAGTGACAAGGCTTGACTGATATCTGCTTCCACTGGCATGGCTACATTCATTACTTGAACCGACCCCATGACTTGAGCTTCCTGACAAGGTCACTCTGTTCTACATTAAAAGATGAAACCGTACAGGACCCCTCTCCAGACTTATCTGTAAGGAACCATGCATCCTTCTCATCCCCATCAACTACATGAACACCTCCCCTGTCGTGTTGTGGCCTCAGCCGGCACAAAGATCCACGCGGCCCCTCACGCAACCCTCGCAGCGGCGAGGGAAAACTGGAATAAAAAGGCAAAAACTCGTGGGTTGAGATAAAGGCAATTTAACAGAACAACAAAGAAAAACCGGCAAACAACAACAACAGCACTGGCAGAGGAATGTACAAATAGGGGCACCGTACCGTACCTACCACCGCGCAGGTACCCGGACCGTCCCCGCCTGCTCCCAAACTGGGAACTCCTCCCCGGCCGGCTCCCGCCTAAATACTGGGCATGGCGTCACGTGGTGTGGAATACCTGTGCTGGGCCAGATATTAACCCTGTCCCTGCCGGAACCGGGACATCCCCGTAGCTGGTTCTGAAAGACATGGATGGATTTGCCTTTGGTAATGAGGATTCCTGCTCCATCAAACTACCAAAACCAAAAATCAGTGTGAGAAAGTAAAGCACACACACTAAAGCATTTAGTCTTGAGAGATCTAGTTAAGGAGCAAGATTTGTAAATGTCTTTCTCCCTTCAATGAAAACACAGCACTTGAAGCTATCCTAAGCTCTTAGAAAACGTCCCAGTTGTCAGCATAACCCAGTATAATACAGTCAAAATTAAAGACATTTTGCAAACCCTACATGTAAAATCCTTTTACCCTTCCCCCATGACGGGTTGAAGATAGAGGTGTCCAGAGGTCAGATCAGTGAAAAATACTGAACAGTTACAGAATGCAACTGAATGTTACATTCTCTCCTTGAAGTTTTAGATATAACCTTGTGATATTAGCTAAAACCAGAAATACGTCTTCTCTACATGAAACCTAACATGCCGTTTCATAGCTGTGCTGACAAAGAATAAAAATCTCTAACTGGAAACTGTACCACTGTGACTCCAGAGCACCAGGGCCAGTCAGTGCTTTTCATACAGTATCCAATGCAGGACATCCCTCTAAATATCCAACTGGTAAAACGGTATCTGCAGAGATCAAACAAGCTACTTTTGCAGGCAACAAAACCAAAATGCACACACAGATCTTAAACCATTCAAAGAATGTTTGGAATACATGTCAGATTAAGGTTTGGTGTAATGAATATAACCACATCAAGGCCAAAAACAAAGCTCTAAACACAGGATGACTCTTACAGCCAGATGTCCGCTGAGAATGATGCATCTGCAGTATTTCAGGTTATAGAAGACTTGAGGGAACCTGAAAGGATGCTGGAGGAAAATGCCCAAGTAATAATCTTAGAAAGCTGAGAGTTTTTTAAATGAATAACTAGGATGAGTAATAACATGTTTTTTTGGTCTATGGGTAAGTCCAAATAGCATTATTTTTCAGTATCAGCATTAGTTGGTAAAAAAATATTCCGAAAGAAAGAATCACTGATCTTCTAAAGATGATACAAAGTTTTTAACATAGATTATTAAAAATGGAACGATAAGTGCCCATTTAATAAGAATATAACGACATTAGGAACAAAATTAGCTGAGAGACTTAAGGAGAAAACAAAACCAGAAATTGCCTATAAAAATCAACGTTAGTCAGTGTCGGCAATAATTAGAAAAAAACATAATTGCTCATTTATGGTTAGATACTCGCTTTAGATGATGCTAAACCTTATGGAATAAGTCTAATGACTCAAAGATTAACCTGTATAGTCATAACATCACAGACAAAACATAGTATCACCTCAGACACTAAAAACTTTGAATGCACCAGGTGATATCTGCTATACCAGATTAAAAACCAGAATGAGCTACACATCCCAAATACATAAAAGCCGAGCAACTATGAATGACATATGCAAGCAGATTCATGAGGCTACTGTTAAGACATCATCAGAATTTTTAAATGTTGATCGTTTCTTAACTTTTGCATATCAGTTCATACTGACAGATACAGGGAAGTTAATCAGATAACTAAAAATTAATGACATTTAGTGAAATGCTTATTTGCATTTGGTGTATACCAAGAGAATAAAATCAACCTCATTTACATACATTCCACCTCAGACCAAATACAACACATTTTTCTTTAGAATTAAGAACTCAACCCCCTGTCTTCATCTCCTCCTTAAAAGATTACCATCGCTATACATTAAGGCTGCATTTCAGGCACAATTTTCCTGCGTTACACTGTTCCGCACTCTTGCGGTGCCCTCTGATGGCCAAGGACAGAAGGCGCAGCTACAACCCCTCAGGCCAATTAAACATCATGTGTCAGTCAAGAAAGGTTAAGAAAAATGCATTGACAATTTGATTCTAAGCAAGACTAGATGCAATAGCAACCCAGAATTTTGTCCCAAACCTCACCACATGAGCTGTATGCTGACCAGAACTAAAACTGCCACCACAGCTTGCAAAGAGAGTCAACTTATAAAACCATAAAACTGATTAAAGTTGCTCCAAACTCCATGCTCAGTAGGCAAAACGTTGGATTAGACTGCACAACACAAGATGTGGAAGTGCAGTGACCTGGGGACAAAGCGGATACATAGCATTTAATTTTTAGGATTTTGTCTGGGTTCACTTTTCTGTAAGTGAAAGGTTCCTTCAATTCAAGCCCAATGCAGAAAATGCTTTCACGGAGCTTCCCTTAAAGAACTGAAAAAAAACTTCAGACAGAACAAACAAACAAAATTTTAAAAGCTAACTTAAAAATTGACAGAATTACCTTGAAGTATTTTGCAATTTTGACACTTTGCATTTTGAATCCTGCAAATACAGAAAATTTTCATTTTAGTCCAACTACACAGGCAGTGAAGCATTACTACTGTACCATTTCCAAGTAATACTAAAAGTGTGTAGTTTAATTACGTTTGCTAAGTGACAGGACACAGTAAACAAAAAAAAAAAAAAAACAAATAATACATACTGCCTTTCCAAGTTTCCAAAAGCAAATAGAAATAAATTAAATCTTAAGTATTTTAACCTCAAAGGGTACTGCTACGTATTAGAGACAAATACAAGTTGGAGAGAACTCTACCCTCTACATTTTCTGCTCATCTTTACTGACAAAGTTTCCAGGCATTTATGCCTCATAAAGATTATTCAAGGAAGTAAAGAACTACCAAGTAGTCAAAAAGGATTGAGTAAGGGATCTACCAAGAAATCGCCTCTCATGCAAGTCGACAGAACCTGACGGGATGTACCTGAAGGTGCTGAGAGAGCTGACATTATGAGCCTGCTCTCCATCATCGCTGAAAGGCCACTGCAATCAGGGGAAGCTCCTGATGACTTGAAGGCAAGTCTTGCACCCGTCTTCTGACAGAGCAATAAGGATTACTGGGGAAACAACAGGCCAGTCAGCCACATTTCAGACCCTGGGAAAGTCACAGAGTAGGTCTTCTTGGAATGCACTTCTGGGCACACAACAGAGAAGGTCATCAGGAGTAGCCAGCATGGATTTACCAAGGGTAAATAATTCTTTTTATTATTATTTTTAACCAACCTGGTTGCCTTCCGAGGCAAAATTAGGAGATCTGTGACTAAAGATGAGTGGATGTTATCTGCCTTGGCTTTAACAAGACTTTTGATACAGCGTTCTACAGCATCCCTGTATCTAAGCTGCAACTTTACAGTCCAGATAAGCTGACTACTGGATGGGGGGAAAACTGTACCACTGCAGTGACTTTAACTGGAAGATCATTGTACATCAAGGAGTTAGGGGTTCCCTTAACAGTAAACCTGAGTAGGTTGAGCTGTGCAATATACTGCATCTGTGACTTGGCCTTCCAGCCTGTGTTGTGCCACACGTATCCCCTGGCTCCAGGACAAACTTAGGTGGCTAATTGTTATGAAGCAGCATCTGGGCAACTGCCACCAGCAACTGGCAATAAAAATCTTTATTTTAAAGTATCACAAAAACTTTTCATGTGAGCATGTAGAAATGATGAACAGAAAATCCTGTAAGAGCTCAGAAGACCAAAATGGGGTAGCCTTTCAGAGACAGGATCTGCACAGTGAGACGTGCTCTGGTTATGCCCTGCAACTATTCAGTACCCAGAACCCAAAGTGAGTAAGATTATCAGTACTATCCTCTCTTTATCATATTTACCCCCAATAAATGGCATTTTAAGCAACACTTCTTACTGAGTCTGACTGTCTTTCCTACTGAGATCAAAACAAACAAGCAGCTCTTGATGAAAAACAGTTTTCAGGCTCAAAGGGTAGCAGTTAATGCTTTGTACACTACCTGGATGCCAGTTCAAGTGGAGTTTCTCAAGTGTCTATCCCAAGAGCTATGCTGCTTAATGACTTTACCAATTACCTGCAGGAGACAAAATGCATCTTCTTGAGGTTCATAAACAACAGTCTGGGGAATGCAGTCAATGCACTGAAGAGCAGTGCTGCCATATGACCTCACAAAATTCACCAAGCACAACTGAAAAGTCCTGTACATATGACAAAATAAATCCCTGCAGTGGTACAGGGGAGCAGCTCTTCTGGAAGGGACATGAAGATCTGAAACAGTAAGCTCAGCTTGGTCAGTAAAACAGGCAGAAAAGGTAAAGGATAGAATTCTACTAAACTTGCCCCAGTTTATCAACATCTTTCTTGTATTGTGAGCCCCAAAACTGGACGTGGCATTCTAGATGTGGTCTAACGAGTGTCAAGTAAAGGAGTTTCCCTTCCCTCTGCCAACCTACTGTAATTCTGTACATACAGACCAAGATACTGTTAAGCTTCTCTGCTGCCAGGGTGCTCTGCTGAGCCTACTGTTTGCTCAGATGTGAACTGCACTAAACCCAAACCATAACGCTTATAGGAAAAGTTTAAGAAACAGAATCACATAAATGCAAGTCGTATCATTAAACTCAGATGCACAATCCCATTATGACTGCTTTCGCTATGCCATTTAAGTGGTTGAAGGAACATGCATCAGTAGCCAGCGAAGTTCTTGGTGACTATGACTTCAATTTCAATACTACTACCCAAGTCACAAAAAAAAAAGGAAAAAGTTGAAGAACTAATTCTGAGCTTGGAGCAATCACTTGTTAGATGAGAGTATATTACCACCTGCTATACAAAAGTAGTACATTTCTACAGTGAACCATATATTAAAAAAAAAAAAACCCAAACACACACATACCACCACACACAACATGCACATACACAAGCAAAAGCCTCTTCTTTTCTATTCCTCGGAGGTTTCTCTATGGCTTCTAGACACTGTCACAAAGGCAAAGGAGGTTATGAAAAATATAAAAAAAGAAAATGGATTTCTTTTTTGCAAAAAACATTTAAATCCTTCTACTACTCATAACAGTATTCACACCTGAGGAACAGGAAGGGCTCCCACATGAAAGAAGTGCTCACAATGACCCTCATACAGCTTCTGCACAGATTTGCTATCAACGCTGGCAGAGTACCCTGAGCAGGACCGGCCAGGAGCTTTCATTCTCCACTTACTCCACAGCTGCTTTTTAAATCCCTTGGCAGTAGAGCTCATGCACTGTCTGATGTATTCGTATTTGCATCAACTGAATTGAGGTATCCCCACATCTGCTCATGAAACAATCCATCTCTTTAAAGAGCCAGGTACCAGGCTGTGAACTTCACAAGAATTAGCTATTATCTTTGAACCATAAAGAATTCCCCAAGGTCACAGACCTAAACAGAGCACTGGTTTCAAAAGCATGCAGCTTGGAAGAATTTTTTATTACTGCCTCTCTAATTATTACTTCAATCATCTGTCTGCTTTCATTGTAGGCTCTACCAGCATTATTCGACGCCATAAGAAAAATATGTAGATGGATGGAAGTGCTTAATAGTTTTCACTATTTTCACTAGGAATTGTACTGGTAGTGAAAATCAGGGGTTACTCCCCAGCCTAAATTTAGGCAAATGCACATCATCAGCTGATCAACAACACTTCTCTCTGTATTCCTCCCAAAATAGCTTCAGATCAAAAGTCCAGGTAGACTTACTATTTAAAACTGGCTACGCTAAAATTGGCTAGTTGTACTATGAGCGATGAAGTACTGCAAACATAGAAAAAGAAGCTATCATCACCAGATGTCTCCTCTTCAATGTCCTTTGTTTCTTGTACAGGAGCATCAGAGAATACACCAAATTTAAATGCAGATTAACCCAAAGATTTCCATTTGTTCAGTAAAAACAATCTAGAGAAACAATTGCAGTGAAGTCTAGAAGCATTTTTCAAAAGAAACAGTGTAATCTGCCTTTGAAATTCCACTTATTAAAATATCTAACAAGGCAAAATGTTATTGTATGTGACAGATAAGTTACTGATTTTAAATTTAAATATATTCTAAATCAATTCATAGCTCTTATTCTTTAGCCTACAACCTCTTGTTACATTTACTTACTTGTTCATGCAATATGAGATACCATCAACTATTATTGAGAAACAGGTACTTGCTTTCTGTCACCGAAGGCTGTTACACGGCTAGCATTCTACAATAGTGCCTGAGAGACTCAAGTCTTCCAAAAATTGCTTTAAAAGCTTGTCATTTGGAATAAGAACTGATTAATAGTTTTATTCATTCACTTTGACAACTGGTGGGATTCTTCCCACTTTTTAAAGAAGGAATTCAACATTTTCATATACTCCAAAGAGGATTCTTCTGATTCACAGTTCAGTTTTAAAGGGGCAGTGTTGGGACTTCCATGTTTTTAAATTCATTTTTATTGTCTATACATCCAAAGGATAGAGTAAAAAGAAACACAAATCCTTTGGGATTAACAAAGCTGGTAATAGAACAACCTTCACCTCATTTTGGCAGCATAACTAGGAAAGCAACAGGGAAAACTGATGTGATTTTCTATTACTTAAGAAGCTCTAAGCACTACATCCAAATTTAATCCATTTCTTTCATATGTACATATATAAACAAAGGCTGTAGTCATTAATAAATCATGTCATTCTGCTTAACTCCTGACAGATGACAATAAAAAAACACTTTGCTTTCTGCTATTTGAGACTACAGAATACTGAAATTAAACATCAATCCTTACAAACAGAAAAATGCTAGTATTTACATAGAAAGGAATTTGTTTACAAAAATACAGAAACAATTTATAGCTAAACAAATCTTTCACAAGCTACCTATAAATTGAAACTGTATGTCTCATTGGTCTGTTTACCTGATATTTCATGTCATTTTCCACCTTTCTACAACTCAGACACTGAATGGCTAATTCAGCGTCCTTTCAATATCTACAGAGAACAGGCCATTAGAAAATTTCATTTATACCTGGAGACTTTCCTTTGACCCTGGATGGTGAATAAATCCATCACTGCCTTTCAAAATCTGTTGTTACTACAAAACATCTCAATTACAGTACTTCTGTGCCTCCTCCTTCAGACAGATGAGCATCATCAGCCAGATGAGATGATACAAAACACATATACACTTACACTTGACACACTACCAAACATACGTAACCCACGTAGGATCTATGGAAAACCTCTGCTGGTTTTCTATTTCACAATAATAAAAGATTCAAGGATTAAGAAAAAACATCCCAAGCAAGGCCGTACAGACACGTCTATTAATGTACATTATCGCTGCTAGACCACCTCCTCCTTAGATACCTCAAGAAAAAAGAAAGCCACTTCAGACAAGGAAATTTCAGTTTCTAGCAATGCGAAGGTGCTCCTCATAAAGCTCCTGTCATCTTTCAGGACTCCAGCGCTTCTAAACTCAGGCAGGCTTGAAACACTGACAGATTAAGGTAGACCTGTAAAAGGTGGAACACAGCATCACAAGGCCTCTCTTAAGGAAAGCTAAACTCAGTAATGTTTGCACACCCAACTTCCAAACCATACGTTTCTTCAGGCTGAACAGATCACTTGAGAGAACTGGATATCCAGATAGGTTACAGTATACCTCTCATGGAAATGCAAGGCTACACTCCTCATAAAGCATGCTCCCTAGGCAAGAGGTAGCTTGCATCAATGGGTCAGTATTTCCCTGTAGGTCACTAATTCAGGAATTTAACAAAAAAACATTAGGAGTGAACTATAAAATAACCTGAGATAATCCAGCGGGAGGCATAACTAAAAGAAACCCCAAACCAACCAACGAAAAAAACCCTTTCACAATCCACGTCGGGTACCCAAGAGAAACTTAAGAAAACAGCCAGGGAAGTGGGGAGGGGGAGGTGGATCAGTTGAGCATAATACGCTAATTACCCATCTTCAAAAATGTACCCCTGCAGTCAAGATATTCAGGGAAAAAGTAGGACCCTCCTCAGGCAGGTAAGTTGCTAGTCACTAGCAGGAAAGAAAGTGATGGTCCGTAGCAGCCTGGCAGCAGAATACAGGCAACGCTGAGGCACCTCATGCTTTCCTGGAGACAAGCGGTTGTTCAAACGAGGATCTGCTTCTTCACAAGCCAGAGCTGCAAAATCAAGTCACAGCTGGGAAGGGAGTGGACCAGGTCGGGTACTCCAAGAAGCCCAGTACTACTGGAGCTAAGTTTAACCCCTCTAGCTCTATATTTGCAGACTAATTACATCATGTTTCTAATATTTCAGGAAGACAGCACGCCAGTGATTTCAGTGACAGCCTGTACCGACTGCTCATAAGACACCAGAGTGTGTTTTTATTGTAAAAATACTGCTCAACTATATTGCCTCTGAAACGTACCCTGCTTTCCTATTACCAGGAAAAAAATATTCTGAGAAATAATCATAATTTACAAGAACTAGAAAAAAATGTCCACGTCCTCTCTAGCACAAGTACGCAGATCAGCAATTAATTGCAGAAGAAATACATTAACAAATCAAATTCCCTTCGGGAAATTGCAGTAAAATGGAAAGTCATATGATGAGACCACCCAGAAATCAGCTGCAGTGACAGTGACAAGCATTTCTAAAAATATTCACTTCATCTATATTTAAAACAGCTTAAAAATAAATATTCAATAAGTTAAAAAATAATATTGCTACATTTTTTTCTTAAAAGAGTTCAAAACACTTGAGTTGTACAATCAGTAAAATTAGTGGGTTTTTTAAATTAGTCTTACAGTAGAATTTCTTTTAAATAGATCTTGGCAAAGGCTTTTCAGAGATGAGACTTATGTATACTTTATTCTTACACTTGCTGCTTAAAGAAGTACTCCAAACTCTAGAAAGATCCTATACATTAATTAACCAAGTGTCATCTGATACAACTATCAGTTGTTCAATTTATTTCATGTCTGACTTTGAGCTATTGACAGTCATTTCCCTGTCTTCCTTCCGACTGAAAAAAGGATTTAAGATTTAGCCCTCCCCCAATAGTCAGTCAATCTTTACCATTAGTAAGAATGGCAAAAAAAAAAACGTTAACATCACATATGCAATGTAGATTCACTGTCTTAGGATACTGTAAAACTTTACTCAGGAGAATAGCCACTCTCCGTATTTCAGAGAAATGTACGAAAAAAACCACAAACCACCAAAGGCCGTGTAATTGGAAAGGTAGTCATCACCAGTTTTAGTGATTCAACCTATTTGTTTTTGCCTGCTCCATAGACTTATGTTAAACATTTCAAAACATATCCTCTTCCTATCTTCTGCATTCCGTATTTGTCACAGTCTTTTTTGCTGTTGATCCAAATTTGCCAAACAGTAGTGATGAAATGAGTTACCGGAACGATTAGACAAAGAAGAAAGCAACAATAAGCATATTGTTTATATTTTACAGGAATAGCAAATTTACCATAAATACTTACACAGTTTAAAGTCATAAACAATTTGAAAGTTAGGCCAAAAGTGGCATGCTCTTTAAAAACGTTATAGAAATGTATAACTGCCAGCATTTGACCATGTTTGTTCAAACATGTCAGTGAGGCAGCAATGTTGCTTTTCAACAATCATGAATTTAAGAATCCATTTGTTAAGCCCAGTGAATAACTGTTGTCTTCTAAAAGCAACTACATCACTTGAAAGAATTAGTTTAGACAGAGCACATCTAAGATTTATGCTCCTTTACAGAATCCTGCAACGTTGCAGGCAAGATTCAATATATTCATTTCACGGGAAGTTTATGATTTACTGTACATGACAGTGGTAGGTAAATTGCGTCTCTTGAACCACACATAAAACTAGTAAGTGGTTGAAACTTGGATCTCAATAATGAACCTCTATTAATGTACAGACGGGTGAGAAATCCAAGTCTCCCCTATCAGGGAAGCTAGCATTATTGAGATATATGAATCAAGCTTCCCCAGGAAACAATTACACACACAAATCAGTCTCATTCCATGGTGAAACACTGGAAGGCTGAGAAACACACTAGCTACATCTTCACTGGCAGTTTGGATGGCTCCCTGTGTCACTGGAGTCCTGCTCCGTTGATGGTCCACAGTAAACAGCCGCTAGATAGCTTATCAGTTAAATTCCAGAAAGCTATCTAGTTTTCTCCAATAAAAAGACAGAACACAGTTGACAATATAATTTGTCTTTTCCAGTGTAAACTAGCTCCAGACAGATACCACTACAGCTATCACTTAGCAACTGTCTATGGGTCATGGAAGGCCATCAGAAAATAATCAGGAGAAAACTCAAATTTCTAACAGAGTCATTCTGAAATACAGACTTCTGTTTACTTACCAACTGCTTATGCTATTAAAATTCTTTCTTACTGACTATAGTGTATCATTCTCAAATTGCCGTTACCAGCATGTTAATAAATTGTTGTCACATGACATTAAACAGGTACAATATTAACTGATGCATTTCCAGGCTACTGCATCTATCAAACAACATAGAAATAAAATTGTACTTCCTGCTAATATATTCTATTCGAATAGCTTTTTCTGAAATTTGGGGAACATCTCAACAGTTATGCAAGCCTTCCACATGCTTCATATCCTGTACATCTTGCTTTGTTAGTTTCATGATCACGAAACATCTACATTGATTTAAAGATGGAAGAATTTCCATGTAAATCAAACCAAACAAGACCATATGGAGACCACAGCAATTGTTTATGCTGCAAATTTAGTACTTAACAAAATCTTATACTTTGTAGTAGGATGCAAGAACCAGATGGAAGAAACAGAAAGACAAAACACTGAATACAGTTAAATTTCATTTAGCCTCCTAATATTATTTATAATTGCTTTATGCGATCTACGTAGTCTCTAAAAGAAACACATGTACTTCAATTAGTAGACGAGATAGAACACGGAAGGATGGATTTCAGAAAATAGCCAACAATGGGACAATTAAAGGGCCATGGCAAGAAGAAGGTCTACAAAGAAAAGCCCAGTGAGTTTCCCTGTCTTGCCAGTAACCATTTCGCATACAGGCTTGTGTCCTCTCTTTCATAAAAAGACACACTCAAAGTCACTTCCCTTCATTTCACTTCACCCACACAAAATATCACTATTATATTCAGTAGACCTGTGCCTTAGACAACGACCTTACAATATAATACTACTTAGAAATGAAGACCAGCTGCTTCTCTGCAAAACTCTTACAGCAAACTTTGATCTGAGAGATTCAGAGGACAAAGTCACTGTAATCATGTTTTACTGTGCACTGCCAAAGTTACTACCTTACTAACCTTGTATGTGCATATTATAAAAATCATCCATTTATGTTACAGTGAATTACTTTAAGTTAACACTGGGAACACAACACCTGAAATGAATTTCAAGTGACAAGACCATCATCAATCATACTTTCTCGCCATTAATGCCACTACTTAAAGCCTTCTGCTTCACTGCTTGAAAATGTATCTGTTTTAGGAAGAAAATGTTTTGCAGGTGATGCTATGTATACTGATACTTTTCCCAAACTAGCAGGTTCTTTGAACACATAGCATACATCAACTGAAATAGCATATTTGACTAATATTTAATTTTAAAAGACAAAACATTGCAAATGTTAGTAAAACTAGAAACAGCTTATTTGATCTATATTTCTAACCATTTTGAAGATTATATCCCAAATAGGGAAAGGAATAACCAAGAAAATACATAAAAATTAGAAAATATCAGTGAGGTCTTCCTTTTGTGCTTCCTAAGTCCTCAGAACCCAACAATTTCATTTGTAAACATTTTATTAGATTACAAAAGATCATGCTGCAAAGTAAAAAAGTGTAGGCATTAAATTAAGAAGAAACACATGCTATCAAGATCGTACGTATTAACATTGGAATCTTGATTTCTTGTGGTGCCAGTTTGTGTAATTTTCAGTTAATGTTTTAATTTGCAGGTGGTTAGATCCTATATGATGTTCTGACAAAGCACCTTCACAAAAGCAACTTTCTGCAGTACAGTTATAATTCAAAGACAAGTCAAGTTATTTCTTCAATGGCTAGGCTCAAGATGGGGGAAAGAGGGGCTGGATTTAAATACAAGTATGACAAATCTACCAAAAAAACCCACCACTAGACTATGAATGGAAAGCTCAGTTATGCTATCATCAATAATTACAAGTCTTTGTAAAATAAACTCTTCAAATCCACAATAAAACCACTCATGGTACACAGGAATATTTACAGATTCTCAAGCATTTGCTTACAGCTTTAAAACATAACGCTCAACAAGCACTAAAACTTTTTAGAACAAAACATTTTCTGAACTGTAACATTTGTTAAGATAGGAATGTAATGATTCAATCTAGTTGATGCAAACACTAATGGAGGCATCCTAGTCAGTCAGGTTTTTCAGCATCTGTTATCCCCACTTCTGGAATTTATCCAAGAGCTGTTTCAGAGGAGGAGCACAGGAAACACAGAACCTAACACAACTGCATGAGCTGGAACCTCCTATTCTCCAGTATCCAGCCTCAGGAGATCCACAAGCCCAAGCCTAGAAAGCAAAAATTAGAAGGACAGCCAAGGTTAACCCACCATAGCCTAAGGACCAAACTCCCACGTGGCTGCTCGCTCACTCCCCCTCAACTCACACATCTCCCCTGCTTTGGCATGGGCTCTCTCCCATGGGCTGCAGTCCTTNGCATGCAGGAACTATACACCTGCCCCAGCGTGGGGTCTTCACCGACGCCATGAAGATCTGCCCCAGCGTCATGGAGCTGCTCCTCTCACCTTGGTGCTCCCTGGCTGCTTCTCACTCCTTTTGGTTCCCTCCTCTTCTCTCTGCAGGGTGTTTTGCCCTTTCTTAAATACATTTTCCCCACCGTGGCTGTGGGGCCCAGCCCTGCCCTGCGGGGGGTCGGTCGGAGCTGGCTGGAACCGGCTGTGTCCAGCCTGGGGCAGCCCCGACCTCTCCTCCCAGAGGCTGCCATGCTGCTTCCCCCACCGGCGCCTGGGCACTGCACCCAACACAGGTTTAGTCAACACTGCTATTTTAACAAGAAAGAGAGCATTTTATATGCTCTCCCTAAAACCATCATCTCTATATAAAGAATTTTCTGATCGATGACACAGGAAGAGTATCAGACACCGCATACTAAATGGTACTGGGAGAAAAACGAAGTTACGTCGTTTGTGAGGATCAGCCATTACAGGGAAGCTCGCCCCAACGCTGCAGCACTTCCAGCGGGTGGGAGACCCCGTCCACCCCGACGCCCCTGGCAGTCCGGGAATTGTGGAGGCAAATGGCTGTGCAAAGCAAACTCCCATTCAAACAAGTCAGACAACTCCTAATGTAATATTAAGTCATTTTCTCGATTATTTGAGGACGCTGCTGGTAAAGGCCAGTCCCAGCCGATGATTCGGCAGCCCCTTCTGTCCTTTCCCTCTCTTGTCCCGTTTCAGGTGCCTCTGGAGCCATCCGCCCCCGTGCGGCACCTGGTCCAACGTGGCTCGCACATGGGTCAGCGGCTCTGAACCGCAACGCTAAGCCGAAATCTTCTGATGGCAAGAAATCAAAAATTAGAACAATTACCCTCAGAAAGACGGAGACCCGATACTGCCAATAATTTCACAACCTAAATCCATTACATGGCTATAAGTGAAATTAACAAAATGCAGCACAGCATTACTGCAGAAATGTTTGCATATTAGTGTAAACACAGTGAAACCCTCATAAATAAAATATAACGCAATTTGAATTAATAAAAGTTTGCTTTAAGTTATAAAACAATTGTAGAGCTAATATTACAACTTACATGAAAATGTTTAGGCTTTCTACAATTTAATCATCATTAATGGCACAAAGGAAATTATTTACTATCGAATGAGTCAGAGAATACAGAAAGAAGGTCCTTGCAGTATTGATTTTGCACATAAAATTAACTTCTTCAGTTGCATTTGCGATTGTCAAGAAGGCTGGAATAGTTTTAACTCCCCCTATTATTGAGCCTCAAGGAACAGCCACACAGTTGAGATATCAAACTTATTTTTAAAGGATGAAACAAAACATATGACTGCTTCGTGGGCTTGACCAATAAGTGATTAAAGCATAACTCTGACTAAACTGAATTTGTGCCAGCGTCAACATAAAACTTTTTTTAAAAGTCAGCGCTATGAATTATTTACTGTTCTCTCCAAGCTCAGTATCACATCAATTCACTCTCACTACATTCCTCTTTTATAAGCCCATCTCGACTCACCCTGTAACATGCAGGATGGTGGCGACAAGAGCCTGCAATGCAGTGAGCAAGGTAACAAGGCTCGGCGGCCACCCAAATTATTCAATGCTCTGGAGACCAAAGGTGAGTACCTTTAGCACAAGCATGCTCCCATGAAGCCTAACAGCTTCCGAGCACCTTGGAAAAGACAGAGCAGGCCTCCATCATAAAATCATTCCTGTGCAGGGTAACTCCTTCCAAAAACCCGTGAGTGCGACTCCTTGGAGTAGCACCAAGCAACCTCCAAGAGGCAAAACGTGCCTGGAAAACCACGCTGCTTTAACATTGAAAAACTGAACCACTAATGAGAGCTGTAATAGAGATTCCTCAAAACTACATGCCTGTAAGACCATCTTTCCATCTAGACCATCTATATTCAGGGTATTTTGTCCCTTGGAAGATTATAACTGACTGTCAAAGTCAGAAGTATTGGTCAAAGCCAAACTACGCCATAGAACCCTAATTTTATGACCCTGTGAAACACAAACCCCTTCTTTAGAACTAGCATTCAAGCCTAATTTGGATTATCACACCATTAAGATCCTTAATTCTCAAATTCTAATAAAATAAGGATTGCCCCTTAGAAAATGCTGAGAACAAAGCGTAAATAGCCAGGTGCTGCAAAAACACTAAAACATACTCCCAAAAGCACACATAAGTAATGCTTACCAAAGTGGTAATGTTATCAAACATGTTCATTAAGCGACAAATCAAATAAGAAATCAGTGACGCAGTGTAAGGCTCTATTACTTCTTAATTAAGTCCGGCCACGATGCACAACTTCTGTGCAAAGTCATGAAGACTTCTACACTATCACAGCACCTGAAATTCAGCACTTTTCTCTTGATTGATTTCTCCTTTGCAGCAGACACATACAAACAAAAGCATTAGCAAGCAATACTAAACCAGCTGTTCTTGCAGAACTTGAGCTAGACCAAACAGTGTTTCAACAAGTACTTTTCACAAACAATCCTGTGTCATAACTTCTATTGACATGCGCCTCTTCAGGTAAGGCTGAGAAAAGAAGGTACTTGGCTAAAGACTATCCTTCCAATTTGTAAGTTGTGGAAGAGCAACTGTTATTATGTTTAGATTTTATAAAAATTCCTTAGGTACAATACTTTCTTTAAAAGTGTGTTATTATAGTTTCACTTAAATGTAATCAATGATTATAGTTTTGTTCCACTGAAAACTACAGTAATTATCCAGCTACTGAGTGTCACACTGCACTTGTGCCTCTCTTTGGTATAATTGAGTAACATTAGATTGACCTCTGTAGAACTTGCTGGATTTCTGGCCTACGTTTCCAAAAGACTCAATTTAATAATACTCCTAGCATCTCTCAGCAGTGCACTGTGCTGGCTAAAATTAGCTGAAACAGCTTATTAAAATGGTTTTGCAAACTAAATTAGGAATCAAAACACCACAACTTCAAGCGAGAGCTTTGGAATAGGACAGAAATCACTAATCTTCCCTTATTCCTTTCTCTGAAAACACAGTGAACTTTAATAAACAAAATGTATGTATTGAAACTAAAAACCTGAAATACTGCAATAAATTAAAACACAGCCATTCTATAAAAGATAGTTTCCCAAGCTCATGAGAGTGTTAAAATTTCTAAACCATGATGACAGAGGATAACATAAAGAAGTACTTCTTTACTATAAGGCAGCTATTAGCTTTACCAAAGTAATCTGGATTACATGAATTATATGTAAAATAGCATGTGTTCATAAGAAAAAATTGCAGATTTTTCTTCAAACTGAAAAGTGAAGTAGTCTACTCATTACAGCTCCTACTGTTTTTTCAGACTTCTCCTCAGCTACTCACACAACAGGCAAATTCCGAAAGTCCACGAAGCTTCTCAAAAGTATTTTAAACAGATGCAGATAATCTGTGTACTTACCCACATTTCTATACCATACGTTCATTGTTTTTAAATCCCACAGAAGTGTTATCAGCTTTCCGCAAGAACATTATGCATCAAATGAAATGTCTCTAGTTGCAGTTGTATTAAAGAGCTCTAATGGAAATGTTCACGTAAGAGTATCACAATTTTCACTGAACATTAAATAATCCCACAGACTTCAGTTATATTTAAAATTAACAAATTAGAAAATTATCATACTGGCAGCTTCTTAAAGGAACATTTTTACCTCACACTGTTTACTAAACACTTGTGGTCAACCTTGATATTAATGTGACAGAGTAATATAAGGCTGTGAAAACATTTTTTAAAAAACAATCCAAACTGCCTTCATGTTATTCAACACCGTATTTTCTAGGACTAAAATTCTGTGCATTATACATTATCAACAACTTTTAAAACCTGTGAAGAGTCCAATATTGTAAAACTTGCAATTCCTAAATTGATCACCGAATTGGTAACAGAAAAACATTCACATACAGTCTTTGCCATAGGTGTCCTAACTAGATTTGATACCTCGAACATTCATACAATTAAGACTTTATTTTTGCCTGACATGTTCTGACTTATCCTCATTTCAGTTCTCACTAGCAAAAGAAAAACAAAAAACCCCACATATCACTATTTTACTTGTTTCAACAAAACACTGTTGCAAAATGCTGTGAGAGAAAAGATTGATACAAAGAGAAAAAACAGTTGTCTGTATGGGGATAACATTTGGAACGAAAAGTCATGTTACTCTCTATGCGGGAAACAATTTTAAAATCCTCTAGCAGAAATTTCTTTACAATGCACATCACATGCTAAATTCCATTTAAAATTAATGAACTCTCAGCTCACAATCAAGTTCTTTCAAGTGCTGTCAGCACTTTTGATACGTATTCTCTAGAGGGAAGTAAATAAATTTAAAAATCCAAAAGGCTACTACTGTCCAAGAGTGTCACTAAACAATGCAACAAAAGTTGTAAAAATCAGAATTTAGCAGACTTACCGCCAGTGCTTTAGATAACTTTGTTCTATAGTTATTCAAAACAATTGCATCAATCTCCTTAAGTGGCACATATGCAAAGCCATCTTTAATAAATACTCTTCTGGCTCTAAATAGATCCACAGCATCTGCAAGTCCAACCTGAGAAAGAAGAAAAACCCACACTATGGAACAGCAAAATAATACATTAACAATGTTTGCAGCCCTGAGACTGAAGATGGATCAGCTTTAAGAAGCTTTAAGTCATTCTCTGCCTTTTAACAAAGCTCCATCCAGGCAGAATGCAAAGATTTTGAAATTAAATGTTGCCTTTGGAACAGCTGATCGTTATTTTGGTGGAGAAATAGTTTACTTACAGTAAGTCACCCACTAGGAAAAATAAGCGACTTTAAAGCCCGTCTCTGTGATTACTAGCCCAATTATGTAGCTTTGCATCACTTACCGATGTGATATTTGCAAACGGACTTCTGTTGCCCTTCTGTTTCAGACATCTTGAAATATTTGATTCATGTAAGCTATATATAAAAGGTCTTGGAAACAGATCTGGAACTTGATCAACTTCACTCGAAAGAAGACCCAGTGGGTCTACATCAGATACTTCTCTCCCTTTGCTCTCTTGCAAAAAGAATTTCAGACTAATACAATCAGACCAAACCTGGCTTCAGTAGCAGATGTTTCAGAATGTCTCCATCCTAAACAGTCTGTTAGCCAGGCAAGTTAAGTCGTCTGTTTGGGAAACATTAAAACTTAAGACTGCTTTTGTAGCAAAAGACAAGGGATAGCAGAAGAGGACAGAAGACATTAATGGCAGTTTAAAGCTCCCTCTACCCTTACGCTGACATGAAAGAGAGGAACTCTCATTAGTGTCAGTGAATTTAGGTACTTTGATTAACTGTTAGCAATAGTATTATGTAAACTTAAAATTAGTAACTCCAAGTTTAACTGAAAGAGAAAGAACACAAATTTGTGGAACTTAGCAATTTCTACTTACCTTATAGTACATTTGTTCTTTTACTTTGGTCATGTTGAAGCCAGGGGTTGATGTATACAGCTCATTTGCCAATTCATTTTTCAGGTCTTCACTAATCTAAAATCAAGAGCTCGTTTTTAAACCGCTGAAATACTTTACAATGAGGCTTTTTTTTTTTTAATTAATATGAGCTAAAAGATTAATCTGTAAATATATTATCATTTTAGTTGACAAGTAAAAAAGAATTACATATTCAGCAAGTGATTATTAATAATTAATTAAGCAGAAACCAGCAAAACACTAGAGGTCAATAGTGTTAAATAACCTTACTTCTGAAGCAGTAGCGCCAATTTCAAAATAGAATGATTTTAAACATTAAGAACTATAAAACACACTTTATAAAAGTAAACATCTTCAAAACAAAACTTGTGACAATCCTTGCTCATATCTAGATTTGCAGTATGCCTTAAAACAAAGTATGACCACTCAATGGCAATTCGTAAGGACTTAAATAACTTCGTCAGTTTTTTAACAAAAACATCAGTAGTTTCAGCTCATTTTTAAATTCAGACTTTAAAAAAAAATTATGTATCATCTTATATTCATAGATTTCTCTCTCCTTTTTTTTGAGGAGTGAGAACGATGGTATACTTATTGTTCTCTACATGTTAGTGCTCTTCAAGTTCTTGAAACAGGTAAGTTAAACAGCAATGCTCTAATTTAACAATGTAAAGTATTTAAGCCAAAATTTCTAGCTTGAAAAATCATGGACAATGTTACACTTCCTAGTATAAAATCCTAAATACTGCATATACATAAATATATATATTATTCTTTTTGACTACTTAATAAACACACTGAGTACAGCAGAGAAGCCACACTTAAAATTAGCATATTGTAATCATTTTACTAGTCAACAAATCATTTTGGGGTTTTATTCAACAGAAGAAAAATAACAACTTAATTTGAAATGCAATTGTTCTGCTTTAAATCATGATTACGCTCATGCTTTAAAACCTGAACAAAGTAATAAATAAAAAAATAATTAAACCATAAGTAATCCACTCTGATAAAACAGATCATACATACTGGTAATCCAGTAATGATACCTAGTAACTTAACTACATGCAACAACAGTCTTCAATATTTGCACAATATGCTCTTGATCAAGTATAATGGAAGTAGTCCCTGACTGAAAGGGATTAAATGTTAAGAAACACAGAGGTCACCGAAGTATAACACACTGTGTGACACTGCTCTACCTAAAGTGGACATGTGCTTCAATACCTACGGAGAGGTGATGCAAGGCTGCAGTCAGGACAGCTTCTACAGACTAGTCAGGAACCAAGCCAAGGCTTGCTATCAATAGATACCCAGACTCCAAACGCAAGGTAAGAACGGCACTCAGTGCCCTTCCTCTCCATGGAAAAAGATGTGATAAGTTGTTTGGTTTCTTCTTCTTGAGGTTCAACAAGGCCAAGTGCCAGGTCCTGCACTTTGGTCACAACAACCACAGGCAGCGCTACAGGCTTGGGGAGAAGTGGCTGGAAACCTGCCTGGCAGAAAAGGATCTGGGGGTCCTGGTGGACAGTCGGATGAACATGAGCCAGCGGTGTGCCCAGGTGGCCAAGAAGGCCAATGGCATCTTGGCCTGTATCAAGAATGGTGTGTCCAGCAGGAGTAGGGAAGTGATTATGCCCCTGTACTCAGCACTGGTGAGGCCGCAGCTTGAGCACTGTGTTCAGTTTTGGGCACCACAGTATCAGAGGGACACTGAGGTGCTGGAGCGTGTCCAGAGAAGGGCAACAGAGCTGGTGAGGGGTCTGGAGAACAGGTCTTATGAGGAGCGGCTGAGAGAGTTGGGATTGTTTAGCCTGGAGAAGAGAAGGTTGAAGGGAGACCTTATCACTCTCTACAACTGCCTGAGAGGAGGTTGTAGCCAGGTGGGGGTCAGTCTCTTCTCCCAAGTAACAAGCAACAGGACAAGAGGAAATGGCCTCAAGTTGTGCCAGGGGAGGTTTAGATTGGATGTTAGGAGAAATTTCTTCACAGAAAGGGTTGTCAAGCATCTGAACAGGCTGCCCAGGGAGGTAGTAGAATCACCATCCCTAGAGGTATTTAAAAGACGGGTGGACGTGGTGCTGAGGGACATGGTTTAGAGGTGGTTTTGGCCGTGTTAGGTTTATGGCTGGACTCGATGATCTTAAAGGTCTCTTCCAACCTAGGTGATTCTGTGATTCTCCGAATGGGGCAGAATATCTAATCTGTTGACAAACCCTTCCATGCAGTTAAAGGGGCATTTAAACAAAACTTTTTTTCTTTCTTCTCTACTGAAAAACTGAGAAATGAAACAAAACAAAACACCTTTCTTAGAAGTCATAGGAAGGGCCTTTTAATTTCAAACTTGGAGGAGTAGCTCAGCAAATCCCCTCTATGGAAGTGATCTGACAGACGCATTTGAAATGGCCGAGGCAGCGATGTCTAGAAGGCTTATGGTTACCCTGTCCGCATCTTGATGTAATCTGTAGTACTCTCTCAGGAAAATCAACTTTAAAAAAATAATAATAAAGCTGCCAGCAAGGCAGAAGAATGTAGCTTTAAAGACAGAGGAAATAAACAGCAGCATTTTACTTCTGCATGTCAAAATCTAAAACTCAGGGGAGAACAGCCCATAAGGAAACCATTTTTCTTTAACAAAGTAGCTGTATCAAAACAATTAAATGTGTTTGTGTACCAGATACGAGAAAACACTTTCTATAAAATACTCTCACCAACAATCTTATTCCTGTTAGTCATTGAAAGATTCCCATTTTTCAAACATGACACCCTGGAACTATACACAAATTTTGCACAGCGCTATCAAAACCCTGCTTCTCTTTCCAGATGATACATTTCTTGTTTAAATAAGTACAAATCTAAGTCACCACATCTGCCTGCAAGCTTACCTTTCACCTACCATGGACCAAAGTTTTCATTTTAATTCCAGAACAGTGACTTCCACTTTTCAAATGTAACCCTTTTAGGCATTCTCAGTAGAAATTGCTTAAGAGAGCCCAGTCTACCAGGTCATTCCCAACCCTTGGTGGAACTGTTTTCAAATAAAAATAGTACAACATATTGTGTGTAGCTATAGTGGTTACAATTGCATTATTTCTTCTGGGATACCTCACTTAAAAAAAACCATCAAACCAAACCAAGGATAAGTTGTTTTACAGAAAACCATTAAAAAAGTCCAGTGACTGTTTCACAGACAGGCTTGCAATATTGGGGGAAGAATGAGAAAAGGAAAAGGCAAGGATTCCTTGCTTATTTGTTTTTTGAAATACAATTAGCTCAATTTTCACCAACAAAACCATTTTATTCAGTATTACATTTAATTTCAAGGGGTTTTTAATCTTTTAATATGCACATAAAATAATTACAGTGACTCAAAACTTTACCAGCTGTCTAGATCCTTCTTTATTAGCAATTTGACCATACCAATCTTGTACAGATGTAAAGTCAGTGTGATTATATTTTCTTGCATCTCACTAGCAAACAGTTTAACACTGTTGGGATAAAAGCCATCCTGGTGAAACTTCCAGAAAAACAGGTTAATGGGCCATGACTAAAGGTTTTGATAAGATTGTGGACAGTGTTACCAAAAATACAGTTTCATCAGAAATTGTATTTTTTTTTAAACAAGCACAAATATTATTGCAAAACAATATTTATCATATACATAGACAATACTTATAAAGCTGCTAAATAATTTACTTTTTACAGCCTCAAGTGTCTTAGAAGTTAGGCAAACCTTCAGCAGCCCTACAAAGTTCCTTGCCTCTTCACCAAATTCACGCTGCTTTCATGTTTTCAGCTAACAGAGAGAGAGGAAGAAGAAACAAGGATATCCCTAGCCTCTAACTAAAGCTAAGAGATGACTCCAGAATGCAGTTAAAAATAGAACTTGCTTCCCTAAAGACTGGAACATTAAAAATAACCTTGCATTAGTATTAAGGATTTCACCATTTTCACATAGAACTGTAAAGCTGACTGAAGGTGCAATGCAATGAAAATAAGGTCCCTATAGGCTAAACGCAGACTCAAGCTTTTAGCTAGGTCATGCCTGTACCTCTGTATACAGGGCATCATAAAATATGTATCTCAGTTTTTTTTGGTTCATGGAAGCTGAAAAAATGCCCCCTTTTTTCCTTTTTTTTTTTATTTTAGTAAGAACACTACGGTTTGTACATTTAATAATTTCATCTCTAAAATGGCACCTGCAAAAACACATTCCGGTAATCATTAAAAAATTAGACACAATTAAATACAGCTTTTAGGATTCTAATCAAGATCAGAAAGATAAACAGACTGCTTAACTTCTGACAGGGCTCAACGATGTTCGCTACATAAAATACTGAGATATTCAAAAGATTGAAAAAAACCAGACTGCTTAACTTCTGACAGGGCTCAACGATGTTCGCCACATAAAATACTGTGATATTCAAAAGATTGAAAAAAAAGAAAATCCACACACCAGAATTCTTCTGAGGGTGTCATCTCATGCTCATCTGACACGCCCTCCAATGAAGTGATTCAACTCACCCCACAGAAAACAAGTTTTGCCTTATTAGTTTGTTGCCAGTTTATTGAAACTCAAACTGCTTAACACCAAGTCAGTCTCTGCTTTGCACAAGCAAAGAACACTACCACAAGGAAAAGGCTCTCCCCTTTTTAGTGACAGTGGGTCACCTGTCATAGCTTGAAATAATTCAACACTTCATCGTAAGTTTTTGGGACTTAGAGAAATTGGAAGAATCAAGACCTAAAAAGGGAAGGCATGAGAGGTAAGGAAGAAAGCAAGGATTTGGGACAAGTTTCATTATTTCTACTTCTCTTGCTTTCTAGGTGCAGTTTATTCATTGATTTTTAATCACAGAATTGTCCTGGAGACACAAAGACACATAAATTTAGATTAAAATATGAATAATTTAATATGTAAGGCTTGGTTAAACAAACACTGGCAGTGAGGCAGTCCAAAAACTTCAAAATAAATCTGATATCCCTACTCTGGTTTAATGACAAGATAAAGATGCATGCACACATTACACTACTATACCTGCACAACCACTTTATTTTGCTGTTTCTAAGTCTCCCAGTAAGGAACAAGAACTCAATGCACAAGTTCTTTCCCTGTCCAAGACTCAGCTTCAGGTATTTACATGCACACATCACTGGTGTCCTTAGAAAGTTTGCTCTTTAAAACGTGCTTTTAGTCACTGAGCAGCTGCTACTCAAATGGCACAACCTCCTTCTCAAAAAGAAATGGTTGTCAGTCTCTCAATACTGCGCTATATTGCAATTTTCAGTATGAAACAGACAAAAGAATCATTTTCTCAATGGAATGAAGAAGTCAATCTTCTCCATTGCCACACCTCACAGTACAGACTAATACAAAAGCATTAATCTAGATACCATTAAATTTAAGAATATAAATTTAAAGTGTATTCAGCCAGTTAATGAATACTAGCTTGATTAGGAAAGGTCATCATTCCCAGCTGCCCTACCAGAAGTATGAAGAGTCCTAAATAAAATATTCCAGAGGTTCATAGATCTGTTGTTCACAAAGCTGATGATAACATTTAACAGATACCAGTTCTATTTTGGCCAGGCACAAATGAATTAAGAAGCAAATTTTACTTTCCATGGTACTACTACTCACTATTTTAACTCAAGTTCAGGCTGCTGGCATCTCTAAAAATATAAAGGGCTGCACTTAGAATTATTATGTACTATTATGCATTGACTGAAATATTGCTTGATTTTTATTTTTTTTTTTAAGTCAGGAGAGGGCATGGAAAGGACATTTTATGGATCTTCCTCAGCTATGCAGGTAATTCCATGGTTACCACAATCACAGCGAAACTCAGTGACACAGGTTCATTTAACTGCATTCCTGACAAACATTCCCCTACATCCATGAAAAGAATAGCTGAACACAACAATTAGTAATTACGTTAGAAACATCACCACATACATATTAGAGTCACGCATGACTGAAGAGCTAATGGAAGATCTTCATAAGAAATATGGCAACGAGTTTTCTTCCATTTACAAATCAAGACAGTAATGTCAGACTCAATTTTACAAAAACTTGTTAACAGATGTTTCTCTAGATTCAATCACAGGATTAGCAGGGAGGAGTATTTCAACATTTGCAGCCCATTTTATGAAGCTTATGTCCAAAACACTAGCTAGTAAATTCTACTTGCAGTGTAATTAACATCCTGCACAACCCATCCTATCAGCTTTTATGCTGCTGTACCAAAGAACATTTACAGAGTTACTGCATTCAGTGCTATGTGAAGAATAAATTCCTTCTGGAAACATTCTTAACCTCAATCATGACAAAATCAACTTAACACCTTGATTATCCAAAGACTATATTTTCCTCTTGAATAACATATGGATACCATTTTTTAAAATACACTATTGATTTCCTAATTTTCTATTCCCTTATGCCCCAAAAGAATGCCTAAAATATTTCTAGAAAAAGAGAGGACACCTGATGACACCATTCTCCTTGTCTATACTAAGTTTCTTCCCGGAACCCAAAATTACCAGTTGCTCAGAACCGAGGATCAACAAGGATCAGGTTAGGAGCTGCTGTTCTTTCATCATTTCCAGGCCATTAGATAAATGACAGTCAAGTGTGACCTGGTCAACTACTGAGTGCTACAGCACATTATCACAAGCTGAAGAACGCGGTGTAGAAGATAACTATCCTCCACTGCATTTCTGGCACAGCTGCTATTTCACATTACTTTCAAAATCCAGGGTTACAGAACATCTGCCTCAGGATTCAGACTGTATTCCAAATGTTGTCTTGTTGTTTTCAGCAAGATTATGAGGAAAAATGTTTTTCTTCATCACCTCATTTTTATTGCAGACTTTTTTGCAATTTTTATTTCAAAGCATGTAACTTTTTCAAAGCAGGAAGAAAATGTACTTCAAACCAGAAAAAGCATGTGTAGTACCCAGTACAGAAGAATTCAGCCTTACAGTGGACTCTAAAGGTCCTATTTAACTCAAATGATGAACCAAAGTGATTTAGTAAGAATTACAGTGCTCTAGTGCACTAAAGGGAGCATAAGTAACTGTACAGTTTGTTTTAGTTTGACTTGAGTTTCATAAGTCAATTTTAAGCAATAAAAGCTATCTTCTAAGGGTCCATTTAGATTTCTGCAGATAATCAGCATCTGTTCCTAATCACACTGAGATGATTACCAAATTAAAACTTTTAATTAGCATTTTGCATCATTTACAAACTGTTCTTCATTATGTTTATGAAGGTGAAAAGGGACATCCCCACTAGCTGTATATTCTTCAGTCACATTTATTACTTAATTCCACAATTTTATAGAACATCACCAACACCGTATGTGCAAATAAATACATGCAACTAGAATTACTGCAGCAAAATGCTAGTTTTCTCCATGACTAATAACAAAGTCATGCTTACAGTTCAAGGATCCATTAGAGTAGGGTAAATAAAACCCCCTCTTCACCCATCCTGCCAGCTCACAAAAAAAATAGCAAGTGCATGTTCTCCTCTCCTTCCAACCAATACTTCTCCCTCTTAAATTTATGAGATAAATTTATGAGATAAATTTATGAGATAAATTTATGAGATAAATTTATGAGACATGTTTATATTCTCCTGAGAATCGAGCTTTATTTAAGCAGTCTGTAAGAGAATGCTACAATTTATTTTGAGCCTAAATGTTTTAATCAAACCTCACCCCCTCTAACCACCCCTCACAATGTTAGCTCACTAGAATACTCCGGTTGCTTTGCAATCAACCCAATTATTTTGGGTTGCAGACAGTTAGTAAGACTGCTTTGCAAAAGTTATTACTTTGCAAACAGATCTGCCAATTGTCCTACCAAATCCTCAGACTGCAGTACAATGGCCTGAAGAGTACTATGGACTGGTTGAACCGGATTCCCACGCTGCCATACTTCCAAGGAAAGAGGTCTCCCTAGGATTTTCTTCTTCTAATACTTAACTACAGTCAACTACAAGAGAGGTAGCTATAAAACCTAGATATCAATGGTGGGTTTTTTTCTTTATTTGGACAAAAACCAATTTTTAAAAAAGGAACAGTCAGTTCTGTGACAAAGCCACCATTTGGTTTCACTTAAATCTATCTTCTGAAATGTGAATGATTAAACTGAGAAATGTATTACTTCCTTTGAAATGAAGTAATTTAGGATGAGAGTAACCTGTTACGTTTTTTTTAAAGTGCTAATGGTATAGATGTTTCGCTGTCTTATTTAACAAACTGTAGCATTTAGAAAAGAACACCTTACTCCTAAGCCTTTCCACATACAATTTTGTTTCTATTATGACTTTAAGCATGGAGCTAAGCAACAGAATATGCATTTTTAGCTTACTTTGGCAAAAAGGCACTATTTCCCACTTAAGACAGGCATCACTGTGGACCTTTGCTGTCACCCGTAAGACAAGCATCCTTGGTTTTCAAACAAAGGGACAAATATAAGATTCAAGTAGCAGGAAAGATAGGATAAAATTCAGAAATATTTCCTTCACAAATGCAAACTGCAGCATACTTGGACATAGTTACTGTTTAGGCTTAGTTTACGCTTCCACATAGTAAAATTAAGCTCTAGAGACTTTCCACTTCTAAGCATTTTTCCCTGCCTTTCCCTGTTTGGGAAAGAAATATTATTTGATGCCTCCAAAATGCAAAGCCATAAACCAAATAAAAAGAACCTTTTGATTTGTACACCTCGTACCAAAATGGATAATTATAGTCACAGCCTTTTAGTGGCCAGACACGATATTGAGTATTTTCTTTTACCTCTATCTGTCCTTACTATGGACACAAATTAGTCCCATTTTCATTAATCCAAATCTGGCTTTAGGATCTTCCGTACCCAATAAAGGCAGTCCTAAAACATTTTTTTCAAGAAAATAAACTACAAATATTTATACAACTGCCCCACTACTGAGATAAATGCTTTTGAAGGAAGAGTAATAGTGACATCAGAAAGCCTCTCACAGGAGTGCTCTGATCATAAAAATGGAAATTAAAGAAGTTTAATTTCTACTGCTTAAAGCTGCTAAAAAAGCACTTCAGCCACAACATCAAAGAGCTACTGTGGAAAAAAAAAATAACTCTAACACTAATGCATTTTGCTCTTTCCTTTTATTTTACAGTTCCTATTCTTTCCTCTCAAATGCTGGCAGATGCACTACAGAGCATTAGCTCCCCCAGCTGACTATTCCCATCTGCTGTTCCTTTCCCATTACTATGATCCAAAGCATTTTATTAAAATAATGTGCTTTATAACAGCATTAAAAAAAATTAAGATGGTTAATTTTGCAGCAACTGGCAGTTATCCAAAAATAAAGCACCTAACCTAGAAGTTATTACAAAAGTCATAATATTTTTTTTTTTATTTCAAGAGGCTTTTCAGAGGTGAAAAAGTTTTAAGATATTTTAAACAGGCTCTTTCATGCTCTGTGGAGAGGAAACAGCAACACAGAAAGATGTATTCAAGAAGAAATATACTACGCTTTGAAGTTTTTTTTTCTTCTGCACACTGCAGAAAGATAACACAGAACAGAAGCATTGCAGGGAATCTAAATTCAATTATACATCATCCCTATGCCATAGATAAAGACATGATAATAACTATTAATTTTCATTTCTTGTGGAAGCAAGAAAGAGGAAATATGTCTATTTCAAGGAATGAACAATCTTCAGATAAGATGAAGGAAGGGTCACAGGAAATCAGAATGGTCAAGATGATTACCAGAATATCACTGAAAAATAAATTTAGGATAAAACTTTACATTATATTCCACTCCACATCCCAGTATATCAAGTTAAATTCCTGGAAAGCTACAGCAACAAATCAAAGCATCTGATAGCACTTAGGAAAAAACACAGGAGACAAGTAACAGCCCACATGGATCTGTCAAAAAACAAATTGTGTTAAGCCAGTCTGACTGCCTTTATAACAGTGCAACAGACTTCAGGAATAGGGAAAAAAGCAGGCGTCATATTGTGTCAAAAGCCCTTAAAGTCACTTCCACGAGCAAACGACCAAACAGCTCCACTGAATCTCCTACAACCTAGGTGCAAAAGCAATTGGAAAAGCCACACATGTAAGAATTTAACTCAAAAACAGAAGGACGTATCAAGTCAAGTTCCACAATTATTTAAACTAAAATTTAATTCTTTAGTTACTAACCTGCACATTAAAATAGAGGCAGATTAAACATTTAAATGCCATGAGGCTGAGGACACTACAAGGACTCTAGAGAATGGGATCAGTCAAAAAGAATCTGGTCTAAAACTGAGGGCTGTATTTCAGCAGAGACAGTCCAAGGTTTTACATCTGAGCCAGTCCTATACAAACAGAGGAAGAGCTGACTAACCAGGAGCACTGAGAAAAGCAGTTGTGCGACCTCCCCATCTCCAGCTTGGGAGTCACTATATCACGGTATTGAGGGGGGAGAAAAGTGAAGAATATATGAATTTAATCTCCATGTCATCTGAGAACTGGTAATGGTTCAGCTGGAATATTCTGAGCAGCTGACAACTGCACTTTAAAAAAAGATGTTGCCCCACTAAAAAATGGCAAAGGACACCCACAGAAATGGCAAACCACCGCACGCAAAGAAAAGCTAAAAGAAGAAACAACAAGAAAGCACAATTAGAGTAATCTTGTATGTAGAAGGCACATACAAAGAGGAAGGGGAAAAAAGGCAAACAAACACACACACACCCCCCACCCATCTTTCTCAACTACTGGATAGAACAAGAAGAATTAGACTTATTTCTTATAAGGTAAAGGTATATTTCTTATCAGGTAAAGAAATACCTTACATGACTGGAAGGTAGAATTAGGTTTGACATTAGGAAAAAAAAGTCACAGGGAAAGTAAAGGAGCAGAATGATGACCACCACTGTTAGTCATGAATATACAGGTGACGGGGACTTGGCAAGCAAAGCTGTGAAGTTTTCACACACCAGGCAAATGAAACAACTGTCATCAAAGTGCTATTGAAAGAGTGACAGGCAAAAAAAGAGACTACATGGCATTTTGAAAGCAACCACGGACTATTTCGGTCAACATAAACGGAAGAGAGACCCTTAAACAGTCCCCAGAGAGACACAAAGTCTGACTGGTTAAGGTGAACAAGTCTCGTGGCAAGTTTTCACAAGAACCGAGCGGAATGGAACGAGCAGCTCATTGGATCTTCCGAATCAACACAAGATGTATCACAGACCTACAGAGACCTTCAGCTGCAGATGCTCAAACGACAGATCTTTCATTTGATGTCTAAGAACAAGTGGTAGGTCTTGGAGAGTTAAAATGATGCAAAGCAAAGTAGACAAACGGCTGAAACTCGGACTAAGGGCTTCAAAGCAGATGCTTGTGACAGTGCCAAGAAGTAAATGGCATTCTAAGGAAAAATACAGCTTTGCTACACCAAACATAAGCTAGGAGAACATCCAAAAGAGAAACTGGGGAAAGACAAAACTAACTGAAAACAAAGAGTTAGTAGCAAAAAAGTATTTTTACTATCAGGTAAAAGTTGAGACCATAACAACAGTGATACCACACATCCATGAAAGAAAAAAAAAATTAGAAAACTGAATCCTATTGCCCTCACCACAGAAACAGAACACAGAAAGGGTAAGTTAAAAGCAAATAATCAAAATAACCACAGCCGTACACAGTGAGAGAAGCATGACTGAGTAGGCTGGAAAACAGTTTCAGTAAAGGAAGAAAAGAAATGTACCCGAGAAACACCAGAAGGAGATGAATTTGAAGTTAGGGCAAAGAGAAAGCAAGCATTAAAAATGCCACCTGCAGTTAATTTAGTGATGAAATATTGAATACAGCATTGGCAGAAGAGCTCATTACTTGAAGACAGACAGTGAATTGTTAAATTTTCTTCAAAATTTAAATCCTGTTAAAAGAAAGATAATGAACGGCATAAGTGCATTATCAGTTTCAGTGAAGCACACTATGGTGTGGACTTTAAGAGCAAAATTAGGCTTTGCTTCTGCTGAGATTTGTACACAGGAAGTAGGAATGCAAGATGCTGAGACGGGTAAGTTAGAGAGGGTTACTTTGTGATTGGAGAAGGAGGACTAGACTGATTTGAAAAACAGGAGAGAATAACAAAATTAATACAGCAGACCTATCTCAGGAAGTTAAAGGTCCCAGAATATGTGGCAGTCATCCTAAAATTAATTAGAAAAGTGACAGTTGCTATATGAAAAGTTCTATGAAAAGTCAATGAAGAAGAAAGTCCTGTTGATTGTCATTTTAGGGAACAGAAGGATTGAGCAACAGCTGAAGAAAAAGTCAAATTCATGGAAAGAAAATATGTTAATAAGAAAGCGTTAATAACTGCAGAAATTAACACGTAAGTTAAATTCACAAGGAATGAAAAGAAAGCTGATTTAGACTTCTGCTAGCAGAGTTTCCTTTTAAGGAAACATTACTCTAAATACTAATTTACAGTAACTGGCATGTTAGTTGCCAGTCCAGTACACTCCACTTCTAACTACTGAGCAAAGCTAAGACAGCAGTATGACAAGGTAACTTTGACACAACTTCTCTTTTAATGCTATAAAGCACAAGTTGGCATATATCAGAAGAGAAAAAGAAATGTAAATAAAACTCTACAGACAATACTCTCACTACTTTTCCAAAATATCTTAAAACGATTGCTGAAGTAGAATATATTAGAGGTGTCTACTTATATTTCAGAAGCATGCAAAAATCCAGTGTAAAATCTTGGCATTACTGTGCAATATGACATATGTAGACACAGCCTTGAAGGGCCAGAAAAAGATAAGCAGCATACAGGGTGAAGGAAAGAAAAAAAAGAGTACTCTGTTTTTATGGCTTCAGGTTATCATCATCACCATGATTAATTACTTCCCCAGAGTTAGGTCCTGCAAGACCAAATATGTGAACAATAGGAAGCTCAACACCTTAATTCTGGAATTTCTAGGAACACCAATGGCCCAGAAACCTTGCAGTTTTCCTCAAACTTACAGACACATTGAAAGCTTTTCAATAGCAACTTATGGCCGTTGCCATAAATATTCTGATTACGTCAAAAAGGCTATCAGAACATCAAATGAATAAACTATGATTTCTCTCACACTATGAAGGTCTAAAAGCACTATTATAACAAAAAAGTGGTCATCTCTCAAGGGCTTCCAGTATCAGCATGCATAACCAGCTACAAGAAAAAAGGGAAAAGCATAAGTGAAAAGGCTGGGGTAGGAGCAGGGGAAGGAAGGAGGGGGTACATACACAGCAGCGTATATGGAAAACCAGAGACACAACCAATTTCACTGATAAAGTTACATGACAAAATGGGGCTCGGGCATAATGTCAACTGACTCCAAACAGGTCTTGTATCACAGTCTAGCAGAAATAAAATCAGGCACTCCTAACTTAAACAAAAGGAAACATCAGATGCCCACAGCTTGTGGCAAGAAAGAAAAATGACTTTCCAGTTAAAGCCCAAGTGTCGCTTCCCTGTAAAACCATTTACTTTATGTATTTCCGTCATTTACTGAAGAACTTACTTTGAGATTTTCTTCAATGACTATAATATTTAAAATATTCATTATATTTCCCCTTTAAATATCTTAAAAATCTACATTAGTGGCTTCTACTGCCAGAAATTGGCAGGTATTATTGCTGTAATTACTCATTTATAGTAAGATTTTAATGCTTTAATCTCCTAAATTAATGTAAATCTCAACTGCACACCTGTGTTTGCATATTCTCTTTGATGGGCTCTGTCACGTTAAATGTCAGCATTTACTTCTCTTGAGTGCTGCTTAAGGATTTCCTGTGCTCCCTTATGTGAGTAACTTTGCACATAGACTATTTAATGTGCACTGAGAGCTGAAAATTGCATACCATACATAAAAAGCTTCAGTATTTACCTGGATGATGACAGCACTGTCCCTTAAAAACCTTTTTTCTTTTTTCTTTTTTTGTTTTTTCAAAGCACATAAAGTATAGAATAGACTGAGAGCATTCTGAAACACCTTCAGATTCCCCTGTTACTGTGACAGAAAAAATATTCAACACATCAGGGGAAAATACTCTTGAAGCAAGCTCTAGAAACAGTGAACAGATTAGTATTTCTTGTTCAGAAAAAAAAACAATCCACACAAAACCAAGAAACAATTATACAGCAGAATCTTTTTCTCATGTTGAATATCCCACATTGAAGTATTGAGAAAGGCAACATAGCACTTCTTTCAGGACAATGAAGCATCAAAAGCAGCAAACTCACATCTGAACATATTCAAAGGCTGACAAACCACGTAACGTTAAAATAACATAAACGTATAAGATCAGGGGCAAAAGGAGTGGGTCATGGATCCATGTGCGGTGGGTTTGGTGTTTTTTAAAAAAAAAAGAAAAAAAGAAAGCAAGCTTAGTTTTGAGGCAAGACTATATTAACCAGTCTTCCACTTTCTTCTCCTTTGAGCAGTTTCCCAAAGTTTGGTGGACACCTGACAACAAGCCATCTATGAATATCACACAAAATGTCAAGACAGACAAGTTTACTGACTGAGGTCCAGAAATTAAAGTGTCAAACAAGGATAAAAAAATAAGCTTTACTTAACAAGAGAACTGCATAATTACTGAATAGAAAGTTCAGCAAATGTTCCTTTAAGTCCAATGCTCTAAGCTGAACAACTAGATCCTTTTAGCAAGACAGATGCTCTAAGAAAACTACATTTTAAATGAGCTGGTAAATACCTATAATAATATTTTATCAAAGTATTATTTCCTAAAAGCTGTTATTGTAAAGTGTCACGTAACAAGTTCTGCTCCCGGGCCAAGCCTAACCACTCTCAGGACGACACACGGAAGGGAATTCTGCCAAACAATGCACCAGAGAGGGACTGAGTGTCTACATATATAAAGTCATTTCTGTTTGCCCCCAGAAGTTTTAACTACTGTCAAAGGTAAAGTCCAAACGTTAAATTTCTTCAGTATCTTCCTATTTACTGGAAAGGAGGCTATATTGTAAACATCATCTTTGACACCATGGTTCAACTACAGCTTAGAAAATTCTCAACTGTTTAAGTTGTCGATAAAGTAAATTTTGAGGGGGAAGCTATTCATGTAAGGTATATAACTGATTTTGTTAAGATAGAAATCATCTTCAAAGCTGATTCTATTTTAATTTTTAAAAAGATACCAAAAAGAGATACAGCTAAAAAAGTTTAAAAGTGTCTGAAGAGCACAAATCTTAAATTATTTGTTTTCTAATGCAATACCAACAGCCTTAAAGCTGTTTAGTTTAGGGCATCTGATGTTTTCTTTTGTTTAAGTTAGGAGTGCCTGATTTTATTTCTGCTAGATTGTGATACAAGACCTGTTTGGAATCAGTTGACATTATGCCCAAGCCCCATTTTGTCATGTATCTTTATCAGTTATCATTACCAAACTTTATCAGTTTATCACTAGAAAATAAATGATGGAAATGAACTAATTAAGACAGCTACTCCCAGATACTACAAAGTAGACTACCCTGCATTATTTTTGTGCTACTTGCAAGCAAAACAGCACTTCATCAAAACACTCTTTTGCCAAAAAAAAAAAAATTGTGGTTTTGTATTCTGATTAAGACCCCGACACTCATTACACAGAATGCTTTAATTAAAAGGAATAAAGAAAACAGTGTCACTCCAGACCCAAATCACAGCCAAAAATCAAAAGCTGAAGCAAGTTATTGTCAGAGATGCTTAATACATCCCCTCAGAAGCTGAGACCATTGAGTTTTTCAAACTGAGAAGTAAAAAGAGTAAAATTCCAAATAACCCTCATCAGTCTCGATTCTTGGGCCCAACTTAGCCCTTGCCACCAGTGACCTGACAACCTCGTCTTATCTGACCTAATGTATCCATGCTTCAAGAAAAGGAAAACACTGCCATTTACGTAATGTTTTTTCCCCTCTACCATTTACAAGTAACTGGAAGAGTATCAGTTTTCAACTGCTCCAGTAGGGTCTCGATCTCAATAACAGTCGAACACCTCAGAGTTTAAAACAAAATTGTAAATCATTAAAAATTTACAGAAGTTGATGCACCAAAAAAAAAAAAGAAAAGAGTAAGAACAAGGTCTATCATTCTCACTCCCCCCACTGTTACTCCTGCTTTCCTTCTACCCTCTACCTTTCTTGACATTTTATTCAATACTCCATGCTCTCTACCTGTTGCACATGCCAGCATAAACTGGTAGAGTAATATAAACAGTAATATTTCAGAGCACTGTAAAATTTTGAGCACTGAACCAGTGTTCCAGCAGGCTGAGCAGCACCAGTCCAGCCATCTTGCTCACTTACCAGGAAACAGATTAGCCAAAGCTATTTCCTACAAGTGATTAAAATGCAGTCTACTTGTTAAATAGTTCAAAAAAGTGTCTCAAATATAAACTCCAAGCAAACTTTCAGGTTTTTTCAGAAAGCCCAGGTTGCAGGGGCTTCTCAGAGAAATACTAAAGATGGACTAACTGAATGCAGTAACAGCTGTGTAAAAACATTTCACGGAAGAACTTACCTAAGCTTCAAATTTCCATAATTTATACTACATGTAGAGAATCTTATTTTCAAAAATACTGTAAAAGTTTTGAGTAGTCCTATGCATATTAAAACACAAATTCATTAGACTGAGGTCATCATCTTTAATCTGAATACTTTGACCAGTTTGTAGCCTTCCTTTTATAAGTAAAGGGCATCTTTACAACCAGCTAGAGCTCCCCAGAGCAAATATTTACTTATTTTAACAAACCCTTACCTATGCATTTTACTCCATTAACAGTATAAATGTCAGTCACAGGACATAAGAAATCCTATTATAAAAGTGAACAGGTTCATTTTCATTAAATTTCATTTCTATTTTTATTTTCAGAAAGTTCCTGTTCTTTGATAAAAATTCTCTTTAATCATGAGATCAGAACTACTGTCATTTCACATTCTTTGCAGCTGGCTGTCGCATAAAAAAGATTTGAAGTCTGATATTTTTTCTAGTTGTTAACAACTTCATTCTTCCCAAAAAGTTGCTAAATAACCTCTTTGGTGCTACAGTCTTCAAAGATGATCTTCACAGCTGCTTAAATATTATCCCTGAGTGAGACTGAGGACTTCTTGAATCTATAAAGCAGTAATTCTCAACCTATAATTCACAAAACCTCAGGAATTAGTCTGGAAAACCTCTGCAAAAATTATGGGAATATACATCTCACTTTCCCATGCATGTAAGTAAATATGAACAGGAGAGAAGTGACAGTGGCTGAATTCTCAGTGTTTAGCTTCACTTCGCTGTTGCTGTAAATGAAGACAACTGTGACAAATCTGTACAAGATGATTCACTTATTCCCCCTCTCCACAAAAAAGTTGAGCAGTTCATTTATTAAATACTGAGAATTGCTTCTTATGGTGGTACTTAGAATTGTTAACTAGAGACATCGCCACTACACTGAGGTCTGAGCTTCAGCAGCCCTGGTCTGTCTCAGATTGCAGTTCTGAGATGCAGAACCATTATCCAGAAAATGCAAGATGCCTGTCTTCTCTTTACAGAAATTTAACTACCTTTCTTAGGATACCTGAAACAATTAAAATCCAATAGGAAAACACCTGTCAGTTTACTAATACAGAAACTAGATTGCAGTTATCAGAACTTCCTTTCTTTTCCTGGAGAACATTCCCTTTTCTAACAGATAGGACACAGTTTGATTTTGATCTTGTTTTATGCACAGTAAGGCATGAAAACATTGTAACTTCTAGCAGAGAAGTATGAATAGCACCGCTCATCTTCATTTCCCTTTTAAAGCCTTTTACAAATCCAACACTGAGAAAAGAATACTGCTTTACAGTGGCCTTTTTTTTAGTGGCCCTTATGTAGTACCAGAGAGTTCAGACCTAGTTCAGATACATATAGAATTCCTTAATTATATTCAAATATTTTACACAATAATGCGAGGACAGATCTTTTTTGCATAAATTCCCGCCAGAACTGGAAGGGGGGGAAAAACAGCAGAAGCAGGGAAGAATTTCAATGATGATGCTTTGTTGCCTCAATAGGTGTAAGTAATACCTTCTTAATCATTTTGATGTACTGAATACATGCAATAGCACAGAAACCAAGCCATACTCCCAGCAACCTGCAAACATTAATTTATTTTCACAAATCTGAATGCTGCAACTGTGACAGGACAATATGAGACTGGGGAATAGGCAGCAGAAATTCACCCCCACAAACACACCATTTGCTGAAAGGTCTATTGAACCAACTAACAGTTTCTCAAAGACCCAGGACAGCCCATGCGCTACTTTTTAGCCAGACAAATTCATTCTCAACACTGCACAAGTCATCTTTCATCACAGACATGCACTGGTGACAGATCTTTCAATCCACCAACATATAATGCATGTCAGTCACATATTTCAGAATATTTAAGCTCTTCTAATTAAGCAGTATTTTAAAAGAAAGGGTTTTTTCAGTAGATAGATGATCGTACATTAATCTTCATTAATTTTACCCAAGAGCTACAGGCAAAGCTGGAGCTTTCTAACAAAATAGTTCATAGCTGCAATGCAAAATTTCACTGAAATCATTAATGCAGAAACTGCAATAGATACTTTCCTTTAATCCACTCAAATGAAGCCATATGTAACAGTAGGAACTCTTTTGTAATATCCCTAAAGCATCTCAAAAGCAACTGTTGTTTTTCTATACAGATTTGGTATCTTGAAGGTTTTTCAAAAGTTGGTAAAGAACGAGAATGACATTTTTTGTTAACTTTTATAATGACACATTTTTCATTAAAGTGTTGGTTGACTGAAGCAGACTGAACTTGTCTTGTTGCAGCACAGAATCACATCACTTAATCCTCATTTCTGCGGCATGACTATTCTCCAAGTTCAGAAGTTCTGTGTGGTTGTTTTTTAAAGCCGGAAGTTCACTTTTTATTTTTTTAAACAGAAGTACTAAAACTATCTTTAAGAGAATTTTAAAAAACATCAGGCACATGCTGTCTAACACAAATTCAGAAAGTAACATACTTACAGCTTCAAAAGATAAGTTAACATGTTCCAGGAATTTCTGTCTTAAAGGGCCAGTCAGTTCATTGAAGCGGTATCGCAAGAGATCCATTTCTTGTTGAAGAAACCAACGCCTGAGATCCTCACTGCAAAGAAAGAATTTTAAAAAACCCATAATATGTAGTTTGATTACACATTCCCCCTTTCTTTATAAACTAGATATCAAACCTAGTGGTCACAGCATTAAATGTAGTGCTGACTTTGGTACGAGACCCACAAACTGAAGAGCTTGGAAGGCACGCAGGAAACCTTCAGGAAGGAGCACTCAGCCAGAGAAGATTTTTGAAGAGAAGCACGAGGGCGGATGTTTTGGAAGAGCTAGTCAATCTCAACACTGAAAATTGCTCTGTAGGCATCAAAACTGTCAGTCTCTTAAATGGCACTCACCCTTTCTTGGTTCAGGTAAGAATAACCAACTGCACATAACATTCTCCTTTGGTGTTTAGAGGGCAGCTTTTTTTCTCTAACATGGCACGATATTTTGTCATTGTACAATTAACGTCACAAACTGACGAGGCAAATACATTATGAAGCCTGCATCTCACTTTGGGGGTATCCTCCATCTGAAGGAACACACAGCTGTCTCAGATACTATAACAACAATGCTCTATGCTAGGCAAAAAAATGCTGCCTGGAAGCAGGCAAAAGGAAAAAATTTATGACAGTGAACTTGGGTGAGGAACACAAATAGAACATCTAACACTTGACAAAAGAGCAACTGCAGGTGAGCAAGTAGGAGAATAAACAAGAACACAGGGGCAGAAGTCAGCAGACAGCATAAAAGAAAAACAACACTGAAGCCAGTCTCTAAGTACTCCTATTCCTCTTCGCACACTGGATCGCTAGCATGCCAGCACTCAGATCCCCAGGCATCAGCACGTTACTCAAAGCTATGGCGAGCAGGTACCAGAATACGAGTAACAAAAGCCACCCTGCACGTCCAGGCACAGAATGCAGACGGTAACGTCTCTCGCTATCACAGGGCTTTCTTTTCAGCTGCACTCTGAGAGCTGCTACGCTGTGGGCTACTGCCATCACAATTCACAGAGCACAGAAATACTGTAGTCTTACATGTTCTCCTCACAATATTTAAGGATCTCTTCCCAGAGCAGACCGGTGAACTACAACAGAGTTCTTTGTGGTTTTGTCCACAGTGGCCAAAACCACTGCTTAAATATGGCTTGGAGAAAAGTAATTATTATTCAAATTGTAATTACAGATGAAAAGGTTCTGTTAACGTGCTTTGTCAAGTATAACCCTGCGGACAGCTTCAGTGCTTTGGATGTATTAATAATCTGTGCAACTTAAAAAGGAAGTTAATGCTTTTATGCCTGATCTTCTGCAGTTGTTCTCTGATCATCTTCGACAGTAACAAAATCCTGCGATATGACAATTTTACTCTTCCTAATTCATCGGCTTTACACTGTATTTGTTTTCCTACACAACAAAAAAAAAATTAAGCATATATAGTTCCTTTGGAGGCCAGCTACACAGTCTGTTGTTCTTCCTTTCCTCCAGAAGAGTAGATCAAAGGCTGTAAATCCCACCTACCCACTTAAATTACCAAAACAAAAAAATACTACTGTTATCTCTAATACAATACACACATTCAGATTCTTCCTACAGTTGGCAAACTAGCTGATGAGCCAGCTTACATTACTGTATATGTCCGGCAGAAACTTTAAACCTGACTTTCCTAGGAACATCATCATTAGGGCATTCATTCTTACCTTGTCTTTGGAAAATTTTTTTCTAAACACAATTCACATTTTATACTCATTATTAACATTCAGAAAAACTGTACACTCTCATTCCAGACATATATTAGTAATAATACTTATCAAAACCACCAGTTAACTGAAAAGCAACATCACTGTCATTAGATAACTAACCAAGCTGCTGCTGCTGAAGATGAGACAGTTGCAGATAGTTGAAGTGCAGACATTAGGAATGCCTCCTTGGGTTTTGCCACTTAACTTTTTTGTGTGCAGAATACTCAACAATTTAAATCAGACCAGTAGATTCCTGACTACAAGAATAATATGAAAGAACAGGAGCTTTCATATCAGGGACCAGCACTCAGCAGAGGGCAGAAATCAATCTTCTTCACCCTACAAAGAGCACTAGGAAGACCAGCATATTTGTTATGAAGCATCAACATAGAAGTACTTTAGAAAGACATGAAAACGCTCTTAAATCCAGAGCCTAAGACCAGTAGCTCACATTCCACAATTAAATATGAGAGTTCCGTTACCAACAACTTAATGCTAACTCGTGAAAAGCTCGGGCATCGGCCAGAGCTCTATTTTACTAGGCAACCAACACCCAAAGAGTCCTCGGAGCTTAAGTTTCAAAAGGTAGACAGCAAGGGATGCATGGCTACAGAAAGCACACAAAAGTAAATGCTAGTCAGTGTAAGGCGCAGCAATTTCAGCACACAAGTCTAATTTATCCTATAGGAAAAAATGTGGCAGGAAGTAAAGGAAAGGCCTTGCTAAGTTTCATAAAGAACTTATGTCTTTGTTATGTGACACAGACAGGAAAAAAAATACCAAGCACAAAAGTATGTTTTAAAGTTTCCTGAATAGAAGAGAGAGTTTCACCGTCAGAGAGTGGAGGCCAGATTTATTTCTTCCATCTTAAGTAAGTAAAGTGAAGATTATGCTCCTGTGACTTTCAAGATTCTTCATCGCTAATTTGATAAAGTGAAGAGAGATGCAACGGACAGAAGCACAAATGCATGGTCACAGCCAACATGCAAGTAAAATTCTCTTCAGAGCTGTGTTTGCCACGAAAGTGAATAAAAAAAGATTATTCTATTTCTTGGTCTTGACATATAAGTGGCATTACAAGAGATGTGAAAGAAAGCTATGAATAAGGCTCTTCACTCAAGACTGTACATATATCTTAGCAAGATTATATGGGAACAAAGCTTTAAAGTCTTGGATTTCAGAAGGGAGAAGAAGGAAAGTCAAGAGATGATGACTACATTACAAATTTAACTGACAAGCATGGTGGAGCTGGCCACTTCAGACCATGTAAAAACCAAAACAAAACAACCCAATTTTATAAGTGAGGGCTCACGCAAACTAGAAAAGAAAGTTGATGTAAACTTGTACCCCTGGGTGGCACTGTTGGCCAACCATAAACTTAAAAAGGCAGCGCGACAGGAAAACAAGCCTGTGAACACAACCGGCTGGCAGGCCACAGGGAACTGAATTCAAGCTAGTTTGCAGTTATTTCGATTTAAGTATGCTTTTTCAAACACTCCTACTTTAATAGTTCTCATCAATTAACCTAATAATCTGTGCCAAGCTCATTCTTCTGACCTAGTATGATAAAAAAACTTAAGAGAACAGCATATTCTATTTGCCTCCCAGTTTTATCTTTTGGGTAACATGCAAGTTTTAGAGCATAAAAATATCTCATCCATGAAATAGCTGCTTTTCAAGAGAGAAGGAAGAATGCTGGGTACAGGGTCACCTCACAGTGCTTAAGATACTATTTTCCATTATTATGAGTAATCATGAAGTCCACCTCTTCAAAGAGAAAAAAAGGAAAAGCTACTTCAAGTGGAAACTGACTATCAAGCTGCTTTATTGAAACACTGCATCAAACTCTATGTATATAAACAGGAACACAAAAATACATTTACAAGTAGTTTAAAAAGAGTACCCTGGATCGACATCCAAGGCTTCCCCTCCCTAAGAAGGGGCGTTTCTACAAAGCCAGACTCTTTCCTGCTGATTCTGTGGCTCAAAATAGCTTGTATTCATTTCTGCACAGTGGTTCATCATCAATAAGCTGCCCACCTCTGCCCTGCTTACAGTCTAATTTTTAAGATATTTCCCTGAAACACAAGGTTTGAAACACGTCTCTCATTTATTTCCTAAGCAAGCACTGCAGTCAAATAAGCTCTCACACAAAAGATAAGTATCCTCTTTAAAAAAAGATAGCTTGCAGAGAAAAAGAAAGCAGTCTAATTATCTGCATCTGTCACTAATTCCAGGAGATTCCAGAGCCATTACAGAGATGCAGGGCAGGGGGGAAAGATATCAGATCAGTGACAAAGTCAGATGTTTAGCCAAGTCCCTACTTGGTTACTTCTGACTGAGGCAGCCTTTCACTCAGCATGCTGGCTACAGCCATTCACATATGCCTTCTTCCCTTCTCAGCACAGTGGACAAAGCTTAGGGAATTCCACTCCTGAACCAAATACCTAACCTTCAGGCTTTTGCTGCGTGGCTTGAATTGCCTTCTGTGAATCTGACCAAAACTCATTTTCCCCGAAGCCATAGACGAACCAAAAATAGATGCCTCTTGAATTCCAGACCAGACTCTTGCCACCAGACAATTCTACTTTGCAGAAGCAGCGATGTCTTCAAATGCGTCAGTGCCAACACCCTCAAAGCTTCTCATCTCCCACAGAAAAGCAATGGTCCCATCTAAATAATAACTGAATGTTTAAAGTTTTACGAGAGGATAATGGAAACCAAACTGACTATTCAAAAATGCCACTAAGCGCAGAATGTGAAACATTTTCAGGGGCTTTTTAGTCCCAGGATACTTAAGGATACTACTAACCTTTTGTGAGGGGGAGTTGGTAGAAACTTACAATACAGGTAAAGCAAGATATTTTCTTGTAAAAATCTGCAGGACCAGTATGACTAAGGGAGTTTATAAAAAAAAACACACAACAAACATAAACACTAGAAATAAACAGTATTACATTTGTTATTTGCAAACAATAGATGTAGAATAAAGAAGGGTAGTAGAAATTTCAGTTCTAACTCTGTTATTCAACTTGCTCCCTTCTATCAGGATTTTAAACTACACTATCAGAGTCACTGCAGTGAAGGCTGCTACTGACCTTTGCGTCCACAGCCTGTTCCTCATTGTGCAGGTATCACAGATCTAGCTGGCCATTCAGTCACCTACATCAACAAATTGTCTTCAGTACAGCCCAGATGTCTTTTGAAAGGGCAACATGATGGGATGCAAATAGCCCAGAAGATTTCAGGGTGATTAAAGTCACCCAGGGCCTGTCATGGTGAGGTTTCCTCCATCTGGAGGCTTTTAAGGCCTCTGCTACTTCCTATTACGATCAGATGGTCCGTAGCAGGCTCCTACCAGGTTAGCCATCTTGGTCTGTTCTCCAACACTTGCTCCAAAAGTCTCAACTGTCTCATGACCCATTCCAAGGCAAAGCCCCACCCATTCCAGCTCCAAATCCTGCCCTAGAGCACAATCCCTCCTACTCACCTTTCCTAATCTGTTTTTATCTATGAATCTGTATCCATCCATAGCCACACTTCAGTCATGTCAGCTGTCACAATATCATACTATGTATTCTACCACACTCATCTAATTTAAATAAACTATACTGCAACTTCAAGTGCACTTGAATTACCAATTTAAAACAGTACACGCTTCATATTTGCTAGTTTTAATTCTAAAAAAGGACTACAATGGCAAGGAGTCAGGAGTTCACCCTGATGTATAACAAAGCTGCTAACAGACATAAAGCACTGACACCCTCTACACTTTCATCCAAAAACTAAGCTGAAGCAACAGGAATGCACTTGATGAGATCAACTTTGTGCACAAGATTTCACACAACAAAAAAACTGCAGTGCAACCATCCACGGCACTGAATGTGGAAGAAAAGCAGAGTTGGTAGAGCAAACCTAAAACTCAGACAGTATTTTTCGTTTGCAAGAAGCAAGGCTCTCTCTTTAGACAATAATACAAAGCCTATTTACGTAAGCAGGTCTTTGGTCAGTAATCAACAGTTTAAGCACATGCAGCAGTTAATTTAATTAAATTACCAATCACTGAGAATGCCTGACAAACACTTAATACTGGTGTGCTTTAATCTCAAAGAAGATGTCAAAAGGAAGAGACTCAAATCAATGTTCTGTGCTGGGCTGGTTTTGGCTGAGGTAGAGTTAATTTTCTTCATGATAGCTAGTATGGGGCTATGTTTTGGATTTGTGCTGAGAACAGTGTTGATAATATCGGGATGTTGTAGTTACTGCTGAGCAGTGCTTACACAGAGCCAAGGCCTCTTCTGCTCCTCACACCACCCCACTAGCGAGTAGGCTGGGGGTGCACAAGAAGTTGTGAGGGGACACAGCTGGGACAGGAGACCCCAACTGACCAAAGGGATATTCCATATCATGTCATGCTCAGCATATAAAGCTGGAGGAAGGAGGAGGAAGAAGGGGATGTTCAGCGCTATGGCATTTGTCTTCCCCAGTAACCATTACGCATGATGGAGCCCTGCTTTCCTGGAGATGGCTGAACAGCTGCCTGCAGATGGGAAATAGGGAAGGAATTCCTTGTTTCGCTCTGCTTGCATGCACAGCTTTTCCTTTACCTATTGAACTGTCTTTATCTCAACCCACAAATTTTCTCATTTTTACTCTTCCGATTCTCTCACCATCCCACCAGGGTAAAGTGAGCAAGCGGCTGTGTGAGGCTTAGTTGCTGGCTAGGGTTAAACCACGACATGTGTGTAAAACCCAAAAGTTTATGCTTTTTTTTTTAATTATTAGAAAATTTCAGTATTAATTTTGATTCCAAGTATTCCTTTTCATCACAGTTGAAATCAGGTTCCTAGCAAAAAAAAAAAAAAAACCCCTGTTTGAGCATACTCTCTAGTGGCCATGCAACTCTAAAATATCTGTAAAGTCTATAATAAAGCAATGTAGTATCTGTATACATTTAAAATTAATAACAAGAGTACAGCACAATCCAAAAAGTACTTACGACTGACAGTAAGCAAGGCGTAGTATGAAATGAGAGATATGGTCTTTTCTTCTTGCCTCATAATCATCCTCAGCCAAAGCCTAAAGAACATATTATTAATACAGAGAAATAATCTCTCCCAGATTAAAAATACACAATTAATTTATCATTGCTGTTCAACAGTGCCTTAATACTCATCTTCAAGACAATAAATGGAAGACTATTAAAGACAGGTGTTGTCCTAAAGAAAAGAACATATACTCTCAAAGAAAAACTACATCTCTAACAAAAATGACAGAATTTAAGTTTTAGGCACAGTATCTCATCACCTGTACTTTTAGTCATAATTCTTGAGTGGCGTAAAGCAAATGGTGTAAAGCGTAAGAGAGAGTTCCCTTTTTTCATTTTTACTTACTTTGTACGGAAACTTAAGTTTCCGGAGCTCAGACTCCAGCTTAGTTTTGTATGTATCGCTACCTTTTACATAGCTGACACCAAGGTTTTCAACTACTTTGAGCACTGGGTGGGGAGAAAAAAAAAAAGTCCACGTTAGAGACAACATATTGAAAAGATATCTAACAGTGTCATGTCTTGGGAAATGCACAAACTGGGGTAAGGTCATGGGAATTGCTTTTAGTGATAGGGGTAAGAAAAAAGGAGGGTAAGGCGTGGCCCACCTTCCCCTGTAGCCCACAAGCCCTGAATAGCTCACCCAGCTCTGACATCCACACAGACAACAAGGAAAAGGAGAAACCTAACCCTGACAGATCAGTCCCTGAACATCAGTTTCCATTGCAATGACGGAAACCTTGGATTCAGTGGTTATTCTGGAGTTCAGGGTAAGCCTTGCTCCCAGCCACAATGATCTGAATTGCTGACTGAGAGACAACTGACAGGTCCCAACACCTAGAAAGTGAAACATACTCATAAAACCCACAAATGTAAACTAGAACGATACAGTCCTGGCTGCTGTACACCAAACGCTCCTTGTGAAATCAGTCACAGCACTCTGAAATACCTAAAGCAACACGTTTTCCTTTAAAGGAGGTGTTCATTTGAGGGTGGCAGAGCACTGGCACAGGCTGCCCAGAGAGGTGGTGGAGTCTCCGACGCTGGAGACATTCCAAACCCGCCTGGACGCCATCCTGTGCAACCTGCTGTAGGTGGACCTGTTCTGGCAGGGGAGTTGGACCAGATGATTTCTAGAGGTCCCTTCCAACCCCGCTGATCCTGTGATTTCAGCTCGAGCAGGCAGCCAGTTCACAGAAGAAGAGGCAAAGAGACCATCTAAGCCCGCCAAAAATACGGCCGTGACAGGAAGAATCAAAAGCTTCGGGGAGGGGGAAGTCAGGACGCTACTCACGCCTCAGGCGGTCAACAGCAAAGCTCTCAAACTCCACCAGCGAGATGTTTTCCGTGGGGGGCTCCAGGTAGAACTGCAGGCTGTGAGGGTACAGCTCCCGCCGGTCCCCCGCCAGCCGCCCCTGCTTCAGCCTGGCCCGGGCGCTGGAGAACTCCATCTCCCCCGCCGCCGGGCCTGGGGACGAGAGGGGCGCTCAGCCACGAGGGAGGCAGGACAGGGGGAGAGAGGGAGGAGGATGAGGGGAAGGCCGCAGCCGGCCCCGGTCGGACAGAGCCCACCCGCCACCGAGCCGCCACCGAGCCGCCCCGAAGCTGCCTCCGGCCGCCTCCCCGAGCGCCCGACCCCCCGGTTCCCATGGCAACGGCCCCCACCCGCCGCCGCGACCCAGAAGCCCCCACCTGCCGCCGCGTCCCGGCCCAGCGCCCCGGCTTCCCGCGCACGGCCGGCCCCGCCCACTTCCGCTGCCCGGCCACGCCCAACTGGGGCCGCGCTCCCGCGCCGCTATTGGCTGCCGGCAGCGAGGTGCCCGGGCAAGGCGCCCGCAGTCAAGATGGCGGCTTGGCTACTCTCGGAGCGGGCTGTGTGGTGCCCGGCCCATCGTGCCCAGGTACCTAAACTGATTGTGGGGGGCTTTTTGTTTGGATTTGCTGACAGCGCGTGAGTCGCTGTCACTAACTTCCTGTCAGTTCGTCATTTTCACGACGGAATATGTTTAAAAATGTTTGCTGCCAAATGAAACAGACGGTCTTCTCTTTTTTTTTTAAACCCCCAACGTTTGAACTTCTGGGAGGTGTCACCGATGGCGGCGGTGGTCACTTCTGCCACCTGCCTGCCCGCAGGCATCTTCTCTGTTGGCAGTCATGGAATCATAGGAGGGTTTGGGCTGGAAGGGGCCTCGGAGACCATCTAGTCCCAACCCCCTGCCATGGGCAGGGACACCTCCCGCAAGACCCGGTTGCCCAAAGCCCTATCCAACCTGGCCTTGAACACTTCCAGGGATGGGGCATCCACAACTTCCCTGGGCAAGCTGTTTCAGAGTCTCATCACCATCAGAGTGAAGATTCTTGCTAATACCTCATCTAAATCTACTCTCTTCCAGTTTAAAACAGTTATCCCTTGTCCTATCGCTACACTCCCTGATAAAGAGTCACTCCCCATCTTTCCTGTAGGCCTCCGTAGCTACTGGAAGGCTTAAATACTGCAGCAATGGGGCTCCCCAGGGGCTGAAGCGGAGTAAAGTCCATCAGTGGCACTGGGCCATGTGAGGTGGCCACCGTCACAGGGGGTCTGGCCACACATCCATGGTGCATAAAGCCCCTGTGGCCGAGGCACCTGCCACCCTGCCTGCCGAGGGTCTGCCTGACGTGTCCTCCCTCCCAGGGCACCCAACGCCTGTCCTCAAGGTGGGTACAGCCACTGCTTTCCATCAGTCACCTATTGTTGTCCTCTGTTCACATCAACGACTGCAATGTCATCTGGATCATACACAACTCCAGTACCCCAAAACCCACAAAACCACAATTTCACAAAGTTCCATGATGCTGTTAAGCGGGTTTGAACGTGAAATGTTCAACACAGAGTTCAAACACTGAGGAACTTCCTTTTAATTCCATGATCCCATAAACTCTGCACCATTCCACCATTGTATAGTTTTGTAATTTTTTTCCGAGATAACTGCAGGATTTGCCATTTTTGCCACTGGGTTGACCATTTGGCTGCAGCTAGGGTTATGCTCTGTTTTGTGTCCCTGCCTCAGAATGCCGCTTACTTGCTGATTTTCTCCAGCCAGAAAAGCTGGTTAATGATCTTGCAACAAATTCAGAGTGTAAAGTGTTGGGAAATCAGAACTGAAATACAGTTTATGCCCACCAAGTGAGGAAAATCAGTAGCTTAGGCTGGCAAGTTCTTAAGAACAATGAAGCAGTCGTGGACCAGAACACATACTAGTCTCACATCCATGGGCAACACCCAAAACATTGCCAAGTAATCTAATCACAGCTTTAAGAAGCTCTGCTGCTGGAAGACAGCCTAAAACTGCAGCCTACCTCTGCACTCGTAGATTAAACATGGTGCTGAGTTCAACTGACATGGGATAACCCACTCCAGTTATCCTTTGAAACAAAGCAGCCACATTCAAATTGCCTATGGAGAATACTCCTATGCTCCAAATTGCCTACGGAGCATACTCTACACTGTGAAGTGTGCTCTTTGGTCTGGGCCAAACCTCTGCTAAGGGACCACTTGAACAGTTTAACAGGATAGAAAATCAAGTTTCACTCTCCAGCGCTACGCTCTAGTTTTCCAGGAAAAAACATGCTGTCAATACGTTTTTGCTTTGAGTGCTGTACCCGGCCTGGACCAGAGGGGGAGAAGTGCGACAATGCTGAGGAGCACTCCACAGAAATCAGCAATGTTTTTCATTTTAATTTCATTTCAATTAACATTTAGGGTTTGGAACAGAAGCAGCACCACACTTTTAGAAACTATGGTATGCAGTTTGCTGTCCATCACCATTTCTCCTATTAAACCCTGTCCTGCTAGTTTTTTACAGGTCAGCAGTTATGTCTACATCTGCCTCTTTTTTTGGTGGTTTTTTTTTTTTTCACTACTAGTTTCGTTTCCTGTAATGCTGAGTAATGATCCCCAAATTGTCTGAAAATAGGTGAAGAACTAACCTGCTGGGGTTTTTTTATTTCAATTGACCATTAACACTAACATTGCAAAAAGTCATATGATTACTTCAGCAGAAATGAAGAAGCAAAATTAAAATCTATATTATTAGACAAATAAATCTTACAATGCAAAACCTTCAAAGGGGTTTGTCAGCCCTTTCACACAAAAATCCTTTTCTTGGGAAAACAGACAAAGAAGTAAAAGGGTATCATCTTAGTGGAAAACTCCCAAAGCCACAATTCAAACAATCTCATAACCCAGACTTTCTTACTGACATATTTATTGAAACATACAGACAGTTTCAACAGTATTTCGAATACTTTTTTCCATGTATATGGTCATCAGTTCCACAGTGACTTTACCAGTAGGGACTGATTTTTTAATTTTTTTTTTAAACAGAATCATTGATGTTGCAACAACCCACCTCACAAATGTTTTACAACAACATCCATATGGTCAGCTGTCAAACTGTCCCCATCATCCCATCTAAACACAGTCCAATCCATCATACCCCTGCCTGTTCTGCTACCTAATTAACAAAAACCAAATCGCGTATTTGCATTAAATATATATCATTGCACAGTTGCTACTCCTACTTTTATTATGCTAACTAGCAGAGTGCCCAATGCTAATCCATCGGAGCCCACTTCTTCTCTACTTGTATGATTACCACTGCTAATAGGAGGGTAAACATCTTGATGCCAATACCTAGTCTGTCTTTCAAGCTGACCCATTCATCCGTCATTTCTGGGATGTTTGGATCTCTATGGATGGCAAAGATTAGCACAAAATGTCCCTTCTCTCCTTCCAGCTCCCTTTCAACTTTTATTGTTAATTTACCCACAATCTTATTTACTGTGTGTGTCATCGGCCTGACTGAATTCTTGTGTAACTCAGTCTTCATATATATTGTCTTGATAAATTGCTTTCTTTATGTTTTCACCTCTCAAAATCTTGATTTTTTAAGTTTCTGTTTATTCAAAATATTTGTTTATAGATTTTTTTTTCCATCATTTAACTCAGTTCCTTTACTAATCTGGCTTTTTCAGAAGTCTTGACAGATTTACACTTTTCTTGTAGTGTATTTGTGTCATTGCTAGTCCAGCTTCTCCTTGTATGTCTGTTCTGCAGTTCTCTGCTCCATGCTTTTTATTACTGCTTTAAATGTTTGCCATCCAGGTTATATGGAGATATTTTTTTTCTGACCATGATGCACAGATACCTCTGTACTTACTATAAATAGCAGGATAAATGTTCTGAGCTGACCTTTAAATTCTTGCAGGCTCTGAAGTGAGTAAAGCGTGAATCATGCAGTGAAGAGGGGTTCAGGGGACTATTTTAGTCAGAATACGCTCTTGGTCTCTCAATGTTAATTTATTTATGTGAGGAGTGACGATGGTCACATCCTTAGTGACACTGTAAGTCTCTCTGGCTTCACTCATACAGGGCCTTCAGATCCTGGATTTATTCTCCAAGTCCCCTGTCCAAGACTGAAGTACACAGTTTGAGGAAATCTAAATACATCTTCACAATCTTCTTAAATTTATCTTGACAGGAAGACCTGTCATCCGTCTCTGCCTCTCACTGCGTACATCTTCTTCAGTATGTTTAGGCTGCTGTAGCGAATATGCTCACTGCATCCTTGTTCATTTATATATCATGTTTTCAGTCCCTTAGTGTCCTTTTTCAGGCTACGTATCAAGGAAGAATCTGCCCTGTGCCTGTACTAGCCTTCTCCAAAAGGACGCCACTCTTCTACTCCATTACAAGATGTTCCATGTGCTTTAAATAATTTTGCCTGCCATGCTGGGACTTGAGGGGGGTCGGTTCTCTTGTTAATCTTCCTTTGATAACTTTTGAGCATTCGATCAATGTTAGAGAGGGGCTGAAGCACCAAAGACAAGAAGTACTTGCAAATTTGAGAAATGAGAGCCTGGGTAGAGGGAAGAGAGGAAGAGATTCAAATTTCTACCATGGGAAAGAAAAGCAGAACTCGGCCTCTTTTGTGCATGGAGCAGCCAGTTAACACAAACATCCTGGTGATCAGTGTAAATATAGCTTGAGCTCAGCCACTGCGCCATCGTCTCCAAACAAACAGGGCAAGTTTTGAACTGTCAAGCATCAGTACTAAGAAAGTAGAATTAATTCTTAGACTTAATGTATTCTGCTGCACAAGGATCTCCTTTTTCCTACTCTGTCTATCTATGCAATATTTAAATTGTGAGTTTCTGAGACACACAAAGAAGTATTTTAATCTGTCTATCTGTATGGACGCTGATGTTTTCTTTTCTTGGAAATGATTATCACTAAACAAATTTGCAAGAAAAAATGCATTTATTACATATAATATTTAAGATTTATTCTGTTTCTAATACTCTCTCAAGATTAATCAAATTTCTACCTGTATAGCAGTAAAGAATAGGATCCTTTCTTATCAAGTAATCTGTAGGTAATAGAAAAATTTCTTTAACCCCAAAAGTATTGCTATCCAACATAAAAACTAGACATAGCTATGTATCTAGGATTTTTTTGTCTTTTTCTTTTAATCATATAAAAAAATAATTATCAGGATTTGGAGTAATGCAAAGGTTTAAAATATTTTTTTACAAGAAGAATCTCTTATTGTCTGAAAGTTCCGAAGTATTATTCCATCTCTATTAAAAGAAAACCCACTGCAGCTTAAGGATTTTCTTCAGCCTTTTTGGTGTTTATTTAGGGTTATTGAATAATACAGACTTGGACAGGCAGATTTCCTGAATTAAGCCTATGACTTGATCATGAAAAAATGTCCTGTTCAGTCCTGACACACACTGAGTTTTTAAATACCCAGTCACCGTGTAAAACAATCTGCAAAATTCCAAGCTAAATGTAAGTGGCAAGCCGCCTTCCAATTGCTAATAAATCTCTGTGTTAGACTTACCCAGAACACTTGCATTATTCCAAGTGAAAACCCCCAAAATGAACACCAGGGTGGGATCCTGCCTGCTTACTGTAGCCACTAAACCTGCACCTACCTTTTAAGCTCTTCTTTTAAAAGGAATAGTTTCCCATATAACACTTGGAAAGAGGTGGGTATCCTGCTGACCTCCGAAAGCACATCCAGCCTGCCTAAATTTAGGTGCCTGGGTAGCCAATTTATTTTCCATTTGTTTACCTCAAGTTTGTATTGGGTTGGGTTTTTTGCTTTCTGGATTTGGGTTTTGTAGTCTTTTTCAAATGCAAGTGATGCACAAGGGTAGCAACTTAAGTATTTTTGCAAGTTAGGGGAAAAGAATCTCCCTTGTATGTAATACTAGGTCTTGTTCTCCATTATGAATTGGTACCAGCGTAAGGAGTTAGATATAACCCCTATGTTCATTATAAAAGCAAAATTCCAAATTAATTGGAAGTTGCCTGAGCAAGACATATGAGAGGAAGATGATTAACGTACTAGCTAATTCTGATACTCTCAGGGCATTAATTTATTTACAGGCCTAGGAACATCTTGGTTTTGCTGTGTACGCACACGGCAGCCTGCAACTACAACAGAGGGCACTGAGAAAGCCAGAGCTATAGGAGGGGAGTACACAGCAGGCAGTCTCAAAAAGAGAGGGACAGTCCTCTGTCTCCTCATCTGCCATCCCAGTTCACTTACAACGTTTCGGTCCACCCTGACAGTTTCTGGGCCCCAGGAACTCGTGATGCTCATTTTCCCCATCTCCCCCCGCTATATTATACCCCCTAGTATTTCCTTCCCCCACTCTGTCTCCTGCGTAGGCAGCACTTGTATTACTGCCTGCACAGATCCCCCAGCTCCAAATACGTGGACATCCCTTGCTTGTAGGTAGCAGCAATTCATTAGTTGGAGTAACAGTAGTAACTCCATCCCCAGCCAGCCTGGTGTCCTGGATAACGTCACCGCAGTTCACTTCTTTCCCTCACCTGCAGCCCTGCAGCCAGCCCTATTTCTCCCCACGCTTCTTTTGACCAACATCAGACTTACTAACCTGCTTGTTCTGCATCTCCAGGCTTCAGCAGTCGCTGATGAAGTGATCTAGATCCTGTTCTTCATTCTGGCTCCATCTCAGCCTTGCCATCCAAGGAGTTCAGACTGTCTGGGGAAGAGGAGCAGAGCTCCCACCTCCCAACCCTCTGCCCCTCCAAAGGTAGGCGTAGGCCAAGTAGGCAACAGCGGCACAGCTGCACCTTCCTGGTGCAGTCTTCAGACAGTGCTGAAATTCAAAGCAACACATCTGACAAAGGGCTCATTCAGTCATGAGATGTGTAAAAAGAAGAGGGGCAAGGTAACGACATTTTAGATAATTACAAATACATTTGCTCTTACAGATTATTGGCTTCAGAGGCAAAAGACTAGCGTGACTTCCCATTTCATTTATCCTTCTTCATAGTGTGTAACTTCTATTATTTTTATTGAGGTTTTTCCTCAGAGCCTGGTATAAAAATACCTGCCTTCACTTAGAAGGTTTCTGTCTCCCTCAGTAAGCTAAAGTTGGACTCATTAACTTTTTCTTAAGGTTGCTATGACAGACTCTTCAAAGTTCAAATGTAATCGCCTGAATATAGATGAGTTTTCAGTAGCAGCCAAAGAAAATGTCAGAAACTTGTTCTCCCTGACATTTTTGAACTTCAAAAAGACTGAAAAAAGTGCCTGGCTGAGACTTCACAATACCAACCAAATTTTTATATCAATTTGGTCTTGCTGTTGGGACTTTCTACTAGCTGGTTTGTCAGCCACATTTTTTAGTTTGGGATATTACCTTTCCCATGCTGCGTAGGACTAAGTCAATTGGCTAGAATCTTTGGATATCTGTAAAAACTCCTTAAAAAATGAGATTGTCTGGAAATTCAACAATACAATTTCTAGATTGTTTTTGTGTTTGACAGATCATTTTCTATCAGTGACAATTGTCTATTTCAAATTGTAGTCTACTGATAATGGGTTGACTGCAAGGTGCTTGCTGGTGGCCTACAGAAAGAGACTGGTCACACAATTAGAAAAAATAGAATATGCTCCATGATTTACTTTTTCTGCTTTGTTTTTCAATAGATTTTAGGGCCAGAAGAAAATATATTTTAACTGCCTACATACAACAGGCTATAGAATTTCATCCACTGTATGGATCTGTACAACTAAAATTGGTCTAAGATACCTGGTTTAGGAAAGAGTGAATCTTAAGATCTTTCCGTTAAACTCAAATCCAAATTTTCTGGAGCAAACCTGAAGTAAAAGGGAGTTCTGGCTGTGCCAGAACTTAGTAAGGACCACATGCCATGTCAAAAGAATGTGGAACATAGAATCATAGAATCGTCTTGGTTGGAAGGGACCTTTAAGATTATCAAGCCCAACCATCAACTAACACATCAAACCCACCACTAAACCATGTCCCTCAGCACCAAGTCTACCCACCTTTTAAATACCTCCAGGGATGGTGATTCCATGTCAACCCATTATCAGTAGACCACAATTTAAAATAGACAATTGTCACTGATGGAAAATGATCTGTCAATCACAAAAACAATCTAGAAATTGTACTGTTGAATTTCCAGAGTGATCTCATTTTTTAAGGTCAAAAGAATGTGGAACTTAGAATCATAGAATCATCTAGTTTGGAAGGGACCTTTAAGATCATCAAGTCCAACCATCACATCCCCCACCCCCCCCACCACGCAACTTGGGGCCATTTCCTCTTGTCCTATGCTTGTTACTTTTTACAGAGCTTCTCTGCCTCCTGCTGGCACACAGGAGCTCATGGCTCCATTAGTCACTTCCTATTCCCTCACCTCATAGGAAGGCGTTTTCATAGGATCATAGAACAGTCTGGGTTGGAATGGACCTTTAAGATCATCGACTCCAACCATCAACCTAACACTGCCAAAACCACCACTAAATCGTGTCCCTTAGCACCACGTCTACACATCTTTTAAATACCTCCAGGGATGGTGACTCAACCACTTCCCTGGGCAGCCTGTCCCAATGTTTGATAACCCTTTTGGTGAAGAAATTTTCCCTGATATCCATCCTAAACTTCCCCTGGCGCAACCTGAGGCGATTTCCTCTTGTTCTGTCTCTTGTTACCTGGGAGAAGAGATTGACCCCCACCTCGGTACACCCTCCTTTCAGGTAGTTGTAGAGAGTGATAAGGTCTCCCCTCAGCCTCCTTTTCTCCAGGCTAAACAACCCCAGTTCCCTCAGCTGCTCCTCCTAAGACTTGTGCTCCAGAGCCTTCACCAGCTTCCTTGCCCTTCTCTGGACATGCTCCAACACCTCAATGTGTTTCCTGTAGTGAGGGGCCCAAAACTGAGGCCAGCGCTCAAGGTGGGGCCACACCAGTGCCAAGTACAGGGGGACGATCACTTCCCTAGTCCTGCTGGACACACTATTCCTGGTACAAGCCAGGACATACTACATATCTGAAGTTTGCAGCACGATGTTGCAAATGGTCCTTCAGATCAATAATTATTTATTCACGTATGACAGCAAGACTGGCTCTGATAGAGACCACTGTTTATTTTCTTATATTTACAAAATATAGGGGTTCTCCCCCTATAGTTTGGCTTTAACATCTTCAAATGTTACAGTCAAATGTTGTTGTCTTGTTGCTTTTAACTGAGGGTAGCCTTTCTTAAGTATAAATTGCTTCTCCTGCTTGCAACAGAAATAAAGAAGACTTAGAGAGGGTGGCCTGGTAAACACAGATGCAGAGTATTTCCACTGTGGTCTGTACAAAGAAGTTCTAAAGTTGCCTGTATGTTTCTCAGTTGTTTGGGGTTTTTTGCTTTTATTGGTGGTAGCTAGTTCCAAATTTCTTGCCTTCTTTTTCCTCTTTATGGGCGTGGACATAGAGTTAGTTTTTATGTCTACATTGACATGATCTCAGCCTGACAGTACATTATGGGAAGCTGGAAGATTTATTGGCAGAAGAGAGCAGTTGGAAGAAAAGCTGGGTAGTGGCAATTGGGGAATGAGTCAGTGTCTGGAGTCCAGCTGTGCTTGCTACACAAGCCTGACTAGAGCCGAGTTACTCAGATTTCTTCAACTATCTGAAACTGGCTTTTTTTTAGAAAAAGGGAATAGGCTTTATCTACACTGGGTACATTTTTAGCTGCAAACATTTGTATAAAGGTAGCAAATTACCTTTCCTCCTTTTTATTGTTGTTGTTAGTATTGCAGTGGAGTGTAGGAGCCATGCTCATGGAGAAGCAATTCTTTATACACACAAGACCAGCATGTCTGAAAGATGGCATGGCATCAGCATCTCAAAATTAACCAATAATTGTTGGATATGCAATAAGTTCTGTGAATAATATTGTAAAAACACGTATGTCCTGACCCTGGAAGGCAAGGCATTGCTGTTTCTTATTGCACGCATTTACAGTGGTAGAAGCTTAAGCGGCACACCATCAATTCCTGGCTGGTATTATTTTACCTAGCAAGTTGAATTATGAGGCTTGCTTCATCAGCATGCCAAAAACTGAAGTTCTAACCTTTGAACAATACATTCTTTTAAGGAAAAAGGCATTTTAATCACTTTAGAGAATATTGTCAAATTAAATACTGAATTTGAAGCAAATTTCGTAAAACTAAGCTCTTACAAATCCATCATTTTTATCTCTTTTGCCATACTAATAAAGCCAGCTACTTCTAAGTGAAAGATTCCTCACAGATTGCAGCAAGAACCTCAAAGTGTTACAGTGGATATATGTTACCAAATTTTGTTGTCAAGACAAAGAAAAATAAAGAATACATTAATTGTGACTAATTTACATTTTTCTATTTCTTTGCATTGAAAGTTTGGAAACATAATTAAGGATTTAATTTTTTTTTTTTTTTTACATATAAGATTCATGAAAGCAAACATTTAAAACAAAAGAAATAGTGCAGACAAGCTGTGACAATTTTGGTCTACAGATACAGAGTCTAGGATAATAACAGCAGTGCTACATGAGCCAAAAAAATGTCAGGATTGAAATTTATGAAAAAATCAATCAAGCGCTGGGAGTCTTATTTAATACAGAAAAAGCCTTTGGTAGTCAACTAGAAGAACATTTTGAGGAAACACTCGCATATTCAGGCTGAAGTTTTGCCGATGATATGATACCTAAACTGGTTTCAGCTCATTGAAGTATGACATGGTTGCTCAGTTTCTTGTCTCAGTTTTTGGCTTATTCATTGCAGTTGTAGATAAGTAGACCAGAAGTTCAGGAGAGCAAACTTGACAAGATAGTATATCTTGCATTTGTTACAGGCATTAATAACACTATTTCTGGAACTGAAGATCCACTTGATAAGTTAAATAAACTCAAAACAGAAGGGAAAAGATAACAAGCCATGTTATCCATTCCTCTCCATCCCCATTACTCCATATAGATGTTTCAGAACTATTAATTCCTGCTCTATGTAGTTATAAAGCTAGCAGTACCTGCTGTGGTGTAGAGAGCTGGATTTCTGGGTAGCTTTGTTCCAGCTGGGAGTGGAGAGTGACCCACGAGGGCTGTGGGAACAGGCCTTTGAATAAAGATCTCCCTGAAGTGCCTGGGACCTGCTGCAATTCCTGAACTCTCTGGCATTAGAAGTACAGTGCTTATTCTATGATTAGGAGAACACGTACAATTTGGCTTTTTATGGTCACCATCTTTTCTTTCCTCTAGCATGCCTACAACCCTCTGCTCCATTTCACACGCAACAATCTCACCCTCTTGCCCATTCTTGTTTCCTAGGCCCTTCTTTTCTTCCTTACTGCCAGAAGAAGACAGTACACATGCTGAGCATAGCCTGGACACTGATTAGCTAAGCAGTGGCTATCAAAAGTGACAGATGATTTCTGCTGTCTTGCCTCTGGTGAACACGCTCATTTATCTAGATCTCTTTCATCTACTTAGTTGCCAATTTTCAGACAACATGTTGAAAGTTTACCATCTTTGAGATGTTTATCTATCTATATTATTTGGTTTCTATCAATATTATTTTGAACTTGCTTTTATTATGAGGAATCATTCACCCCTATTACCAAGTCAAATAGAGAATCCTTCTTCCGCAATTGCACTAGCAACAGTCTGCAAAGACACTCAGCAGAGATCAGCTGTGTGAACAGCGTTTGCTGCTCAAATACTGAGTCCTTGTCTTCACCAGAAAATGTCACATGGAGTGGGGACAATGGTGGTAGGTGATATGGTGCCCATCTTGCAAACTTACAGCACATTGTTTCTGAGGAAAAAACAAGATGTTTTGTCACAATATTGTTTTCTCAGTTCTCTTGTATGCCTTACAGAAGAAAGCATTTTATTGTAAGGTCCTTAAGAGTTATGACTACCAGAATTCAGTTCTACAGAAGATTCCATGTCTTATGATTTCTCACACCATAGTTTCACATTATGAAAAATTCAGCAGTGATGCCAGCATAGGTGTTTTCTCTCACCCCCATGGGATGATGTGCCATGCTGTGAAACACATCAGGGAACTGATTTGACTTTAAGAAAACAACTTAGTGTTTTTTGAACACTAGTTCAGTTCATAATCCAATTTACATTGTGAGCACACAAACTGTTGTTCCAGTGCAACTGAGAGGCTCAGCACAGGCAGTTGGATAGCAGTATCTTGACTGTTAACCTCCTACATACACTTAACGGTTTTCGAGGTATGCGGAGCTGCTGTGAATAGACAAACACTTTCTGTCTCCTTCCTTCCCATGCTGGATCCCTGCCATGAAGTTGTAAGAAGAAAAGATGGAGCAGCAATGTAAGCTTGGAGTCTAAGACTCCTCCTGCAACTGAACCCCACTCCCCTTTGGACTTTCAGTTCACATTAGGAGCCTTAGCAACCTGAATCTCCATGCCTACTTGTAGTTCTTGCCCCAAAACACCACCTTCAAACAATATCCAGTTCTAGCTACCAGATCATACCCATTTGACCTAGCTTCCAAACACCTTATCCTCTTAATTTCCTTGCTGTGCCTACCCAAATCTATGTAGCAGTTCCATCCAAGATACCCAGGTATCCCAGCTACCTCAGAGTAGTGCAGAGGCTGGTGATCTGAAAGCAGTGCTCAAGGAAATAGAAAAGTCCACAGGAGTTTTAGTCCTTAGCATCAGCTGTATGATAGATAGCTCTAACCCACAGCTTCCTAATCACACTCAGTAATGTCACGTGAGGCTTGTTCTAGCCTGGAATTTCCCAGAGTTCACAGTGAGAGTCTACCCTGATTTGCATGAAGGCATTTCCTTCATTACTCTTGTATTGTTCTGAAAATAATAAATAGTATCTCCTGTTTGTAGGGATGCAAAGGGGAAAGTGAAAATAAAAGCCACATACAAATAAAGAGGATAAAATGGTACTTCTGAAATCTTCTTATTGAGAAACACGGGAGTTCCCTGGGTGACAGCCAGGGTTAACTCGATCCAGTCAGTGTGCTTCTCACAGGCACCATTTTTGCATCACCGTGGTTATTCTACCTTGAAGGCAGCATTAGCTTTAACTATTACAAATTCATACATGAAGGAAAACTTTTAATGATTGAGACCTTTCTCTAGAGTAACAAAACCATATTCTCTTGACATTTTTCTTTCAAAAAAAGTTTGAACTATGTGATGTTTTAGGAGAGAAATCAGTTTCATATATTTCTCAAATGCAAGAGAGACAAGCTCTCAAGTGAAAGTCAACATAAAATCATAGAATGGTTTGGGTTGGAAGGGTCCTTTAAAGGTCATCTAATCCAACCTCCCTTGCAATGAGCAGGGACATCTTCAACTCGATCAGGTTGCTCAGACCACCGTCCAGCCTGGCCTTGAACACTTCCAGGGATGGGGCATCCACAACTTCTCTGGGCAACCTGTTCCAGTGTTTCACTACCCTCATTGTAAAACATTTCTTCCTTATATTGAGTCTAAATTTACCCTCTTTCAGTTTAAAGCCATTACCCCTTGTCCTATCAGAAGAGGCCCTACTAAAAAGTTTGTCCCCATCTTTGCTGTAGGCCCCCTTTAAGTACTGGAAGGCCACAAGAAGGTCTCCTCAGAGGCTTCTCTTCTCCAGGCTGAACAACCCCAACTCTCTCAGCCTGTCTGATCCAGCCCTTTGATCATCTTTGTGGCCCTCCTCTGGACCCGCTCCAGCAGGTCTCTGTCTTTCCTGTGCTGAGGACTCCAGAGCTGGACAAAGTACTATAATAAATAAGAAAGATGAAAATTAACTCCTACCAATGCTAAGATGACTGAAAACCATTCACTAGGCAAAGAGCCTTGGTACTAAAAGAAATCTAAAGCTACTAAAGTAGAAAATACCACTCCAGAGCAAGAGGACCACTGTGCACCAGCCCCATAAGTGGGATTAAAGTGCCAATATTCTTTCATAGCAACCATCACCAAGGACATCAGTTATATAAAAACGTGATATAAAAATGTGACCAGATAGGTATCCTTCTGCAAATAAAGTAAAAGTGGGTTGTTTTCAGTCTGGAACGTTGATAAATGAAATGTTGAACTATTTGGTGAAAAGCATCAGTACCCATTCATACATCTTTTACAATCACTTTCTACACCTGTCTACTCACTAACATCAGGGCAGTGCAGAACATAGGTTGATTGCAGGTCTTTTTACACACATATATACATCTATACAACGTGCAGGCATTGCAAATACAGGAGCAGCACCTACTTAATGTGATCTGTTTCTGACTGTGATCAGAAATTTCCACAGAGTCCATGAGGTAAGCAGTCATGGAAGATTATATATATAAGGACAGCTTCTTCCTAACTTTGCTGTTTTATTGGTGCATTCCCTGAAGAATGGCATGTTACACCTTTTCCAAATTCGTTCTCTCCCATTACCTTAATGAGGTATATCCTGTTTAGTGAACCCCATCTCTTTATTTCTGTACCCTGCTGCCAGTTTCCCCCATCACCAGGGCTTTAGCAATCGGTGCACCAAGGATCCACAGGCCAGGTCTGACACCGCAGCTGCACAACCTCTGCTCAGACTGCCAAAAATGAGCCGTGAGCCTGTACAGAGATAAGAAAAATAAAAATTAAAGGTAGAGCTAGAACTGGCGAGACAAGATTGTTAGCAGCTCAAGGATTCGAGAGGGAAAACACTGGCATGGAAAGATGTGTAATTCTAGATTAAAAAAGAGAGGGAGGCTTGTCAGCCCAGGGACCATCAGGAGCTACTGGGTCAAGTCACCAGTGTCATGAGTGTTGGTGGAGCTGGTGGTAGGTCACAGCTCAGCAGCCCTGTGCATCCGTTGCGGGGAGCTGTGGGACCAGCCTGCCCTCCTCCTCATGACTGATGCTTGGCTGGGTGGCAAAGACCTTGGGCGCCATGTGTGGAGCAGTGAGTATATTAATCCTGAAAATAAGAGGTCATTAAATCCAAGCTGTTTTTTGTGTAAGTCAATAAGCGCTTGCTTAGTACTTTTAAGTTGGGCATATTCTCCTTGTAGAAGACCACAGGGCATGGCTACGCATGCCCAAAGAAACCAACTTAATAATAGGGACCATAACAATTAATGTGCATTTATTTCTGAAATCTACTGGACTCTCAACCTCAGTAATTTATGGAACAATACAATCTGTGGAATATGTGTTGTATAAAACACTGGTGATTGTATAAACGGAGAGAAGTTCCACATTTCTGAGCCTGTGCTGCGGATGCCTGATTGAAGCAAATCTTTTTCAACGTGATGTTTTCTATTATTTTTTAATCTCTGCAAAATCAGCCAGTTCCTACCACTTGATTTGCTCATGCTGCAGTGATTCAACCCTTGGCATTTTTAGCGATTCCCCACAGGTCATTAGTTGTGATGTATGTGTACAGTTTGTTGAGCAGATAGCCCACAACTGGGCCTATTTTGTTTTTACAAGCATTTTTGTTCAATTATACTGGATAAAGCAGTCAGCAGGATAATATTTTATGAGGTCATCTTTTGCAGTAATATTTTTTTTTTCAGTAATAACGAGAATTTCTGAAACAGAATATTGTTGCTAATTACTTTCACTCACCTTATTTAGCCATCTAAAGGTTAAGTGTCTAGTTTAAGCTAATTGACTTGGCTGCTTCAGTGGTTACTGGAGAGAGAGAGGTCTCACAGAGCAAAATATCTCCAATGTATTTTTGATACTGACTTCATCCCAAGATGAATCACCCTCTAGGAGCCCTCTCTCTGTCTGCTGAGTACAGAGGTAGTCAAAATGAAAAATTTAAGCTGGATGCCCACCCTTGCTTTTATGCAGTATACATATGAAGTTCTCTGCAGATGGACTGCAAAGAAAGAACGTTAGATAGACACGTAGCTTGCAATCACAGTTAGCTGATACATATTATTTCAGGGATATAGGAAGCAAGCTTGAGAGTTTCTACTCCAAACAAAACCCCAGGTCTCTGGCCTTTGCATTGTTATGATGAAAGTTGGATGAAGCTTCACTGAATTTGGTGAGCACAATGAGTCTTTTGCACAACTTTTCAGCTCAAGGTAGTTCAGCTTCTTTTGTGGGTTTTGTTTTGTGGTTGTTGGGTAGTTTGGGTTTGGTTGGGGGTTTTTTTTGGGGGGAGGGTAGGTGGGGGGAATGGGAGGGTGGAATTTCAGTAGGAGCCATCACCAAAAGCCCAGACCACAAGTCCACAAGTGAGGCCATGAATATGGTCTTGCAGCTAGTCATCATATTTGAAGAAATATGGAGAGTCCATATTTCTGGAGAGTCCAAACCCAAGTATAATCAAAGATCTAAAATCGCAAAGATATAATAAAGTGGAGTTGTTTAGCTTATTAAAGAGAAGACTGATAGGGAAGAGTGGGAACCTGATGATTTTCAAAAACCATCGCAGAGGAAAAGCAATGATCACAGCAAGGAAAATTTCAGGGTAGACATCAGGATAAACCTTCTCATAGTAAAGAAGTGCCTGGGGGGACTTGCCAAGTTTTCATTACTGTAATCAATGGGGGAAATAAGCAGACCCACGGAACAACTCTGAATGTTACTGAAATTCCCTATATGTCTGTCTTTTTCTGGCACCTGTACAAACAGTTCCCAGTTTAGGTGCCCATGTTTATGGGCAGGAGGGGATGAATCTGGGCCAAGGGCTGAAGAACACAAATTGCAGACAGCTCCCTGGAAGCAGAGTCCCTGCTCAGCTTCCACAGACCTTCCTAGGAGTTAATGGTGTTTATCAGTCCACTAAATAAAGGTTTCTTTTTTCTTTTTTCCTGACAAAATTTAAGCTTCTGCATAATGAGGGCTAAAACAGCTTATCAGATTGTCAAAATTATGGTCTTTATTTCTCTAGAGGATGCCAGAGAAGAAAATCCTAAAGTAAACGATGGAAGACTTTGTTGTAATCCTCATGATGTTTAAGTACAGCAAAGATTCTCAGTCTCACATATACTTCATTTTTACCAGTCTTCAGTTTACTTAAACATTAGGGAGAATATAACAAAATCTTCATTCACTGACACTATGAAACATAACAAAAAGGGGTTTGCCAATGAAATAACTTTATTAGCATGTTCATAATACCTTTTTGCATTGCTGTAATCTTTTTTGGGTTTGTTTTTTTTTTTAAATTTGATCTTTTTCCGATTGATAATTACACTTGACAACCTGCATCTACTTTACCTAAATACATAAATTCTGTGTTAAACCTTTTTTCAGGAGCAAAAGTCAATGTTAAAAAAGAAAATTTCAGACTCCCTATTTTCCCTCCAGCCTTGTGCTACTGAAACCCAAACTTTCCAAATTGACTTGAACTTTCCCATCCAAGTTAAGCTTACCTACACCACCTTCCTAATTCCACCTCCTGCAAAATAATGCCTTCATTTTAATCTATCATATAAATGCAACTCATTGATTTCTTTCTTTACGGACATGCCACAACCTGCCCTAACTTCCTTGAACTATTTCTAGTGCATTTACTGCTCTTTAAAGTGAGGTCAATATTTTGTTTCAGTTGTGAAAGATTACTCTTTACCTGTAGGCATTGTGAAAAGACAGTCAATACTGTTACTGAGTATGTTTAGAGGGTGGTGTCTAAGTGAAGAGCAAGAATGTACACTCTGGAAGCACAAGAAGGTTACCAAGGAAGGTTGATATTTACCTGAAGGCATGGAGTATCATTAAATAGGCATGAAAATAAGCAGCAGAAAAAATTATTTTGACTGCAAGATAAAATAACAAAGTTGTAAGTTTAAAGTAGCCACCAAAAATAATCTTTTCAATTTTCTACACATGAAGTTTCAAGATAATCGATCCTCCTTATGCCAGCTTCTCCCCACACAAGATGTAGATGCAATATTTCCTTTTCTTCTCTTTTACTTTCTTTTTAAAAGACTTACCATTGCCATTGGCTATAAAAGCCAGCCAGATGAAGCGCTTTGTTATATGTCTCTTAATTAAGCTATTGAGAACATTTAATAGAGCCATTTTTTAATTTTCTCCTGCCACTGTACAATAAAAACATACTCTCTAGTCTCCCAGTCACCTTTTAAAAACCTCATATAAAGAGAAAGAGATATATTGGGCTCTTGCTCCTTGCCATTTGGCTAGTACATTTTACTTTTATTCGTCCTTTAGGGGGTGGAGATACTCAGTATAATATTGATAGAATTGCCCATTTAAAAGTCTTTTCCTGAAGAACATTTTACTGATTTTTGAGAAGATTTTATTTATGGAGCTTAATATGTCTTTGCTTTTGTTATTGAAGGCTGTACTGCAGCAAAGCTCTAAAAGACAAACCCAAAATATAGACTAGTTATCCCAACTATTCAAACTTCCAGACCCACGTTGGCACTTACTGAGTTTCATTAGTCTTTCTAGGGGGAGGAAAGCTTAAAGAGTAATCCAGTACTAAAACCCAAACCTGCAGTATGCTCTGGGAGCAAGAGTGTATGGAACAGAGGGGGGGAAAAATTGAAGGCTTTTATTTTATCACTGGGCCCGTATGGGACAGACACCTCATGTAATGGATGCCGTGTCAGAAGAAAGAGGCTTAGCATAATGCTGGGGTCTCAAAATACAATTTGGGCTCAGAGAACAGGTTCTTTCCATTTTCTGACAGCAGAATTTACAGAGGTGAATTTGCCAGTCGTGGAGATAAGCAATATCATCTGGGTGCTGTGTTCCTGTGGACTTAGGAAAAGTCAGGAAACGCAGTGTATCCCCAAATGAGCACTACTGCTAAAAGGTAGACTTGGAATTTGGATCTGGTGATACCCTCATGTACAAACCCTCACGCTTTCATGATAAAGAAATCTCACCTCTAATCTAGCAAAATAACCATATATTTATGCTTGGCTGAATACAATTCCTAACCCAACTGCTATCAGAAGAGGAAATATTTTTTTCAGTCCAAAGTATTTTTACATGTCAGTCAATGGTGGATTTCCACATTAGTTAGTTACAGCTTCCTCTGAAGCCACGGTCTGCCGGTTTAGCCGAAGTTCAATGACTCACCGTGCCACTAGGAAGTCAAGCACGAGCTGTATACATTTCAGCAGAGCCGTTGGCAGAGAAAGTCAATCCCTCTGTTGACAGGAGCTATAGACAACCTACTTGTGTAAGGCAAGCTGCAGCACTCTACTAGGTTACCATGCCGCGCAGTGAAAAGCTATGCTGTAATTTCCTTCTCTTTTCAGTGACATTTTAGTTGACATCAATTTTATCAATGTGTATTTTCCATTGACAGGTTATGTAGCTGTCTCCAAGAAACATTTTGAGAAAATAACTTGTGAGGTCTCCTGAGATTTGTAGTAATTCTGGCAATGCACGTGAACATCTGAAATGAATACTGAGGTACTCCGTCTCAGCTGTAACCAGCCATGCAATATAAATAAGCCGAGTATGAATGTGAAACAGAGAACAGGAAAGGAAAAGTAAGTCATTGAGAAGATGTTTAGGAGTGACTTATGGTTTCGTGGTTTTCACCATCCCTGGAGGTATTTAAAAGACAGGTAGACGTGGTGCTGAGGGACGTGGTTTAGGGGTGGTTTTGGCAGTGTAGGCTGATGCTTGGACTCGATGATCTTGAAGGTCTCTTCCAACCCAACTGATTCTATGATTCTATGATTAGCTGCTGTCTGCCATATGATCTACCAGCAGCTGGTCACGGCATCATGAATGTCTTACAGGTCTCCTTTACCTGCATATATCGAAAGGGTAACATCTTAATAATTGTATACTTTCACTTTGTTATATGTTCTGCTAAAAGATAACTGTCTGTCTACATAAATATATAAAGCTAATAATATGAAATACCTACAGATCTGCACTAATCTCCAAATATTTATGCACAATTGCTTTGTAACAGAGTTCATCAGTTACTTTTCCATAGATTTTGAGTACAAGACAGATGGCATTTCACAGTAGAAACCAGATGAGGTATCACATAGACAAATTTGTAACATATGGTAAACACAAGTCTCTTCCTGACTGTGGTAGATCACAGCAACATTTTCCCCAAATACTTGTGTTATTTTGTAGTAGTGCGATATTTCAAAGCTTTATTCAGACTGTGATTACCAGTGTCTTGATGTCAGAAATGTATGTCCTGAGACAAAACTGGTTTATGATAACCTCAGACATTTAGCTTGTTTTGTGATATTTTCTCTCTGAAATGGGCCAAACTTCACAGACTGAGCTGGAATAACAGCGCATAATGTGGCAGTCCACATTTAAACTGCATTCTAGCAACAAGTGTCTGCAGACACACCCATCAGCACGCAGAATTTGTAATGTGGAGAACTAATGCTTCCAAAAATACGGACACAAAGATGCTGACTACTCAATACAGTAAATTAACACCTTCTATCTAAGAGAGCAGGTTTAAAACAAGGTTACATCAGTCTCACATAAGACGTTAGCTTACTTCAAAAATAGTTTGCACACATATGACTCACGGTACACAAAGCTGATTTTTTCCCACTTGTAGTAACGTGACAATTTTGAATTATTCCAGTGCCTGAAAAATTTCTCAAATAATAAAAATCTGGAATGCATGACATGCCTCACTACAGGGATCCATATGTATATGGGGTTTTTTTCTCTAATTTCTGCAAATTTTAAATGCTATTACACTGGTAAGTACATCTTACAGACTGCCAAGATGGGGCCATAGAGATAAGGTCACACAAGGTATTTCTCAAATCATCTACTTCCTATAAAGCTTTCAGTGACTCAAAAGAGAACATGAAAAATGTGGGGGAAACTAAACGTTGATGAATGACAATGTATCTATGCAGAAAAGAAGCAAACTACTAGCTTTGTAAAACCCATAATTGCCTCTGAGAACGACCTCGCTTTACTATGACTTACTGCATTCTGGTGATTCCAGCTCCTTTATCATTAGGGAGGTTTTGCACTTCATAGGATCATTTTCCTCTAATTTCACATGAGGATTAAAATACAGCTCTGCAGAAAGTCTGAACAGCACTTACAAATGACAGTGGGTAGCAAGAAAAACTCTTTACAGCTCAGGTCTCTGGGTAGCTTTGTTTTAATTAATTGCATGTATTTTCATAACAAGTTCTCAAGACTAAAGCAATGGAAGTGGCTGCTTTCCTCTGACCTTCTTAGACCTTTTGACTTTTATCCTTTTGCATAGCAAGCTAATTTCCCCATGGTAATGATTGCTGCCTATATTTCAATTTTTTTTTCTATTAGACATTTCACAGTTTTAAGAAAGCTGTTAATTGGAATCTTTTTACTTTCACAGGATTATTGCCACCTTCCTTGTAACTCGTTTCTATTCTATCCACTTAATACTTCCCAAAAATCCTGTCAAAATGTTTATTCACAAAATACACAGAAGTAAAAAAATGCATTTTCACAAGATATTTCAGTCAACATATGCACATGTAATGTAAGGTACATATATATATATATATATGCATGCATGTGTGTACATGTACAGGTTACAGTTTTCTACGTTACCCAGATCCTTCAGCTCCACTGATTTCCAAGCAAGCTGTAAGTCCTCAGAATATCCAAAAACTCATATAGCCTCTGTTACATGGTTTTAAATGAACTCAGGTGCCTAAATGCAACACTGTGAACTTGAAACTTATTTCTATTACTCCAAATTCTGGAAATTCAGATGTAATGCTCCAATCAACAACATTCCCTGAAAATAAAGTAAAAATGAGCCAACAGTTTGCTTGACTATAGTAAGTGCTGTGTTCTCCAAAATACTTTAGAAGGGTCTGTATATCCTGACAAATTTAAATAAAGGAATTAATTACTAATAAAAAATTCTGATGGTCTAAGCCTTCTGATCATCATTAAGACAGTTTTCCTTCAGCTACCTTCAGCGGCAAATTTTAATCTGAAGAGTATTTGGTTTGTCTTCTTATCCCCAAATAATTTCTACTTCTAGAGCTTCTTATTTTGCCTCCTGGTCATTGAAATTTTGATTTGAAGATCTGTCATATGAAAGATTGGTAAGCAGTATTCAGAAGCTGCTTTTCCAGGAGAATATGGTGCTAATGCCATAGCAAATACTTCATTTCAAGCTCTTTATTGCTAAATTTGACTCAGTTCCTCCCTTCTTTGCTATATATGGCTGCTTACCTTTGTTGTCTGTCAACTGTTAAATCAGCATTTTCTGTGCTACCAGGAAATGCTTTCAAATGATTACCCAATTAAGATTAATACCCTCATTTCCTTCTTGTGTGGTGGCAGATCCCTCTCTCTCAAGCAGCCATTACATTTCATTCACTAGATACAAACTTAAAGGAGCAAGAGCAGGAAAAGAGAAGCAAGCCCATTACTACAAACAACTCCGCCAATACCGATTTATCGGTAACTCTGAATATACACAACTTTAAACACTTTCAGCATTTTCTTTGGGCAAATGAATTTCCAGATGAAGTAAGCTATAGCAAATTCTAAAGCTACGCGTGGTTTTTCAATATATATAACTGAATTATCTAATATTTAGTGTTTAAATCCCGATGCTGTCCTCAAATATTTCCATTTCTCTTTACATTTTTACTACTCAAAAAACATACAGCACACAGATCAATTATTCTGATTTTTTATCAGTCTCTATAGAGTGAATAGAAATAACTGTATTTATACAGCACACAGATCAATTATTCTGATTTTTTATCAGTCTCTATAGAGTGAATAGAAATAACTGTATTTATACAGCACACAGATCAATTATTCTGATTTTTTATCAGTCTCTATAGAGTGAATAGAAATAACTGTATTTAGACATTCTGTTTTGTCATTGTATGACACACTGTTTGTACCTGATAATTCAACAGCATCGCTGAATATATTGGTTGAAATAAGCTGAAAGCACTATTGCCAGCAACTTATCTTGTTTTATTTACTTTATTTACACCCAAGCATAGAAGCTATTGCCTTCAGCATGAGAAACATCTTCAAAACTGTTGACATCTCAAGGCTCACTAAATTCTACTCCCAGATCCCATTTGGTTTGGGCATATTTAAGATTTACACAATAATGCATAAATAACTGCAGCCTTAAACATTAGGATGCTCAGAATTACAAAAATAGCCATAAAAATAGTTCAGTGCAACACATCTTAGTTTCTCAGACCTTGTTGACATAACCCCAACCCTAGGATTACAAAACGGCAATGTCAGAAATACAAATACAATACAAAAAGAATATACTCAAAATTCATATTTTGATGTTCGTGAAATATATGAAAATTAAAATTCAACATGATATATAAAGTATGGAAAAAAAATGGCAATGAAAATTGGTATGGCTTCCAAGAACTTAATTTTGACTGTTTTTTTTTATTTAGATGTCAAGCAAAACTGGGTTGTGTGTAGAACAAATTTTTAGTGTCAAAAATGCAAGCAAATATTGTTTAAAAAATAGAACTTTCTATTTCACAGATAGGCTTCACATAAAAAAATACCACATAGCTACTGACACTTTTACACTGTGGCATTCAAGTGAATGGGGTTTTTTTTACACTTACATATTCCTGTGACTGGGTTGTATATTTTTTCTCCAACTTTCAGCAGAGGTTTTCAATGAAAGAAAGAAAACATAAAACTGATTTGAGAGGACACTATATTGGGTGTGACATGTAAGCTTGGAATCTAATGAAAAGCTTGGGATCATTTTTATTTTAGGCTATTCAGATGATTCCTTACAGGCATTGTTTGGAAAATTAGTTGTTCTGGTATCATAGCGAGGACAATACATAAAATCTACAAAAATAATTGATAACAACAGAAATGGAATCATAGAATAGAATCATAGAATCAGTTGGGTTGGAAGAGACCTTCAAGATCATCGAGTCCAAGCATCAACCTACACTGCCACCAAAAGCACCCCTAAACCATGTCCCTCAGCACCACGTCCACCCGTCTTTTAAATACCTCCAGGGACGGTGATTCCACCACTTCCCTGAGCAGCCTGTTCCAATGCTTGATAACCCTTTTGGTAAAGAAGTTTTTCCTAATATCCAATCTAAACCTCCAATGGCACAACTTGAGGCCATTTCCTCTTGTCCTGTCACTTGTTACTTGGGAGAAGAGACTGACCCCCACCTCGCTACAACCTCCTCTCAGGCAGTTGTAGAGAGTGATAAGGTCTCCCAACTCTCTCAGCCGCTCCTCATAAGACCTGTTCTCCAGAGCCCTCACCAGCTTCGTTGCCCTTCTCTGGACACGCTCCAGCACCTCAATGTCCCTCCGATAATGTGGTGCCCAAAACTGAACACAGTGCTCAAGCTGCGGCCTCACCAGTGCTGAGCACAGGGGCATAATCACTTCCCTGCTCCTGCTGGACACACCATTCTTGATGCAGGCCAAGATGCCATTGGCCTTCTTGGCCACCTGGGCACACCGCTGGCTCATGTTCAGCCGACTGTCCACCAGGACCCCCAGATCCTTTTCTGCCAGGCAGGTTTCCAGCCACTTCTCCCCAAGCCTGTAGCGCTGCCTGGGGCTGTTGTGACCAAAGTGCAGGACCTGGCACTTGGACTTGTTAAACCTCATAAATAGTAGGTCGGAAGAAAACAGCAGGTCAGAATTGCAAATTTGCAAGGCTCTTAGTAATGGAAGGGAGAGAGAGAAAGAAAAGAGTAATGACCAATGTGAGTGGCAGCAGATTTGAGAGGCAAACCTTGGCTTCCAACTTAAACCTTTCAAAAAGTCTGGATGGTTTGTGTCTGTGAGTCTGAGGTGCTGAATTGTGGAGAAGCATCTCTCTTGGCAAGTGTTAACCTGATCTCTTTGTCAAGCAGTGGAGCACGGAGCAGAGAAAGCCTGAGACGGGGAATCACTGCGGCCTGCTGCGTGCCTCCCTAGGGCAAGCTCCACCGTCACCCCTGTAAGTTTAGGAACTCGAGGGAACTCAAGTCAGGCGGGAAGTCAGATCTTAGTCATCTGCTCAAAGATCAAATTCATCGCCAGTCACTTGTGTCTCCAACCCAATATGTTCTACTTCAGCTGTATGACCTTACTCTTAATGGCTTATTAGCACGCAGTTCAGCTACCAGGTATTCTATACGAGCAACTACACTAAAATCCAACTTTGAAAGGATTTAAGATAGTAAAATATTAACATACATAAATGGAAATATTTTAATCACATTAACAAAAATATAGTGACTAAAAGTCCAGCATGCAGCATGTTTTCCCAGAAAACAAATTATATCATGAGGTTGCTGTTTCTTTTGGTCGGGGTTTTTTTTCAGGCTTGCATTGGCTGAAATGCATCTCTCGTGTGGAAAAAACAGGGCACGCAGCAGATGCATTAAATTGGCTCACAGAGATTTCAAAACAGAGTTGTGATTGTGGAGGTAACAGCAACTAGAGTGACTCTAACGGCACTCCCAAGGACTCTTGGTGAAAGATTATTTAACATTTATATTGACTAATCTGACAATGATATTCATGTAAAGCCTGCTGTCAACAAGCAGATTACTTTATTAAAGGATGGCATTACTTTCCTGTTATAGATTGATTTGATTTGCCTTGCAGTCAAACAAGATAATTTCATTGTAGCAAACTGCACCATAATACATCTGGAAAAAAAAAGAATATGGGCTATACACTCATGTTAAAAAATGCCTTTGGAAAGCGGTAATCACAGGAGAACATACAGAAGACGGTCTAAATAGGAGGCCTTGGTGAAATGGTAGGGCAAAAGGGCTTAGCATGACCTTTCAGGGGTCTGTAAAGGGGACTACAATGTCCCCTAGAAGGTAGGAAGTTGCCTCACCTCTGTACATCTACTACTGTAACACTGATTTGGTATAATTTGCTTTCTAATTTGGTGTATCTGCTTACAACATCAAAATACTGGAAAATGGTCAAAGGAGTGTCACAGAAAGGGCTCCAGATGTTGAAAAATTAGCATTATCATAGGTGTCACAGGACTTGAGCTATCCAGTTTGTTGAAGAGGAGTTTCACAGCTGATTTCATGAGTGCGTCCTGGTACCCGCAAATGGAAAAGATAACCAAGAGCAGGCGCTAGTCAGTCTCTGTGAAAAGACGTAGTAAGATCCAGTGACTGGGATTTTAATTTATACAAATTGAAAAGAGACACAATGTTTTAGTTGCAAACAAGTCACACAGCTGGCTGATCTCATCACCAGTCATCAAATCACTCACATGCTAAAGCCTTGAAATCTGTGAATGTAGGGAATGTAGGGAATGTAGCAGTTTCTCCCTTCTTTTTCCTTCGTGGGACGTGACAAGAAAAGTTTCCTGAATTGCTCTCACTATACCCATAAGACATGCTGGAACGGTTTAGCCTCACCAAATTGTTGGGGTTTCACAGAGAAATATCTGCGCATGACCAATGTGACAGATAGGTCAGGGTACATGTTCCAGCCTTACACTTCATAAAAGCATTATCCAACACATGGAATTTGAAGAACAGAAAATTTAAGAACTAAAATTATTTACAGCAGCCACTAACTTCCTGCCCAAATCAGGGCACTTAGGATAGGACACGTCTCCTCTACGCTTGTATGGCTGTAGCCACCGGCTGCCTTTCCGGCCAATGGAGGGACCTGAGGGAGCAGTTCACCTGGGGTACTTGACAGCCACCCGAAGGTGAACCGCGCTATACAAATGTTTACAATATGGCTATTAGGTGAGATTAATGCCAGCCGTGCACCTCATGTCCCCCGTGATGAAACCTGGGAAGTACAATAATACAATAAGGAGCATTTTTGACACAAATTACTTTGGTATTAGGCAGGTAACAAATTTCTCGTTAATGGGAGGGCTCTAACTCAAGGCCTTTTGGCACACACAAGCCCTGGCGTTAGATGGACTCCGGGACTCACAGCTGGTGTCAGGATTAACAAAACCAAAGCACACATTTCAGACTAAAAACTGTGCGCAGAATTTAAATATTCTTTTGAGGTGTAGCTGCAGAATGTGCTAATCCAAATGGCATTTATTTAGGCACGGGCAACACCAGTTGACTCCGGAGCAAAGCGGCAGCCTTGGGAAGCCGGGGGCAGGGACGAGGAGACCTCGGCTGTTCAAGGCACTTTTCAGCCACCCAAACTGGGCAATTCCCAGCGCCACTCAGCCGCACTCCAGCAGCAGGAGCAGCGGGGGGCACCGAGAGCTGCCTCCCCAGCCAGCCAGATGTGCTTCGCAATGCCAAGAGAGACAGGGGCGTTTACGGCAGGGGACATCTTTTATCAGCCCAACTTACAGAAAAAATTAAAAAGCAAACAAACCAAACAACCAAAACCCAGAACATGTCCAGGCCTTAAGACCACCATGCCTAAAATTATGCTAAAAACTATCGTATTTTGTTTTATATACGAAGTGCGGCAACTGGCAGACCATGTACCGTGGGGAGGGCGGAGGCCCGGCGCGGTCACACCTCGGTGGAGAAGGGGTGTCGCCCGCGGGAAGATGTCCCGGGCGACGGCCTGGGGAGAGCCCCTGCACGGGCACACGCAGGGCCGCTTCCCGAGGAAGAGGAGGCGAAGAAAGGCCGGCGGGCGGGAGCGGAGCTGGGATGAACGCACCTGGGATGGCGGGGGGGGGGGGGCGGGAAGGTCAGCCCCGTCCC
>VZSF01002465.1:727482-753441 GCA_013398295.1 Chionis minor
TCTGCCGTTCCGCGGGCGCGGTGATACCGCGGCACCGCCGGGCGCCGCGGAAACTTGGCGGTAAGTGTGTCCCTCGCTAGAGACCGCTTCTGCTTCATCCGCGTTTTTTACCCGGGGGGGAGCTACCAAAACCTGAATGAAAAAATCTTTACGGTAAGACAAATTCTTTACCGTTTTTGCGCATTGGAGTTTTAGTTTGTGTGTATATATATATATATAAAATAATCTCTCCAAGCGCTTCATGTGAAGCTTGTCCCTGTGCTTCAGCAGCTTGGCTTTGTCTCCAGCCGATGTCCGGTGTAATGTCACTAAATTAAGTCAGGGGGAAATGAGGTGGCTCCCCTGCGGTCGGCCTAATATACCTGCGATATAGACCTTTTAAATGTAAATAACTTGTGTATTGAGCATTGATAAGATAAATGATCTAAAAAAACCCCCAGACCCGCATTTAAAAGTTTAATATTTTTTTTAACATTTAAAAATGTTTTAAGGCAGTTGAATTATTCAATAACTTGGGGGGTTTTTTAAAAAAAAAATATCTTTGGAAAGTCCGTAATCTTCAGAATTATCCAGTAACATTTAGTACATTAACTATCTTGATTCACATGCAAAAAAAAAAAAGGGCACAAAATTATTTGGGGCTTGGGGTTTTTTTTGTTGTTTTTTCCTTACCTACTTCCCCAGAAAGACAAATTTAGACGAGTTTGTGAGAACTGGAGTAAGGGATATGATCACAGAATGGTTACGTCTTCGAGGGGTCGGTGTTGGCGTTAGGTGACGATCCCCGAACCGTGGCAGAAGTTAGAAGTTGCCGTACCGCAGAGTCACGATACACGCGAGGTTGATCCGTTGAGCGTCTTGCACATGTTAGATGGAGCATCAGGAACATAATCAACACGTGACAGTATATTCGTACACTGGAAGGTTATTTTTTTATGAAGTTATATTAATTTCCAATTAATAAGCAGCAAATCAAAGTACAAACTGGTTAAATAAGTCTTAAACAGTCTGTGGCAGAGCTGGAAATAAATTGTATTGTCTGTGTGAATCCTCATGTGTGATCGTCTTTCCTCTTGCTTTCGATTCGTAGCGTTTTAATGAACATAGCTATTTACTTTGTTTACAGAATCAATAATTTCCTGAATAAGCCAGGGAGTCACTTGGGCCGCAAAGATGTTGGAAGAAGACATGGAGGTGGCCATCAAGGTGGTGGTAGTAGGAAACGGCGCTGTTGGGAAGTCCAGTATGATTCAGCGATATTGCAAGGGGATTTTTACAAAGGACTACAAGAAAACGATTGGTGTAGATTTCCTGGAAAGGCAAATCCAGTATGTATTGAGCAGCTGCCATACTCTGATTTTTACCTTTCCCTCTATTTCTTTGTCCTGCTGTAATCCTGAGATTTACAGAGGCTTGAAACATAAGGCCTGCTGTCCCCAAAGCACAGTAAATGGAGTTGCTTTCTCTCTTGCATAGTGGGCTAAAACTGTATCACTCTATTTTCCATCCAAGACTTAGAATTATAAACGAAAAGCAGAACAAAATTTGGAACCTCTGTCGTAATGAGTTTTTTGACAGAATTCCTTTGTATTCTACTACCTGTTGATTTTAATTTTTTATATTTTTTAATTACTTCTTGTGGAGGAAGTGGAAGTGCTTATGACTAAATGATTACACAAATTTATTAGCCAATATAGATTAAAGTGATCGGGGAGCAATGAAATATGCTATAGATTTAGTCTCTTTATGTAATATAAACCCAAGATAATACCCAATTATGTTTGCTAAAATGGAAAATACTATGTTAAAGGGAAGTAAGAAAATTCTGTAAGTTTTGTAAGCTGATTAAAAAGACAGCAGGACTGTTATTTAGGGGCTTGAGTTCTCTTTTGAAGTCTAGATTTTTCCTCATAGAGGGAAATTTACAGGAAGAGAAGGCAAAGAAGAGGAAAATGTAGCATGGATTGTCAGGAAAGAGTATGTAATGTAATTGCAGGACTACTGCCATAGCATGTTACAGAGGTGAACCGTTATCAATATTGAGTTACGCTATATTTAAATGAAGTTAAATTTGAAGGAAGTTACTGTTCTGTTGTAGACACAGAAATATTTCCATGTCAGTTGTTTTGAATTGGTCTTGTTCGTTGTATTGATTACAAAACCATGTCGTTTATTTCAGAGTTAATGATGAAGATGTCAGGCTAATGTTATGGGACACTGCGGGTCAAGAAGAATTTGATGCAATAACTAAGGCCTACTATAGAGGTGAAAATACTGTGGTTTTTTATTTGTCAGTTAGTTTTGCTTGAGGTTTTTTTTTGGTCTGCACATCTCTTAAGATATTTTCCTAACTCGGTATTAAGAATTTTAGTTGTTTCATGTGTGTGCAAAACATGTTTGGTTGACCTTTTCCAGTTCTTAAATGTTTTTCCCTTTCATGTAAGATCCTTGCCTTAATTAAGCATCACTTTATGCAAGATGCCCAGTAGTGTCCTTTAAAAACCAGAACAAAATGAGACCAGTATCTGCACAGAAACTGCACAGAATGCAGCCATTCAGACGATCAAATGCAGACTTGTATTTTTCCCTGTAAAAGTGTTTTCTCACCTCTCTAGGAGATATATTTGTAAATATTCCAAAAACATTTGGAAGGCACTTAGAAATTAATCCAAGAGGAAAAAAAATCCACCAGTCGCCCTAGTAAGATATTTTACAAGGCACTACAGTTCTCTTACTAGTACAGGCTGCTTTGAACCTGTTGACACATAAGGAAATATGGAAATAACAAGGAAAGTTCATTTACTTCATAAAATAGAAAGAATATTATTTAGTCATATAAAGGTGGGTTATTTGTTTAGCCAGTTACAAATTGCATACTTAAGATTTCTTTGCATGTAATCTAACAATGGTTATGAAAATCTTTACTTTTTGTTTTTTAACATGAGAAATATGAGTGACTTGGCAAAGAGTCCCTCATCAGTTCTTGTCAAACTAATTACCTGATGTCTGGGAAAAACATACCGCTATGCTATAAAATCTTAGAAAAATTACCTAATTTGGGAGATAAAATAATAGTTATGCTCAGCTGTTTCAGGGTGGTATAGTCCTCCGACCTTCTTATATTTCATGATTGTTTCTGGCAGCTAGTAGTAGGGGGTTTTTTGGTAATATTTCTGGTTGTCAGTTGTAATTGATGATTATGATTTCTTTCCCTATTTCTTAATATCCTCATGTGGAAATAGATCATTCTGTTATTTTACAGCTGACAAGTTGAGCATATGTATTTCAGAAGGTAGTACTTGATTCTCTTGGAGCTTCCTTTTCACTTTCCTGGCCTTCAGTTCTCTTGTGTGCTTTGTTCTCCTCGGTTGTTCCAAGCCAAAGTCTTTTTCTCCTGATTACTGGGACTGATATTCTAAAATATGGAGCATTCAGAAGAACTTTAAAGTACAGTTACTGGCCTCACTTACAACATATCTTGAGTATCTCGAGATACTGCTTATGACTCATGCCCAGTGTAGCGCAGTTTGATCTCGACCTTCAGGATGTCTGTACTGAAGAGGCTGCTGTGAAATAGGACATGGTCATCCCATGGATGCACACTGTAGACAGCATGATGGATGAGTTCACAGTTCAAAGGATTAGTTATGATGGCTGTTCTGCACTGGACTTTGACTCATGAAGGACGTGGGAAATTATAAGAGCCTGGAATGTGATTATGGTTTAGCATCAGGTCTGCAAGCACAATGTTCTAGAAGCAAAAGGTCAAGCTTACTTTGGAAATGCAAGGATTTCATTGCCAATTACTGCTGGTAAGGGGAAGACAGCTCTAAGGTATGCAAGGTAGATGCTGGCTGTTACTTGAAGGTCTGCCTGTCCCACAGGTCAGTGTCCCACTACCATTACATTACGGCTTACGTGCTGTCCTGGAACCTTGTGTATTGTTAAGTTCTTCAGGGGTCAGCGTCTTGTCCACAGTCGCACACTGAATCCTTCAAGGCCTGTTTTTCTGAGCCCTTCTTGTCCAGGGACCAAATTCATTCAGCCTCACGGAGAAACAAAATTGGAGCTGGCAGTGGATTTGTCGCGTGGTTTTCTGTGTACAGGTGAATGTGTGCTGCCGCCGTAGCTGCATGCGCATGATCAGCCAACAGAAGGACTCCAGCAGCCTGAATTCACGGAGTTGAAGGAAGCTCAGTCTGGATTTAATACTTTCTTTTTTATATTCTATCATGCATCTTACCAGTTTCTGTCCAATTGAAGTCATGCATTTTCTAAGCATCTGGGTACTTCATTTGTACGCTCAGCATGTACACAAGCGGCAGCACCGTGTGTTCTGTCCGTGCTACACGTGTTTCTCAATGCAGTATTTGATCACTTCTTCATGAGCGCATCCTCTTCCATCCTCTACCACTGCTATCTTGAATAGACCCGTGTTACTTTTTTGATGGAAAAGAGACATCTTGCTCATTAGCCTGTTACTCAGTTGCTGATTAGTCAAATTCTCAGGCTCCTCGTTTTGTTGCACAGTAGTTAGACTTCATATTTCTCAAGCCTTCATAGCATCGCTGTAGCTTTCGCTGGTCAACCACTGTCGGCAGTAGCAACTGTGATCATGGGAAGGCTGCAAGGCTGTTCTGGTCCGATGTGGAGCAAGGCAGCCCTCTTTTGGATGCTGTTAGTGAGACCTTAAGCCCTGCTAAGCCTCTTAAAGACAGCCGGGATCCACAGCAGTAAGAACATCAACAGTAAACAAGAACTTGTGGATGATGATGTCATTTGACCTTGCATTTTGTCTCGATTTAAGGTTGAAGGAGCCACCAGCAATTTTATAGAGAATGTGTGTTTCCTGTCACAGGCTGAAAAAGCTGAGGCAAAAAACAGAAAAGTGAAATGAATAGGTGCCAAGTATAAAGCCCTGTGTGAGTCCTCCACTCATAGCAAGGAATTTCTTTAAATATTTTCTGTTACAGAAAAATTACAGGCTTTGTACCGTTATGAAAGGAGAAAATACAGTTAAGGAGTCTGGGACAGTCTGCTAAGGATTTTGAGACCTACTCAGCTGACAAGCTCATGCTCTACTGGAATCAAGTAGAAATGCTAGCACAACTCTTATTTTTTTTTCTGAATTAGTCTAGATATGAATATCATATTAGTGAATCTGCATCAAGTTGAAACCTTTTTAAAATAAAGATAGAGGGGTTATCAAAGCAGTAAGTGCACACAAAAAATCCAATGTTCTTTTCTTCAGTACTTTAAAGCAGGTTTACGAAACGGCTTCTTACAAAAGAACTTCGATTTAAAATATTCATTGAGAACATCTTGGTTTTAGCTGTTAAGCTTCTGTCTGACATTATCCTGTGCCTTTGCTGCTGGTGTCTGTTGTTGTACACAATCTGTTGTACGACAGAGGTGGTGTACAACTCCATTTGGAGTGGATGAGTGAGACGATAATGTTTCTGACTCTTGAATACTGTCAGTCACTGCATACAGAAAGGTGTTTCAATTCCTAAATCCTGGGGCTTGTCTTGTTTCCTTTTTTTAAAATTTTTTTTCTATTTCTTCCTTAGAGCTCTTACATGGACATTATAATTTCTTATTTATGGTCTCAATAAAAATACTGAATATTTAACGGTATTCATAGATGATGAAAAGAATTTGCCAGTAAGATCTCAGCCCTGCAGCATCTTCAGTTTGGTTCCTAATTAAAGCCTATTGTATCATTCTCTTTAGAAAGCAATATGGCGAAGCCAAGTGATTTTTACTGTCCCTGTTCACTGCATTCTACCTGTATTATATCTAAATTGAATAAAGAAGGTCTGGTTTGTAAGTCAGCCTGGTTTTACCTACCACATGCTAAGACTTTTCCTTCTAAACTCACTATTAGCAAGTTATGTCCATGTTTTAGCATTCAGAAGGAATGGGTGGAAGGAGAGAGATGAAGTGAAAGTGCCTTAGAATGGAAACTTCACAATGGATTTCTTAGTCTTAAACCTGAACAAGATGATGTTTACAGATGTTGAGTGTCTCTTAATGAGTATTCTCGTCTCCAGTAGAGCAAAGAACTTCAGCATCTTTATTAAGCCAGACTGTGAGACAGTATGTTAAATTCAGCATTGACAAATGCAAAGTAACTTGCTTTGGAGAGAATAATTAATTTTACACCTATCTCGGTATTCTAAGTGGAATTGCATACATTAGAATATGGTGTGGACGTTAGCGAAAACAAACAAAATTTTAAAACACAAGTAACAGCGAAAATTACGGAAGACTACATTGCTGCTGTTTTATTGGTAGAGCTTGATTTGAAATTCTGAGGGCAATTCTTATTCTATATAAAACCATACCAGAAGGGTCTTGAAGGCATGTGAAAGAATGTTAAAGAACACAGGAAAACTTCCATAAAGATAGAATGAACAAGCAGAATACAGGAATGGGGGATACTTGGTGAAACTCATAGATAAAAGAAAATTCACACTGATCAAATACTATTTCATGCTATATGTAATTAGTTTGGCCTGAAGACTGGAGTCACAAAGACATTAGCTATCTATTCCTTTTGCACTCTGTTACTAAATATCAAATCTATTAAAGGCATATAGATAATACAGTGTTTCTCCATGTATTTATGTGCAAAGAAAAGGAATTGCTTTAGGATGACAAAGGGCTACTGGACAGTCAGAAGACCACTCACTAGTATTTCAGATGTGGAGGTACCTTCTCCGTATCCATGCGCTTTAACTGTTGTTTGCTAATGCTGTTACAAAACAGTGACAAAAATGGTATAAAACATTTTGTGTAATTTATAGTGCTGTGACAGAATGAGTATGAATTAAAAGCAGTTCTCTTCTTTTCAAAATCCAAATTACTGTAGCACAAAGAATAACGTGAAGTGTGCTTTACAGATACTGCGTACGGAAAAATAGTGGCTTTCTGGCCTCCATTAAGCTGTCTGGAAAACAGTGAGCAATAAGCAAACATCCCTTTCCCTTTTTCCAGCCTATCCACAGCCCCTCCTGTTCCTTTCCCCTGCATACACGTGCCATGCTTGAAAGGTAACAGACCTGTAGCCATCATGAGGAACAGGTATAATGATCAAAATAATGTGGCAATCTGTTTTCATTTGGGGACTTTATGACCGTTTGTTTGACACAGGCTGGTGGTAAAAGATCACTTTTATGGAAGAAACTTGAAAAATCCCTCGTACTTGAAATACATTATATATGATGCTTTTTTTTATGATGTTTTTTGGTTGTTTTGTATTTATTTGTGTTTGTAATTGATTTGTATATTTTTTAGGAGCCCAGGCTTGTGTTCTTGTGTTTTCTACAACTGACAGAGAGTCCTTCAAAGCAATCCCTACCTGGAAGGAGAAGGTTGTGAACGAAGTTGGAGACATTCCCACAGTTCTTGTGCAGAATAAGATTGATCTTCTTGATGACTCTTGTATAAAGAAGTAGGAGTTTTCTCTTACCATTTTTAAAGAACATTATTTGCCCCCTGTATACGCACATTTTTTTAAAAAAAATGCATCTGTGGGAGTTTCTGGTGAAGACTTAGGATATCGAGGTTGTGAAACTTGTGCATCAAGATGTGCCCTGGTGACGGGTATTGCTGCATTTGTGTAGTTACTTGGGCAGATGTGCTTGCCTAACTAGGAGCTTTCTGTTTGCTTCACGCCTTCTTCTAAAGGGTCAGCCAAAAAAAATAGATGAATAGTGTTGCCATGATATGATTCTCTCTCTCTATTTTTTTTTAATCCGAAATCTTAAAACTCTAAATTTTCTCTCCTGTTAAAATTTACAGTTACTGTTAAACTGTGCTGTGCACCAGTGAAGTTTCATTGCCTAGTTTGGCTACTGAGTGCTAGCTAAAGTGATGAGGTATTATTAAAGGGGTTGTTTGGGAAAGTATCTTAATATTCTTTGCTTCGCTTTGCTTTAATTTGTTTTTATTGCTCACTGTTATCAAAACATTGTAACGCTATGGAAATCCATGTGTTAATATTCTCACACTGCATGGGGCTGATACTTCTTCACTGTGTTTTTCTCTACAGATTTTACTGTGAGTTCATTCTGCCTTTGTCCAATTTAATTCTTGCCATAAAATCAGCTTAACAAATGCTAACTTTTATTTACCGCAGCCCATCATGTAGAAAATATTGCATGATCAAGTTGATCATTCTCCACTTGTTTATGTCTACCATCTTCCTGAGGGATTTAAATTATTTCTTCTTTTTGTTGTTTCCTGCACTGGCTTTCTTTGTTCTCTGTTTGCTATCATTGATGGCATAAATCAGCTTCTACTCCCTCTGCAAAGAATACTGAGGATTTTTCAAAGGAAAAGCAAAATTGCATTTGAACTCCTCCTTTATTCATGGTATGTCGCTTAGGTTTTGTTCTCAGAATACTCCGTCTGCCTCAGTAGCTTCAACTTTCTGATGACGTGATTTGCCTTGGTGAAATTTCCCTAAGTTTTTCTTAACATTTAGCACAAGTTCTCTTTCACTTCACAGAAAAAAGTAATTCTTTATTTCATCTCTGCACTCATCTGATTGCATAGTCTACTGTTTCATTAAAATATACTTTAAAGATTGCTTGTTTTGATTTTGCAGTGGTAATTGATTCTAGTGCTGTTAATTACAGCCTCCTTCCTTTTGATTTCACTGACACCTGTCTTCAAACCCTGGGAAATTTTAGTTAAGTCAATAAATATTGCAAAGCAATCACTTCTGGTCATAAAGAAACTGCATGTAAAATACCTGCTTGTCATAGTGGAGATATTGCAGAGAAATTAAGGACCAGGTATTTTTTGACTGTCTTGAGTTTCTTAGCCCACTTTGCCATGTTTAACTTACCACGAAGCGTTTTGTCTGTTAAGAATAAATGCTGGCAAATAATACGAATCAGTACATACGAATTCTTCTTCTGTTGTGCAGTGAGGAGGCGGAAGCGCTGGCAAAAAAGCTAAAATTAAGGTTCTACAGAGCATCTGTGAAGGAAGACCTAAATGTAACGGAAGGTAGGAGATAGCGGTGTCTGTCCTGCCCTCTGCTGCACGTGTCTCTGGTTTGGAGCCCATCTCGCGTGCTGTTGGCAATCCGTTGTGTATTTTTTAGCAGCACACTTTACACGTAGGTAGAATTACGTGCCATCAGCGTGTTTAGGCCCATTTCTGCGTGCACATTTTTCCTTTCTCTTCCACAAACTGTGCACAGCTTCAATGTTTAGAAGCGCCAGCGCGTTAAGGGCCAGCGCGTTACTGCTAACTCCTGATGGCTGTCAGTAAGCGCTGAGCTTTTAAAAAAATTATATGTAGAAGTTCAAGTATTACAATATACAAATTTTTAACAGATTGTTTTGTAATTATTAATAGTTAATAATTGATATAAACAATTATTTCATAGTTTATTTATATTTAAATAAAGTACATTAAAAGTTTGGATCCCTTGCAGCCTTTTGTCTACCGATGATATTTTACTAGTTCCCCAGTATCACTTCTTAATGTATATATTTAATTTTGTAAGAGTACTATTATAAAATTAATCCACTGTCTTTTGTGGGGTAGATTTGAAGAATAATAAAGAATTGTAGTCTCTGATAACTTACTTTTTTATTTAATCAGGCAGACTTAATAGTAAACCAGTTGTTTCTTCTCTGCTAACATCATTCACCTTGGGGAAAAAAGATCTGCAAGAGAAAATGTAAAATGTTCCTGTATCATCATTACATGAGTTATTAATTACAAATGTAAATAATCATACCACGTGTAGGTTCTGCAAGTTCTCCTGTAGTTGTAGATTTTTTCAGAATCCTAGGTAGACTTCTTACACCCCAATGCAAATGAGAGCAGCGTTAGTTGATTAGAGAAATGTTGCTGACAAGTTTTATTAATAGCCTTACGTTACATGATTGTTATTATTCTAAGGCTTCTTGCAAAAAAAAACCCCAATTCCTACATAACTTTAAAAGTTTAAAGCTGCGTGAGTTGGAACATTTGGCGATACGTACGTGCCAACTTTATTACAGGAGCACTGAGATGTTTCTGCCTGCTGTGCACGACCCTGGTACCACCGAGCGTAAGACGGGGGTAGACACTGGTCTAACGTGGGTTCTGCCCAGAGAGAATCGCTTACCGCGTCGTGCTAAACCTGTGCGGGTGAAGGCATTTTTGTCACCGCACAGAATTTGGTACAGAGGTGGTGGTAACTGAGAGCAAGATTATTTTTAAGCATATTCTAATGTACCTTTTTTCTTTTCAACATTCCAGTTTTTAAGTATTTGGCTGATAAATATCTTCAAAGGCTGAAGCAACAAACAGCGGAAGATCCAGAACTAGTACATACAAGCAGTAACAAGATCGGTATGTATACTCGTAATAAAAAACCCCCAGAAACAGTATTTTGTGCCATCAAAGCTTATGATCTCCTTTGTTTCCTTATAGAGTCAATACAGGGTGAATCAGGGTCTGATTATTATCTTCCAGTCTGAGGATATTGTCTCCTTTCCTTCTGTAAAATAACTTTGTGAGTCTCCAAAGTGACAAGACTGTCAAACTGACGTGCTAAAGTTTCTAGCTAATGTTTGGCCAGTGCCCTTTTATTAAATTTGTTTAAACAAACATTGTGTAAGGACTTGAGAAAAGATGCTTGTTGGGTTTTTTAATATAATTAGTATTTGTGTTCCTCATCTTGGTGCCATTTTACAAGAGACTCACGGTGAAAGAATCTGGCAGGTAATCAGAAGGTCTCTGTAAACTGCCTTTTGTAAGGGAACACTGAACTAATGTAGTCCTCCTTTAAAGCATTTCTGAGTCAGTTCGTTTATTTTCCTTAAAACACTCCCTTTTTAGTCAGGCTTTTTCCTTACTTTTATCTCAGCAAAGTTTCTAACTTTAAAATTGTCATGTTTTTCTTTTATTACGTTACTCAACTAACCATAACTTTGTCACCATGCAATTAGTAGCATATGCAGATGAGTGCATCTGCTGCCCTTCAATTACGGAGATGTATACCGGCTTTAAATACTGCCTGGCTAGTAATTCCATCTGGCTCTACTTCAAATTTAGCTGCAAAATTGACCCAGAAATAGATAAAGCCTTTAAAAAGTAGAGTACGCATTTGAGGTGCACTACTACGCCTCACGAAGTGTTGCGTCTGAAGTGTTAACGTATTATGCTGCAGGAGTGAAGAAATACAAATGCTTTTCTTGTCTTTAAATTCCGTAGGTGTTTTTAATACAGCTGGTGGAAGTCACTCCAACGAAAATTCTAGCACTCTTAACGGTGGAGATGTCATCAACCTTAGACCAAACAAGCAGAGGACCAAGAAAAAGAGAAGTCCTTTTAGCAACTGCAGCATACCTTAGACCACTTTTGGAGGAGGAAAAAAACGAAACCAACCCCAACCCAGTGAATTGGATGAAGTTGTGCAGTTGAGTACAGAATAAAGCCAGCTGTAGAGGTATTTTTACCAGTGCTTTAGCAATCTTGTGCCTATGGGATCCTTGAGAACGAGGTTGGATTTGTATGAACTTGCTGATGCGGTGGGTTTTGGTGTGTAGGGTGAGACACCTGGTGGCGAAACACAGAACCGCGACTGCCCCGTGCACTTTTGTAAAAAATTAGGCGAGCTTCTCCGTTTTCAAGGAATTACTTACACAGCAATGACGTAGGTATTGCTGAATTGCAAAGCACATTTCACATTAAGGATCATACTTGCAAGTATGGGTACAGATCATAACACTATGGCCCAAGGTGAAGTAGCGACCTTCCAACTAAATTTCAAAGAAAATGGCAGAATTGGTTAGTCAGTACACTAAGAAAATAAATGAAGTGCAAAAAGAAGACGCTGTACTTTATGCCTGACTGTATTAATACGGATTCTGGCCGTTCTGTCAGTGCAACATACTTGTATTATATACATGAGTGCTAAGGTATATATGTAAACGGTCATTGTGAATCTTTAGGCTAAATTCCAGTGTATAAATTACTTGGAAGATCAGCTCATGATAAAACAGCATCTTCCAAAAAAAAAAAACTTCCTTTAAAAATGTCGCATTTCAGATGAGGCTTTCCCAGCTGCCACTGCGTACGTTTAACTTGCTATACTTTGGGCCTGAAAGCTTAGATTTAAAAATGTATGGTGCCAAAAATGTTCCTTCTTTTTACCTAATGCTGTGCTCCAGATGTTTTCGTAAGTTTGTTTTTCTCAGTCTTAACAGGTTGAACAAATAACAGTCTTTGACACTAATAGCTGTTCAGAAGGAACATCTAATATAATCATATTCCTGTTCAAAGTTGATTGTTGTATCCTGTGTTGTCTATGAAAAAGAAAGTGGTGTCACAAAATATCTATTTTCTTTGGAAAAATTTTCCATAGATACCATAAACTGAGTTGTGGAGGATCCAAAAAATTGCAGCTGATGACTGAATTACATAAATGAGACGTTCTTCAACGTTGTCTCAGATTCAAAGTTAGCTGCCGGTTACAGAAAATCTAATTCTGTGAGATTAGAGACATGGCAAAAAATTTTCAAAGTGCTTAAGTAATTTTACATAATTGATTTTAGATGTTTAGGAGCCCAAATCTAAATTAAAGTTATTTGGGCTTAGGCTCCTAAATCACTAAGGTGCTTTTAAAAATGCTAAGTAAGATATCTTTTATTTACCAAAAAGAAAACACTTTTTAATCCTCTTCAAGAGCATGCATGCCTTTTAAAAAATATCCATTTTGTTTACATGTTTTTGTATGGTATGATATAATTTTAACTTTCTAGGATTTCTACAACGAACCTGCCGGTGACAAATGCAAAATATGCTGCTTGAAAAAATTCAGAGTTTTATTAGTTTTTTAAATGGCGTATAAGAATGAAAATGAGTTGAGTGATCCTGTATATTTTTGGAGGAAGGACTTTTCACTGTGTGAATTGATGTAGGAAGCTTGACTTACTTTGTTTCTAAGTCAATGAGTATGAAAATTGAAATGTACTCTTTTTCCCACTGTCTGGAGGGAGAGAAGTGGGTGGCAAGTTATGCACAAACACTAAAGATCTCTGAACTCTGTATTTTATGTTTACTGCGTTCGACTTTCTACCGAGTGCCGTGGTTTCTTTGACGAGCGGTTAGAGCATCTCTTGTTGCCGGCAAGAAGGCGGCCTTCAAGGCGCTCGATCCCCTTTGCTATTGCAGCAAAACTGTGTGTTCTTCACCATAACATTTTCTATATTTTTCTCTTGGATAAAGGCCTTTATTTTTTAACAAGTGCATTTAATCACTGTATGTATATATATAAACGGAGTCAAGTCTTAGCAATTTAAAAAATAAGGTACTTAGGATAAGACTTAACGATTGTACGTCGTGGGGCCACCTTATAACTTCAGGATGTAAGCTAGGTTGTGTGCATGAAGAATTTTGACAACTGTTTTTAATATGGAAACTTTGACATTTCGCTGTCTGCCTGCCAGTTTCACGGTTTTCAATTCGTTTTTCTGAAAAAGAAACAAAACCACAAAGTGTCTGAAAACGTCTTTCTTGCCTTGTTTGACTCTGTACAGTGTGCTGAAAAATAAGTTTATTACGTATAATGACCATTTGTACACTATCCCACGCGATACTGTAGACATTGTACTGTTACATAAGCCATTTGTATTTAAGGTCTGTCATTACAAACCACTGTTTTAAGGACTGAAAACTCAGTAGAAATTTTCATAGGTGGAGACTCACCAGACTTGCTAAATCGAGGGTATGTTGAAAGTTACACATCCTGTAATGTGGGAACGTGTATTTGCAGCGCTGGGTAACAGTGAGTTTTCGTTTCATTCCCACCTTAAATCTGGAGCGGCTCTTTCTTCGTTGTGACTTTGCAGTGCTCATTCTCCGACACGACTAAGATGGAGACTGTCCAAATAAGCCTTTTTCTGGAAGCGCTCTGCATGTGTGCTGCTTGAAAATTTAATTTTTTTGTCCTACTGGGGTGAGTGTGGAGATGCAAACCAGACGGCTCGCATATTGCAGGAATCCTTGGGTGTTCACATCATTGCCTTTTGGGTGAAGAGATGTGCCTAAACGTTTAGCGCTCGCATTGTCCCTTGTGAATAATTTTTGTTATAAACGTTGCCCCATTCTCTGCTCAAAGTGTCGTCATTACAATATCGCGTATTTTAGTCACCAAAAGCTCTACAGGTGCAGAGTTGGTAAATAAAAACGCCCTTCTCGGTACAGCGGTGTGACTGCGGGCGTCACTCCCTATCGTGCCTGTGGCGGGTTGGCATCCTAGATGAGGAGCAGCAGATGTTCCTGCCACAAGATGCTGAGTTGTTTTGTGAGACTAAGCTAATTGCACTCCTGTTTTATCTGTTAATATCTCTGGAATAGCTCGTTGGCTGTATTATCTGAATCTCACCCAAAATGCTTTGCTTTCAGCTGATAACGCTACCACTAGTAGAAGACTTGAGTAGTTGTTAATGCCTCGGTGAAATAAGGGTTCACTAAAGAGTGTGGCACTGAAGCGTCTCCCACTCCCGTGTCGTATCCATTCAGTGAATGGGAGTCTCCCAGTAAGTGGGGCATCATTTGATGCGAAGCGGTAATGCTGGGGATGTATTTCCAACTGGAAATCACAAACCTCAAAGTTGCAAGACTGATCACACTAAGACTTTTCTGCTTGTGTGTGTGTGTGGTTAATTTAAAAAGCAAAAAAAAAAAAAAAATTAAATACTCCACTTAAGACAGTTTTGGAGCTTCCTTATTTTCAGTGTTTCTTAAGGCAACGCTTACCTTTTTGAGTCAAAACCGCCTGGTTGCCATACTGTCAGTCTGATTTCCTGTTTTAATTGTTTCGTGCTTCAGTAAAATTTGTCTGTTTTTATTCTCTCTGTTATTGGGCGACGGTATAGCTGCCACGTCGTTTTCCTTTGCGTTACTTGTGAAGACGCGTGTCACACTCGAGGGGATGGAGCAGCCACACATGTTGTGCTGCCCGGGGGTTCTGCGGGGGCGCGTGCGTTAACACTCGGTGAAGGTGCACTTCGAACCTCTTAATTATCTATTCAAGTTGATGGCAACCCGTAAACAACAGAATTAATTATTTGCACTGCACCTTCTTGTGCGAATGCGATCCTACAACGTACTAACAAACCCGCTGCTTGGATTCCAGTGACAGTACCTCAGCCCCTCCCGGGGGCTTTTCTAAATGTAATCATAGACCTTCGGCTGACGTAGCAGTTCCCAAACGCTAATTGTACAAAAGCCAGAGAGCAAGTGGGGTCCAGCGAGCGTGACGTCATCAAAACTACCTTCCCACCTTTTTGTCGGAAGCAGCAGTTTGGGTGTATCTTATGGTTTTAATGCTCAAATAATGTTGACAGAATACTTCTCTCTGTTACACACAGCATCCTAATAGCGAACTAAAATTACAGAAGAAAAACTGCAGCAATGTTTAGATTTAAGACAAAAGGTGCTATAATAGACTAAGAGAAAGTTTCAAACGGTTCTGTGTTGAAGACGTGTCTGTACGGGTCATCTCAAAGCCAGGTGAGTCCTCGTACTGAACGGGGCTCGTTCTCAGGTTTCTAGCAGTAGGGTAATACCGATGAATAATTTGTGGAGGAAAGTGTTCTCTTACTGAGATCAATGTGGTTCAGCAGAACTGACTAAAGTTGATCAAAAAAAAAAAAGTAAAAATTAATCTGGACCAGGAGAAATACTGCTCTCGTCACGAGGATAAAGATGCGTCGTTACTAATAAATAACTTGCTCTTATTTGCAAGCTCATGTGAATCCGAAGGGTTAAAACAGATAATGTACGTCACTGTTTTTATCACCGTTGTGATCTCAAGTAAATGTAATATATTTTTAGAGAAAAGTCAACTTACGGTAAATCCTCAAGTGGAAAAATAAATGTTTAAAATGGAATATTCTGTGTATGCTGTTCCTGTAAAATCTCTACAAGTTAATTCTGCTGTTCTCTTGTAAGTGACATTAGCTGTACCGTGCAATTTAAATGTGTCTGTTTGATTACTGCTTGGTCTGATACAGGTCACTACCTTTGTGGTTCTATGAAATTGTCGGTGTATTAAATTTCAAAAAAAATAGCAGAATCTGCTCAAGAAACCCGTGTGCCCAGTTCTAGCCCACGCGTTGTGAGCAGTTGGGATCCAAGGCAGGATGCGTTAGGTGCGACCCTCAGAAGGAGTAAGCGTGGGTGCCCCAGTCTAGCAGGAGCGCTGTTTCTGAGCTCTGGTCTCCGATTTCTCCACCGCCCGGTTCAAACACAAAATACGGATTCCGTTCTGCTCTTTCAGCTCGTTTCATTTTTCATAATTGGTCTGGCTAATATGGTGACAAGGTTTAAGTGCATGTTTGTGGACAGTGCAAGTGGCATTAAAATATTACTGCTGTGTCAAAGACGCCTGATGCATTTTCTGAAAAGAAGCAGGTAGCTAGTTATTAATTATTTTCTTTTTAGTAAAACACAGCTCGCAGCATCTGGGTCTGCCTCTTCACCCAGTTATCTCAGTAATTTGGAAGGTAATCATTCCTGCTTCCTCTTGCATGAGGTTTTGCACAGAGAAAAACAATTTGCTTGCTTAACACCCCTGTAAGGATTAATTAGCAGTGTTTCAGGCAAGAAAACAATCTCAAAATGTGAGAAAACTCATATTTTTAGGTCAGGGAAGTGCTTAACTACACTGAAGTTAAAAAGCCTTGAGAAAACCGAAGCTTTGACACTATCACAACTTGAACATTCTTTTCTTGATCTCTGCCGCGTGTAATGATGCCAACTGGCTATTTTGAGTTGCTTTACCAGTGATAAATGTTTAAGATGAGGGCCAGTATGAAACTGGAGTAAAATGCTCAGTTGATGTCAGTCTTACAGGTGTGACTGTGAAAGAAACTTTAAAAGAGTATCACTGGTTTTAAAACTAAGATTGTTCAGATCCGTGGGATCTTTTAATAGATGCAGCAGGTCAGTGTGCAGTTGTCAAGCACAGGAGACCCCCTGTGGGTCAGATGACACAATTTAAGAAAGTAGAAGGCAAACAGAAGAAAAAATGTGGAAACAAACAACCAGTAACAGGCCAAAATAAGTCACATCTCCACTATTAACTCATGTGTTGATATCCAGATTGCGATCACTTTGTTTTGTTCTTAGAACAAACAACACACCTGTGTTGTGCAAGTACAGGGAAAAAAAATAAAAATACTTTTAGCTGTTGATAAGAGTGAAGGGGCTCTAAAAAAGAATGCAAAAAAACGCCTTAATGTTCTTGGCCCGAATAACCTTACAATGGCCTTAAAACCCTCCGGATACTGAGGGAATAGTCTCAACATCGATAGACTATGTTCAACTTAACTTACTTCCCAGGGTGATTTCTGAAAACAGCCTGCGCTGGGTATTATTGTCGAGGTGTTTAATGCTGTCAAATAGCCGAAAACGTTACTTCTCTTGTTGAAGTTCACAAGCAGCTAAACGGAATTAACAGAATTAATCTCACCAAAGCCTCTGGGAGCTTTTCACAATCTCAAAGCTGAAATTTTGGTTGCTTTGGCAGCACCCCTCTGGGGTGCCGTTTATGGGGATAAAAAGGCAGTGACAGTGACCTCGCAGCTGCTGAGGTTTGTGAGCGGCGCGGGCCGAGTTCCCCTGCCGCGAGCTCACGCATGTTCAGGGCATTTAAAGCCACAGAGCTGCAGCTGCGCAGGAGGAGCCTGACCATAAAACTCCCGCTTTGGGACCCAAAATCTGCAACTTTTGACTCGCCACCACAGAGCGTGGCGATGACGAGCAGAAATAGGAGGGAGTAAGAGGGGGGAAAGAACGGAAAAAAACCCACCACCAGACAAAACCCACTCAAAGAGTAAATAACGTGAAGCTCAAAAAGTGTACTAACCTCCTACACCAGGAACAAACGGGAGAATTCAACTGTTCTGCTCTGTTGCTTCACAGGTGGTGACGCAAAACAAATTTGCGGAGTAGGAGCTGATAAAATACAATTCCCCTTTATTACATTATCTTTGGAAAAAAATACACAGCGAGCTCACTCTGCGGCTAGACGGCGGGAGGCAGGGTGGTTGGCTGGGTGCGGCGTGCCAGCTGGAGCTCCTTCCTAGTCTGGGTTGGGACCTTGGGAGGGAAAGTGTTGCTTCTCAGGTCCCCAGTTAGGACCCGGAGGTATCTGTCTCTCGAAAGCATCGTGTTCTGCTTCGGAATAGTGCCACATTATTAAAATGATAAATGGTAACAAGTAGGACAGTGTGTCGTTTATGAAAATATGCCGTTTATTAATGTTTTTGATTTATTGCCATGATTTGTCTTTTGTCCCCAGAAGTCTGGTTCAGACACTACGTATAGAGCAGAGAAAAGCTGACATCTCACTACATGACAAAACAACTGTAGTTTAAAAAAAAACCCCACCAACCCAGGAGAATGGAGGAAAGGCAGATTTTGACGGTTTCTGACAGTTCAGCAGAAGCACAATTACAATTTGCAATACAGCAGTATCGACTCTACAGGAGAACTCCTGATAGCATTCATTATTGCCAAAGGAAAATGCCAATGCTACCAAAACCCACTAAATGCTCGCACCTCGCCATCAAAGATACTTTGCTGCACGTGCATGTGTATATACGCGTGTGCCTGTACAGAGAATTTTTTTCTTGGCTTCTGTGTGCTTTTTACAGAGGTTCCCTCATCCTGCGATTTGCCGGAAGTAGCCAGGAGGATAGTTTAATCCTGTTTGTTGTTGCAAGGCTGCCGAACAGAGGATTTCTGATGCTCCAACAACGTGATTGACTTTTCAGAATTTTCCAAGTTTCTGAGCAGAGTCTCTAGCCGCCTCTTGATTTTCTTCTGATCCTCGATGGCACATCCGATTACCACAGACTGAAACTTCTGATCGATGGGTCCTGCCGGCACGTCAGATGTGCACGCGCCGTAAAGCGACATTAAGCGGATTTTGGCGTCTTCCAAATCATCTAGAAGTTTATTGACAATTTCATCGATCATCTTGGTGGCGTGCAGTAGGGATTCCTGCTGCTGGGCGTTTCGGATGGTTTCCACAGACACCTCCACGGTGAGGGTTCGGCCCATCAGACGATTAGCAGTCAAATTCAGTTCTTCTCTCTCACCTAAACCGACAAGAAGAAAGTATTCTAGGTCACAGGTGAATGCTTTCCCCTGCAAATAACCTCATCAAACAATCAAACTGCTACAACTTTGCAATAAACAAGGTGGGTTTCTTAAGTAAGTGACAAGCGACAAGATTTCCAAGGGCAAGAAATGAGCTTTTTGCTTTTGCAGAAGCCCTCCTTATTTCACAGCAGCTAGCATTGTCTTCTGATTTGAAATGTGGCATTAAGCCCTACTACAAATGTACGCAGTGCTGCTCCACTGCTGACACAACGCTTCCTGCGTCACATGAAAGCAAAGCGTATGCTGTTATCAGGAAACATTATTCATTCACAGCACAGGCACATTAAGGACCTCCTGTGCCACGGTGAGGGAGGGATTCAGAGAGCACCCCAGAAGGCCGTGAAGAGAAAACTCATTTCTGACTACCAGATGCAATTAGAGGCCATGAAAAAAAAAAAAAAATGGTTTTCTACTGTCTGAAAACTTGAGGTTTTTCCCTAAACTACAGACACGATGTATTTGACATGTAGGCTCTTGAAGAGCCAATAAACCAGCAATTTAAAGCTCCCAATACCAAACACACAGATTTAGGGAATATATTTAAAGCCGTACACCACGCGGCCGTGACAGTGATCTTAATCATCAGGTTTCTGCAGGCTGTACACTTTGTAGCACTCATGCCCACCCAGTAGTCAAAGCCATTAAAATCAACTGTATTTAAGCCTCATCATTATCATCAACTTCTCTCCCTCAGCTGAGCTGTATTAACCCAGATTTTGAAAATCAATCCATGAACTGAGTGCGGACTTTCACACAGCAGGGACGCTCACGGTAGACCGTCCTGCTGAAGAGTACGTGAATTTACACAGTCAAGAAAAAGGGGATCCCAGAGTAACGGACGGGCTGTCAGTACCTTTACCAGCAGCACGCGATCAAACGGAGCTGCTCCCTAAGGCACAGGCCGTTTTGAGTTTGGGTGAGCTGGGAGGGTATGGCAAAGCAGCTTCTCACCTTCACTGATGTGCCTCATATCCTGGCTGTTCTGTATATTGTGGATCATTTCTAGCAGGAGTTCTTTCTCTTGTTCCATAGCAGATGCTGCGTCACGGAAAGCCTCTACCCTGCACGTGGTTGAACCAAACAAAATCTTTAAATAATAAAATAGCTGTTCACTTATACAGCTGCCAAGAACCGGTTTTTTAAACTTCAGCTTAAGTAGTACAGTCAGTTCTGAGTTATCCATGAGCCAGACTCTGATTTCAAAACGTTCTCCCAATATCTTAACTTCACTTTTCAAGACTCAATATAATTTTAAAAAACAAACAAATGGGGGGGGGGAAAAACCCAAACCAAAAGTAATTCAATCAGACTTAAACTTTTTATTTTACTGACAGTGCTGTTCTATCCTACTCCATGGTTAGCATGGCTATCCAGAGCCTGACAGTACCACAGCTGGACAGCAGAAGTCCTGGAGCTAATTAGCAATTATTATCAGCTGCTTAACTATAAAAGAAACTGACCCATCAGGGAACTTGGGGGTGGAGGCAGTGAGGAGACCTGGCTCCCCTGCTGCTCCCAGGCCAGCAGCACAGAACCACTACGACACACCTACAAAGCAACAGACGCTCCGGAAAAAAACTCAAAATGGCGCCCCGTAGCCAAATGACCCCTTTCACCAGGGAGAAAAATGGGCGAGGGGGAGAAAAATGGGTGAGGGGGACAAAGCTCACACTCTTTTATTAATGTGACAAGGGCTTCCCTGCCGAGCTGTGTGCCCTGGTGGCTGGGAGAAGATGCTGGACTGCCTGCCCTGACAGTCCCTGGTGTTTTCCATGGAGCCAGGCTTGCTGTGATTCACGTGGGAAGGAAGTTTCTGTGGGAGCAGCTCCTATTTCCAGGCTTCCAGCGAAACAGGCCACTTGGTTCCTCCCAAAACAGGATCCCTACTCCAGTCCTGTTCACTGTGCTGAAACTCACAGGTGATGGGGCAGGAGCAAGGGGAAAGCCCACCAGAACCTGCTCTTCCTGAGAACTACTTGGTCTCCACAAGCTGCACAGTTGCGCGCCCGCGGTCTGCTCTCCTCCGCGTGCTGTAAGGTACAGACCCATCCGGCCACGGGCGGAGGGAAAGCACCAGACTCAAAATTTGAGTCCCAGGCCTTAATTCATGTCTTGCTCCCCGCCTTGGTTTTAAGGAGGGGGCTTTTGCTTTCAGCCAAGTCATCTGGAAAAGCACTTCTGGGAACTGTCTACCTTGGAGACTGGGGACAAGAGGGAAATGTCCCCCCTCCCTTGGCTTTGCCCTGGAGGATTAAGGGTATGAGCTTGGAGGGGACCTGCCAAGCTGCAACTGGCTGCAAGAGCTGTGCCAAAAAACGTCAACTCTGCACTCCCCGGGCCCCACAGAAAAGCAGAATATCACGTGAACCTGGCTGACTGTTTCTGCTGCTTTCAACAGGCAGCTCGGGAGGTCTAGCTGCTGTACACAGCCCAGGGATCCATCTATCCTGAAACCTTTATTAAACCTGGCCAGAAAAGGGGCAACAAACCAAAACACTGCTAAGTCTCTTGGATGCCGCCCCAAGAAGGCAGTGGTGGCTTATCATCACTGCTTCTGTAGATACGGGCTTGTCTGAGGTAGGTGCGGAGCTGCTGCTCCTTCCTCAGAGGCGGGCTGAGGGCAGGTAACTTCAGAAAAACAGCAGGAAGAGAAAAGAGAGCAAAAAAAGGCAGAACGGGAGCATTTGAGGATATAAATAGTCACACTTCACACGCAGCCTGCTCACAAAATGGTTCTGTTTTACAAAATGTTTAGCCTAATTTAGTCAGTGAAAGCACAAGCTTTGGGCCTTGCCTTTAATGTTCATTCTGAGGAGGAGTGGGAAAAGTTAATGCAATGCAAATTCTTGCCAAGAGCAAATACTTTAATTATTATTTTGCACTGCTTAGTAAGAGCAATGAGGCAGGTGGAGTCATTTCATACTTCAGATGTCTGCACTTTGTAATTTAGGAAGTCTAGCAATATTTTCATAAACGCCTCACCATGCCTTTTTAAAAAGACTAGTATTTTCACAATTTTAAAAATGCATTGTGGTCTCTGGCAAGCCTAAAATTAAAATTTGGAAGTGCAAAATTTCAATTTTAATAGTGTTTTTAAATCGGATTGGGCATATCATTGTACTGACTTAAAACTATAGGTCTCTATGGATCAATCCGTGATTTCCACAGGGTTTGCTGGGTCCTACAAAGAATGTGGAAAAACTGCATTGCAGGGATGCGTACTGAACTGGTGCAATCCTAAAGAGAGTGCCTAAAACATCACTGCTTCCAAAAGCCGGCTACTGGTATGCGAGGTAGGACCTAAAAGCCAGATGATCAGAATTAGTGATTATATACTGCAAAAAAGACCCCCTGTAACTTCCCAACCGGAACTTGGATTGACGTTATTTTCCAGATCTTGAGAACTTTTTTATCTGCACTAATTGCTTCTTGGCAATTATTTTAACCGCTTTTTCAAGTGCGATACAGAGTGCCACACAACTAAAATCCACTGGGATTTTAATTTTAGTGTATTTGCTTCCATAAACGGCAGGCAAAATGAGCGCCTGCCCTGGCACCGCGTAACGGCACGTGAAGGAGCCACACCAGCTCCTGCTGCGAGGGCAAAGGGACAGGGACTCCCCCACCCCTCTGCTATCCCTTCTAAAAACTGCCATCCTGACCAATTATAAGCAGCGCGACGGGTCTAAATATCCCTGAAAAATACACTCCTTGGGTTTCAGAGACCTCTGGAGGGCAGGGTGGAGGCCCAGTGGGATAATGTTGGCAGCAAAGGCAGCCCCCGAGCAGCCCACCAGCGAGCAGAACAGAAGGAGGGGAAATGGCCTGAGACAAGGGAGCGGATGTCGCTGCTGGGGACATGGATCCCATGGAGGTCACACCAACGGGACAGGATCATCACGGAATAGTGCTCTGGGCTGGGGGGGAGAGCAAAAAACACGGAAAGAACTCACACCCGCCTCAGGAAAGCAGTTAGTGCTCCAGAGAAGGTGCTGGGGAGCTGGATCAGGGTGAGATATCCACCACAGCCTCACCCTGTTTCACCACCCCGGCTTGTCCCGAGGCCTGCAGCCACCTGCCCCCACGCTGGGGTGGGTCCTGCCGGCTCCTCCTGGGCGCCACAGGCCAGGAGAGATTCCAGTCCCCCGGCAAGGGCTGCACACCTTTCCCTCCTCACTCACTACAAGCGCATCAGCTCCACACCTCGCGGTCAGCTCTCCGAACTTCTGTCTTAAAAAGTTCTTCAACTTCATTGGCTTGTGTCTTTACTTTCTTGGCGTGGGCAACATAAAAAATTAAAAAATTGGAGGAGAGAAACCTCTATCAGAAGTGACTGATGTGAAAAAGGGTGGAAACACAGTTCAAGTCTCAAGAAACCAACCAACAAAAGAGCAGAAGGCAAAGAAAAGAGAACACCAAACTCGTATTAATGCCAAATTATCCATCATCTCAATGCAGCAGTATGGTCTTTTTCTAACAGATGGAAACATCCAACCATGTTTTTACTTGGAGCGTACTTGTCGCTTTGAACATCAACTAAATATTCTGTCCATTACCTAAGACTAAAAAAAACATTCCTTACTTGTGATTTTTCCACAGTCTGAGAGCGATTAGCCATGCAATGCTTTTTTTTTCCTACATACCATTTCCATGAGCAGAGCATTCCCCCCGCGGAACAGGTGGACCAGCCTGTGCCTTTGTTTCCAGATGAGAAACTGGATACCCGCTTTCTTATGACAGCTGCAATAACTCTGTCCTTTAAACTACTCACTGACTTAACCAGCTCACTATCAAAGCTTGCGCGCTGGAGGTGCGGATAAGTTTTCAAAGGAAACGGGAAACATCTGAAGATGGTGCAGCTTTTTTCCTGAAACGGAGCAGAGCACACTGGATGGAGACGAAGCGGAGGGTTTCACCTCAGCATCCTCAGCTGCTTAAAATGAGTTTTCATTCTGGGGTGAGCGGTCCCACGAACATACAAACAAACGGTGGGGGAATATGGTTGCTCCAAAGGAGAACAGGAGGAAAAGCACAAAAAATTAAGATTTAAAAAAAAAAAANTGACTTCTGTCATGTATCGTTACACCTAGAACTGAGTGTTCACTTAACATAACCACCAGAACGCGGTGACTCATAAACAGAAACTCTGGTCCAGCTTCCAGCTGCTCCCAAGATGTCTTGGCACTCACCAGCAGCCAGGGCAACACGAAGGTCCGAGCCCTTACAAGGGACAAACGTGCCACCCGCCTCCCTTGCTGCTCCTGCCGGGGAAATCGCACCCTGGCAGCCAGATTAATCCCTCTTTCCCACTCACTCTCCCTACAGAAGAAACTCCCTCCCCAAACACCTAGCAGCGAGGTACAAAACTACCCCTTTACTGTCGGAAAAGCAGCTCTTGTGGTGGAAGAGAGGGGACAAGAGGGAAGGCTGTTCAAACCAGAGCACTTCCAATGGGAGGAGGGTTGCTGCGGGGTTCAGCCGGCCTTAAGCAACTTGAGAACTGTCGAGGGGTTTAATTAAAGCCTGTAGCTCGCTTTGACAAATTTTCACTTATTATATTTACAAGCAACATCTCTATAGCTAGGGTCTATAGCTAAACTAAACCGGCTGGAGAAGGAAGAAGCGTGGAAGCTCTTCCTCCTGTCATTCAAATAACTTTGAAATGAGGCGTGTTGATTAGTTGTGGATGGAAAATAAAGAAGACTTGAGCAATTTCAATCAAAATAGTTTGGCTCCTTTTTTCGTAACTGTTCTGCGTTCAGAGCTATGCGTGTTTGAAAGACCCGCAGCGAGCTGGGAAGTTTAATTTGGGGTTGAGTTTCTGGTTAACCAAACCGTCTGCTTTGTTTCAGAGTCGCTCAGCAAATTTCAAACACATTTTTTGCATATTCTGATGCTCATTTTGTGATCATATATTCATGCGCTAGACCTCGACGGGAGCAGCGAGACTTGTTCGCAGACGGTTGGTTTTGCTTAGTCAAATAGAGAGAAGTCTGCGCAGGACTTCAAGGAGATTTAATCAAGCTAAGTGAAAGGCTAATATAAAGGCACATAAAGTCCACCCCTGAATAATGCGAAGTAACGCAGGCAGAAAGGGGAAAGCGCAACTCCTCTATCCCACAGAGCTCTTTTTAATTACAGGAAAGTCCTAGAAACATCCTGGGTGGTTCTGTGAAAGCCGCTGATCAATATGCAGCCGGAATGAAGCACAGGGCGTGTTGGAACAGCCCCGGCAGGAGGTGAATCAGGGGTACACCCACGGCACCCCGCGCATCCATCGCCTCGCGGAGGGCGCCGTGTAATTAGGCAGAGCTGAGAGGATGAGGAAGATGATTAAAGGCAAGGAGCCGTCTCTCACGCGGCCGAACTGGGGAGGAGGGGGGGGATCAAATGGGATTTTATGGGGAACGTCAAGTGGCAGGAGGAGACGGGGCACGTCTTGGCGCAAGGAGGAAACACACACGGTATTCCCAGTTACTCGGGGGAAAAAACACAGCCGAGCTGCATCCCGCGGTGCCACCCGCGCCACAGCCACGCGGGTCGCTGCGCTCGGGAGCGGGGGCGGACCCGAGCGCGGCCACAGAACCCCCGCCGCTGGGCCGCAAGTGCCGCGGGAAGGTCCGGCAGCCACCGAGCCCCCCGCGCCCGGCGCAGGGCTGGCCGGAGCCCGCCGGAGCCCGCACCACACCGCGCTCCGTCCCGGGCTTTTCCCGCGCGGCTCCGCATCGCGCTCCCTCCGAGAAGGGGCTACGGGGCGGCAACGACGGG
>VZSF01002465.1:760454-800399 GCA_013398295.1 Chionis minor
AGCCTTTCCTGTATCTTACTCTCCACAAAAAGTATCTTTTTGCATAACATATTTGGATTTACAGCGCTTAGATGCAAACTCACAGGCTAATGAATAATAATTAAAAAAAAAAGCTGGCACTTTATTCCATTGAGATTTCTTTCCGATTGACAGCAATCATTAGCTGAAGTATAATACGCTGATAAAGCTGAACAGCTTGCATAGGTATTTTTAAACAAAGGAACTGAGAAAGGTGGCATAGATAACAATTTTAAACAGAGCAATAATTGTTCACCTTAAAATAAGGACAGTACAAAAATAATTAACACATTTACATTCATTTCTCCAAGGCCACCTCTTCATAAGCAGAAGGGAGCAAAGACGATAATATACAGGAATAATACAGCTTAAATTCTCCCATGTTATTCCAAACAGCAACTAGAAAGTTTATTTAGCTTGCGTTCTCTTAAAAAGTTGTTCCAGCCTCAGATCAGGGAGAAGAACTGAACCCGTCAAACTTTAAGCTATCAAATCCAACACTCTATCATGCTACTATTGAAAAAAACATACACATTTACAAAAATAAAGCCAACAAACTACAGCCTGTGGTCCCCATTCTGACATTTGTAACACATGGGACTTAGACAAAATTATGGTCTATCAGGTGAGACTGGCCACAGGCAAGAGTTAGGCCATATGTTCTATTTATAAACCTGGGATCTAAGCTTCTCTTTATAACAAGATTAGCTAGGCAAATCTGAGATAATTGGAGTTTACTATTTTTATCTGTTGCAAGGACCACATGAAAAAGTAAATGAAGACAATGACATTTTGTGACAGAAAAATTAAATACAAGAACGAATTTTAAAAGAGACAAACAACAACTTAAAACCCCATAATACTTAGTAAGACCAGCCTACTAATTAGGCGGCAACTTATACAGCTAGACTGGAAAGACTTAGTCATCATCCATTAGAAACAGAATATGCAAAGGCTTAAAAATTTATTTCTATCACACACAATATATTGCAGCGGATATCCATAAACTCCAGCCGTTCATCAGCGTGAGAGGACATCAGATGATAAGTCTAACAATTCAAGATACAGATGTGTTTTTGAAGTGGTATTTCTGAACCTTTGTAAATAGATGAACAAGCTTCCATTTTTGTGAGCAGCTCTGATGACATGGTGTTAGTGTACTGAAGTACCCTCATTTACATTTCCTCAAGGCTTCTCTTGATAGCTTCTTCCAATTCTGCATCTTCCTCTGTATAAACACAAAAAGCCTGATTATAATCTCAAACTGTGGTTGATAACTAGTCAAAACACAGCTACATTAGTATTACTACGTAAAGCAACAAAATTAATTCTGTGGGCAATGTCAGTAGACTGCGAAAAAGGCAGAGAAACAGAATGATTTCTCTCCTCCTCTCTTCTGCTATCTTTACAATGCTTCAAAATACAGGAACAACCTCTACAACCTTCTACTGTATTAACTAGGGGCAGCCCAATGACTAGTTTCAGAGTATAATGCAACTATATATTTACTGGTCAAAGTAATACTGAGATTAGAACCCATCTGTATGCATCAAGAAAAATAAAATACGAAGACAAAAAAGACAGACACATAAAACAAGCAGAGAAGTTTCAGTATTTTAATTTCAGTTCCTATATATCAATAGATATTCCTGTATCTGCACTCTAACTTAGTAGTAAAAGTGACAACAGTGGCACCAAGAAGGCCAGACATAAGTAGAGGGGGAAAAAATAATCGTATCAACAGTAAGAATAGTCTCGATCAGGGCTGTAATGTTTTTTCATGGTGGGGGAGAACCTGCATTGCACTCATCTGATTTTTAACAGCCTCTCTTAAACACCTTTCATAATACTCAAAAAAGAAACTCCCTTTCTGCATTACATTTAGATTGCTTTGGGCACTAATTGTTCAGTGTTAGTGAGTTAAATATCATAAGTTAGACAAGGTTTATATGTACAGTAAATATGAATACCAATGTTATAGTTGGAAAAATTAAAGTAGCTTTTAGACACACAGTCATTTTGAGTTACTCATCTTCTGCTTTAGGAAGACACAAGCACATCCTATAACAAAAGCTGTCTGTTCTTACAACAAAGGAAACAGTATAATTATATGAGTTAACATAACAGATTTTAGAACTTTAATTATTGTTGGGCTGCTTTCTGCAAGGCGTAGAATTGGAACAGAAGTAGTTTCAAAGAATGCTCTCTCATGTCAGCATAGTCATTCATCAGGACTTTCTTTGCAACTTTCTTGCAAAGTTAGATGCTACTGATAAAAGAGATAAGTTAGTTTCTGAAAGGGAAACACTGCCTGGTCACAGAAACAAAAAAGAATTTTTGAAACCAAAGTAAAGCCGCATTAAAATATGTTGTCAATTAGGCAAATACGCATGTGCAAGAATCAAGAATAAGGTCCAAACTGACTCTGTGCCATTAGCTCCACAGTGATACCCGGATTGTCCTCTACTCCCTGGAACTGCTGAAGCAAGCTTTTTCTGCCTCCTACACTTGCTTTTTGCCCTTTTCTCTTCTAGCAGTTAATACTGCTTTTTCCTTTGTAGCCCTTTCTGGAGTTGATTTTGCCTTCTCATTCCCTTTAAGCCCAGGACAGAACTGCCATTAATCACGCAGGCAGCCAGCAAACACAGCCGAAGCCAGGCTGCTTCAGAATGCCAGACGTCTTCAGCAGCACCAGAACTGGGACCAAATGCCACTGCTACCCCTGATGGCAATACTCACCACTGAGGGGACACGAACGCAGCAAACTTTCAGTACTGTTGCACATTTAGTAACAATATTTAGTAACAGTTGGTAAATTTGTAACCGAATAAATTCTGGGAATGTAAGATTCAATTATCAGTTTTATCACTGACCTCATACAGATTTATTGATTTCTTTTTTTCGCCTGATCATTTTATTTCCATCAGGTGGAAGGGCAGAGTCAAGCCTTTAAACAACAAATTATTTTCAAGGTGCACTGTAGTCTGTCACCAAAAATTAATGGCTGCAATGTATGAACACCACCACTAAGCACAACAGCAAAAGGATGAAAACAATTTCAAATAAGGTAAGATATGATGTGAGCAGACGGCCGTACTGCTCATTCAAACTTGTGCATAAATTTACAGCTCTTTTAGGAGAGCAGAGTGCTTTGCTGAGATATCATATCTTATTTTGAACTATTTATTCAGAAGTTTGACTATTTAGTCAGTGGTTCTATTCTGAGTCAACACAGTCACGTTAAAGTGGTACAAAGTGAGCTCAGCCAAGTCTTTAATTGCACAATACCCTTTGGTGCACCAATAAAATAGATTTTGACTCTGCGGGCATACTTTTCAGGTTAGGAAATGATTTTTTTATTTGTAACCCATCAGAGTGTTCTTAAATACTCACAATTGCCCAGCATATTTTAGAGAGTATTCCTAAGAGGTCACTTGTCATAAAACTGATGGCAAGTTTAATTTCTGTATCTTCCATAATCAACAGCACTCCTGAACACAGAAGAGTAAGAATTAACCGACCTTCCTGTTTCTTTGTTTCTTCTAAGCTCTTCTTCACTGTTAGTTTGACATCTTCATCCTCTTCACTATCTGAACCTTAAATGCACAAATGAAACCTAAATTACACATTGCTTCTAACAAAAAGAGGTAGGTCCCCTCTTGCATTTCTCTTACTGTAACAACATTGTAGGTTGGATTTGAAGAAATACACTTGTGATCTGAAAATCAAGCTAAAAATACATTATAGTGGTAGTTTAAGACAGTAACTCAAGAGACAAAGTTATTTTTCAGCTACCTTCTTCCCTTTTCCCCAAAAATCTAGAGGCAGACTGCTTCAATTTTATATTATTTTGAAGTGGTAACAACAAATAACAGGTGCAGAAGCTACTGTTAGTGTCTACTGCATTTGCTTTTTTGTAATATTCAGTTATTTTTTTAAAAATGGACAATACTCACTTCTTACAAAATGTATCATGGATTTAACTATGGGAAGAAGTGCTATAGTGTGTGTCTGCCTATACTTAACTTTAGCTGTATGCTGTTGCCTAAATAGGCCATTTGAACAATGGAGTGCTGTAACTCAACTGAGCAGTGCAATTCAGCAGATGTTGTTCAAGTCTCACAGAAGAAAAAAGTTGACACACTTAATTTAATCTGCTAACTCACCATAGCCAAGCCCAGCCAAAACTCCTCTACCTTTCCCTTCCTAAATAGCTCTCTTCATGAGGCTGGTTTCCCGCTCCAGAGTGACAGCTCTATTTTGAACCATCTAGTAGGGATTGGTGTACATAAGGTGTTGGGGTTTTTTTTCATTTGTTTTAAACAGAGTCTCAGTAAACTATAGGTTAAAAAATAAACAAGTCAATGATCCACATTATGTACTCATTCTCCTGCTACAGGCTACTGCTATTTTGGGAGACGGTCTCTGTAATGAGGTCTTACAGCATTTGCAATCAGCTAGGTCTTCTACGGTCATATCAACAGAAGCACTTCCCTTAAAGCCATCTCGTTTATTAGTACACCAGTGTAGTTCTGACTGTGTTTGCCAGCAAAGAACATTCCGATATGGACATCTAATTCACTGACTGTGACTTCTGGCATTTTACATGACCCAAGTCAGGTATTCAAAGGTATTCAAAAGTGTCAAAGACACTTTTTAAAGTCTGTTTTCAAACCTCTGACACTATATATACCTTGTCTGAACAGCAACATTGCTGACTTTCTCAATTCCAGGAATACAGACTCCAACAGCCAATATCAGCAGCCTACAAAGATGCCAGAAATAGCGGTATATACAATGCAGTTAAAATGGTCTTTTTTCTAGTCACTTGGCAGACTTACTGTGAATCCTTTTTGGAACTGCCTACTATCTCTGAGCAGAAGAGACACTATTTTTCATGTCATCTTCCAAAGCAAACAAAGCAAAAGAAAAAAAAACCCACACAACCCAAAAAATTGTCATTTTAATCATTTACGAATGGGAGGAAAAAGCTTCACACAAGTGGCTTCTCCCTTACAGACTTTTTTTTTTTTTTTTAAGTCTTCCAGCCTGGAAGACATCTACAACTGCTCTAAGAAGTTTTGTACCTGTTAGAGGTCTAACAGTTGAAGCAATCACTCCCCAGCTCATTTCATAGCATAATCATAATGGAAGAATTGAGTTCTTGTGAGCAGTAAGGCATAGTCCAAGAGGGTCTCTTGTTTGCTACCATTTCAAATAAAAACACATTTAGAGCACTTTTCTGAAGGCTTGTGGAGTTTTTTTTAGGCAAGTTGACAGAAGATGCTGGCAAACAGGCAAGGCAATACTCTTTGGATTGGCATCTTGCATAGATGGTTAAACAGCAGAGGACAGGAATAGTCAGAAATCCAGGCACTTCTTTCAGATATGATGTAAAGAAGCCAACTTTCCTCGAACTGGTTATGGAGTCAGTTAGCACTCACCACAGAGGCAGCCATGATGGCAACCCCTGACACGCTATTAGAGGACAGCACCTTCCTGCTAACTCCTGGCTTCCTTCACCCAGGCAACAGGCTAACTGGACACTCAGTTTCCAGAATACAGCAGACAAGTTGACTTATTGTCAATTAGGACAGTTAGGAATGGATTTGCGGATAAAATTATTTCATTAACAAAGTTTAAGATTCATCTTATGTATTAATGCAGGCCTCATCTTGTCAAAATGTTTTGCTAGTCACAGCACCCTAATTACACCACTGTAATAACATGGGGCGCACACTCATATTGGAACAGAGGTATATGCAAACTGGCATGCAAAACACTTAAACATTTTTAAAACAAGCTGCCTGCCCCATGATTTATCACTGCACCTGACAGGCCATAACTAAGCACTACCTGATGGTTATAACATCACGGAGAACAGGTTTGCTTAAAGCATAGTTGAAGACAACACCATTCCACTGCCAGTAACTATGAAACTTGAAAACAATTGGTACTGATTATTTTCTGTTAGGTGGGGGNTGTGGGGGGGGGGGGGGGGGGGGGGGGGGGCGGCGCGGTGGCAGCTCACAGTGAAACGTGGTTATGAAGCACATTAAAAGTCTCATGAGCTACACTCTGCCTTCACTGGTCATTATTTGCAAGACATCTCTCCTTTCTACCTACTTATTAATACACATTTAACTTCCCATGAAGGCAGTTGCCAACTGTAAGAGGCCAACAAAGAGCCAAATCTTTTTTAGGAGCTTTTCATGCAAAGGCTTGTCAGCATCTCAAATTATACTGAGACTTTCCTTATCCAAAACTAAAAACATGGTTATGCTCGTCCTCAGTGTGTCCCCTTGCCCCCACCCTCTCTAAATCTACACAGAGCAAAGCCTAAAGGCACAGAAGTAGTAAAGATGAGAATTTTAAGCAGTTCTGATATGGTTCTATGAGAATCAGCAAGAAATGCCATCTGCAGGCAAAAATCCTAGGCAGAAACATTCCAACAAATAAAGAGGTGGTGGGCAAGAATTCAAGTTCCTTAGGGGCTAGACAGCAAGAACTATTAGCATGGAACTTGTCACTTGTCAACTACAGAAAAGGAAAGGCCAACTGATTGAACAGACGCATTTTCAAGTCAGAAGATACCAGGCCGATTTTCCACACGGGACAAGCCATTGTGCTTGATGTGATGTTGCTTGTAGTGTGCCTGTACCCTGTGGCTGAACTCAGGTCTCAAGGAAATCTTTGATTCCAGTTAAGAATATACTCCACACAAATATCATAGAATGGCTGATGCTGGAAGGGACCTCTGGAGGTCATCTTGTCCAGCCCCCCGACTCAAGCAGGACTACCTAGAGCTGGCTGTCCAGAACTATGTCCAGAAAGATTTTGAATAGTACCAGAAAGATACTGCGCTGGGTAGTGAAATTGACAGTTATGGCCTTGCCAGTGCCGAGTAGAGGGAAAAGACCACCTCAACCTGCTGGCAACAGTCCTCCTAATGCAGCCCATGGTACCACTGCCCTTTTTAGCCATGACAGCACATTGCTGGCTCCTGGTCAACTTGGTGTCTACCAGTAACACCTGGTCCCTTTCTGCAAAGTTGCTTTCCAGCCGGTTGACTCATGGTCAGCATATAACGGGCTGTTCCTCCCCAGATGCAGGACTCTACACTTCTTGTTGAAGTTCACAAGGTTCCCGTCAGCCTATTTCTCCCCTATTGAGGTTTCTCTCTATGGCAGCACAACCCTCTGGTGTATCAGCTGCCACTCCCAGTTTTGTGTCATCAACAAACCAGCTGAGGGTACACTCTGCTCCACCATTTAGGTCAAAGACATTAAACAGGACCAGACCCAGTATTGACCCCAGGGGTACACCGCTGGTTACCAGCCTCCAGCTGAGCTTCATTCCACTGATCACCACGTTCCAGGTCTGGCCATCCAGCCAGTTTCAAATCCACATCCAGCCCATGCTTCATCAGCATATACTCCTGGTACTGCTGGCATCTTGTGGTGATGAGCAGTAAATAAGAATGTTTAATTTGGAGAAGTCCGACATGTCCTGTCTCTCTTGTTAAAAATGTTTAGCACGTTCTATAGCTCCCAACTCCTCTGCAGTCAGAGGAAAAGCAGTTGACCAGTTTCACATCCAAGAGATCTTAACATATGGCCTCTTCTCTAGTATATTTGGTTAAATAAAGCCAGCTAAGAAACTGTGACCATACCTATTCTCTCAAAGAAAGCCTACTGCTTGCTATTGTCCTCACGTATTGCTAGTTTCCTGCTGGAAAAACAAAAGCCCCAGGAAAGCTAATTCTGGATGAATATAGAGCTCAGAAGGATTAATCCTGTATATGGGAACAAATATAGTAATTTTTTGACATCTTGTGAGCCTTTCATAGAAATCTGTTCCGTGAAGAGACTGGTCAACTTTCACAGAATGCAAGCGCCACCCACTGTCCTGACATCAAAGCACCACAGCTCAAATTTGGATTAGCTGCCCACATGGCTCAGCGTTAATTCCCCCCCTATATCTGACCCTCTTCTTTTGCCATCTCCCTAGTTACCACCATCCCTTTAATAATTTCCATCAGGTTCCTCTGTCTCACCAGAGACTAGATTTCCCTTCCCCAGCTTTAGCTCTCCTCCCTTACCACACAATTTCTTAACACACCTCCTGACTACGTCACACGTTTCTCTTAATCTTTTCAGCAAATCTCAACCTCATCTGCCTCTTTCCCGTCTTCATGTATGGTAACATTAACATCACATTTAACTCGCTGTCTCTCCAACCACTATGCATTTTCCTTTTACAGTTGATGTCTGAAGTTTTAGTGCTACCTTACCTTAAGGACACCATTAAGGTTACCTCATTCAGGATCCTAGTAACTACTTGTGGTGGTGCAACCTGCCCCCTCTTCAGGCCACTCAGTGCTCAGCTCGATTCCCCCCCCCACCCCCATCTGGGCCATGTAACAATACAATAAAGAATGTTATGACGATCCATTAACACCTGGGACACACAATAATCCAACATAAAAGAAAGAAAGAAGTGAAGGGTAACAGACCAGAACGTTATTGCAACCCCTTAGTGCACCTGGCTCCTGTGTCCCTGATTAATTTGAAACAACAACAATACTCAATCACTCCAGACAATATATGGATTGTGGCACAGAGAGACACACATTAGCTTTTAAGGGTGTGGGCATTCTTATCTTTTACTGGATCCAAATACTTTTTGTCCGTCTGTCTGTGCATGAATAAAGAGTCAAAAGGGGCACTAGAGTCGCTCACTGTGAAGGGATCTTTGGTCTTAGCAGTGAAAGACTCGTGTGTGTGTGCGCACGCGATCCCTTAGTGATGTGTGTTGGTATGGTTGTGTTCATACACATATGTATTGATTTAGGATACCCTATAGCAAGTTAGTGTGAGTCTTATCATTTTTGAATCTGTAATTAAGTCGCTGCTCAATTATGTTGTTAAATCACCTTGCAAATCCTTGAATCACTTAATGATTAAGTCCTGCTAAAATTCCTGATTTGCCTTAAACCATTACTAAATTTTGAATTGCTGCTAAATCACAACCATGTCAAATATTTCCATCTGTGACACTACTTAGCCAAAAACTTAAGATCAGTACCCCCATCCTTTCCTATCACATTCAGTGTATGATTATGCTGCCTTTAAAATACTGTTCCTTAGCTTGTAGAATCCTTTCCTTTATTCCTTCTCCAATATGTCCTTGGAGGATCCTCACCACATATTCCTCCCCAATACTCACTGCTCCAGTCTCAGTTTCTTCATTACGGTAACATCAGCTGTAACTCCCTGCTACTCCCAGCTGAGAGTTCCCAAATACACAAGATCTCTCCTCCTCCACGTAACTAAAGCTTCACTCTATCTTTCGCTACAGATGCTCATTTATCTGTTCATTCAAGTGTAACACAACTAAAATTAAAGCTCTCAATCCCCCACCATCTTCCAATTGCATTTTTTGGAAGCTGTGGCCAATACCATGATGGTCACTCCGACTTTCATTTAGCCTTCATCTGAGATACCTCTCTCAAATTCACCACCAGAGTAAACTAAACCTTGAGGACTTTTTAGTAGGATCTGAGTGCGAGGTCTTCCCAGTTCATCCACTTGGCTACAATTCTTGTTCAGACTCATTATCTTAAGTCTTGAAACATCTCTTTCTCCCTAGGGCATATACATATATTCAAAGTTGCACACAAGAGATGCCACTGACATCCAAAGTGAATAATAACTTCCTGTTGTAGCTAAACACAAGGTTACAACTCAAGGGTGACTTTCTTATCACTCCCTACTGCAACAGGCTGTGGCCACCATAATAACAGTGTAAATAAAGGAACAGACTCTCACTAGTGTAACTATCATTCATTCACGGTGCATCACAGTGCAGATGCTCACGCCCTTCACATCCCATCTCTTTGGACAGCGGGGGCTGGAGGCCATGACCTATCTCTAGTCATTCACAGTCTCTATTAACTGAAGGTTCAGAAAAAGTAGAGACTGGGGTCAGATGCAAGATTCATATTGGACCCCACCACCCACAAAAACTGAGAAGGCAAGCAATTATTTGGATAGCGGGAGCTAGGAAGCTTAGCAGCATGCACCGAACATAATCAAAATCCTGCTCTTTCAAATATAAACTCTCACAGAAGCTGCGTTCAGCAGTATTTAAACACTTCAGGCAATCACAGCAAATTGAAGATGCAGTGGAAACAAAGCTCGTAGGGCAGTGAAAGAGGTGCAATGGCTATTTAGCAGATAGCATAGTACATCACTACACCATTGATTCCGACAGCCTCCTGAGACAGCTTTTTAAAAGAAAGGAGAAGAAATACTCAAAAATATTTGGTCCTCTTATTAAAAGAAGTCTGGTTTACTTAAAGAGCTCAGTCAAATGATCTCATTGGAATATGACTGTGAGAAATATAGTTAAACTAAAGCCATCAACTTAAACAGAAATCACTTTCGTCAACCGAGAAGTTGTGGCATTCCTGTCAGCGTCAGGATGGGTATGATGACCCCAAGCTATCATCATCATAACCCAGCATCATCAGCTTCGCACTCAACATTATCCAGCACTCATTAAAAATATGAGCTGTAGCAGTACTGCCATGACTAGATATCAAGTGTCAAGACATAGACAAGGGAATAATGGTGTTTTTCGGCATGCTACAAGCTTTTCTTTGCAAAGGAATTACAAAGGGAGACATTGAAAACTATTCTCTTTTACCCTTCTCAAACCACTCGGTTAACGTGCATGAATCTCCCACAATGTGTTGTGCCTTCAGCACAAAAGAAAAAAACCACCCCTTTCTGTATTTATGAACTCAGGTTTAGCAGCAAGAGAGCAAATGTCTTGCCTACCCTGAAAGGAAATTCATGCATCCACTACAGCCAATGGTCTCCTAAGGTAACATACAGCTGATACCCTATTGCAACATATGCAGGAACGTTTTATTTATTTTTAAATGAGTGCACGTACCACAGTTCCTACAGCAGTTCTGCTGACACGGTAAAATGGTTCACAAGGTGCAACTGTGAGAGATTGCCACAATCTGAGCACAGTCCAGCAGCTCACAAGCTAATGATAGCTCTGGGAAGGTGATTCAGGGAAACAGCTTTTTAATTTTGAAGCTCATCCAATACCAACAACATTTTTCAACACAATTCTCTGTGGTAACTGTTTCTTACTTATTTATCCTTCCAAAGGAATAGCCATAGGCTTGACAAAATCACAAAGCAAGTAGTTCTTGTTTATATTTCCTTATATTCAGCTGCATTTCTGTAACAGGACAACAGGTTATACCAGCCTACGATACACCGCACAACTTTCCATCTCAGCCCTATGATACTGGTCTTGCCACGCAAAGACTTACAAGTGCTGATGCTACCGAGCCACACACTGAAGCGTGAATTCTGCAGTAGCTTTATCTTTTTAAAAAAAAGATTATAGACTCTTGGTAACAACATCATCCCACTACGCAGTGAACATAGGCCTGTTATCAAAACTGAATTTTCTAATGTCCTGTTTTAATACAGGAACAGGACATAAAGCAGCTCTCACTATCTGGGTGCCCCTCTGCTGATACTGACTGAAGAAAGGGACCAAGGATGGCTCAATATAATTCCTTACAAGTTTGCCAGGGAACACCAACAGCCAAAGGACTCCTGCACAACTCCATCACTTTCCTGATCAAAGTTGGGGGTTTGTTGGGTTTTTTTGGGTTTTTTTTTATAGCAACCACATGGATAACTTAAGCAGTATGTACAACAGTCACCTGGCCAGCAAGTTAAGGTTTGGGGCCTCTCAATAGTGCCCATTACCATAATAGTAAACTAAATATTAATGTAGTAATGGACATTGAAAGAAAGGTTAGATTAGGAAACTTCTGGAAGACCAATATATATATTAAAAAATACTGAAGTATAATTTGTAAACAGAAAACGGTAAGATCAAAGTCATCACCTCTGAGCCAGTATACCCTGGTGAATAAAGTTATACTCCCAAAACCACCCAAGCAGGGAGCTAGAGTGCCCTTATGTAGCAAAATAGTCATTCCCTTCTCCTCACTGTCTCATGTTAAGTCGCACAACAAACTGTGCAAGAAAGGAAGGTCCTCCAGCTAAACTGACTGCTCACAAGTTACAGCTCTCTTCCAACTCCTCTTCCCAGAAATATGCAAACCTCTCAAAGCAAAAACAGCCTTCCACATTAATATACAGTTATAGGTATAATTACATTAGACGAGACCCATCAACCTAGGAATTTCAATACGCTCTACAAAGAACACATTTGGAGTAGGAATGCAATGATTCAATGTCCAGCTTTATGGATAACCGCAGAAAAGTCATCTCCCCACCCTTGAGCAAAGTGAACTGCACTAGTGAAAGTGATAGTTCTGCAATTAACTACACCAAGATACTTCACTCTCAAGGTTGCTTCTGGCTGGGAATCACATCTCCATTATCCAGCTGAAAAATCTAGACCAGCAGATGCCTGGGGTGGCCAGAAAACTCCGTAAGCACCTTTTCTGTATCAGAAGCACATAAATCAGTTCCAGCTCACCACAGATCATTTTTTTTCAGGAAACCACTTAATTATCCTTTATTTTTCCCTTTAACACCAATTCACCTTTCAGTGCTAGCACTCCACTTGAATGCTCCTGGTAGAACAGCAGCACCATGTGACAGCTCTTAAACACCTGCACCAAGACCAGTAGTGTATTTTTCTGAAAACAGTTCAGGGCTAATTCAGAAATAACTTTCCGTAACGTGCACTCAATTTACAAGCACAAGACGACAGGAAAAGCAATAACATTTCTACAGAGAATCCTCAGGTCTTCTAGGAAGACTTTACTTCAAAATATTTTAAAATAAGAAGTATTAAAACTCATCTTAGCTCTGGTATCCTTTGCATATCTGATTATCCTATATAGAAACAGTGTGACCATTTTAGCATGTCGTTGATTAGAATACGGCATCCTAGAGAACTTAAAAAGCTTTTGTTGATATTTTTCCTCCAAACAGATGCTTGAACAATGTGCCAGTGAAGATGCTTATCAAGTGACTGCAAGTAGCCAGGAGGACAATCAGAGTTAATAGTCAGAGATATTTTGGGAAATAATGATGCTTTAGCAGGGTTATGTTTGTTTCAGACGCAGAACAAATCAAGCAAAGCAGATCCGAGTATGAATTGACAAACATGCACACAAGAGCCCTCTAAACAGCTTCTCTTTAACTAGAATGGAGTTTTCAGACCAAAACAACAGTTTGTCTCCTGTTATAATAAAGGCACAAGGAGGACAGCGTGTTGTGTTGAATAAAAATGCTTCATTAAGTCTGGTTTCAAGCTTGCCCCAAGCAAATTGATTTTCTGATCTATATTTCATTGAAATACCAGTACAATACACGAAGCATCACGCAACAGCTTGTGTTACCAGCACAAGCGTTCAATTCTTTTATTGGAAAGAACTATTGGTTTACTGGAAAGATTGTGTTTAATGTTTATTTTCTACCTTTTGTGGTATCTGAAATGCTGTTTAGCAAGGCACACATCATGTCTCCTTCAATGTGGTGAGGATTTAGGATGCGAGCTGACCGCTGGGTCATCTTAAATTGAGTTTCCAGTTCCAGGAAGCTTTTGTCTCCAGAAAGCACAGTGAAAGGAATTTGCTTGGGCAGGTGTTCATCCAGGCGACCAGCCTGTACGGAAACAAATGACAAGTTTGAACTGAGATCATGTTTTTTTATCTCGTGGGGTTCGGCTAGCTCTTTGTAAGACAGGTCTTCACAGGACAGCCTTCTACAGCAACTTATCTACGCTTTTATGGCCTGATGCACGTTATACCACTGTGAAAGGTATTATTTCAACTGTCTGACACTACATTTATTCTATACATATGACAATAGATACAGGACCTGGCTACCGAAACAGCACAGATGGAGTATGGAACGAAGTCCTAAGAAGCAGCGTTTCAGAATCACCTCCACATAAAACAAGTCATCTGTACAGAGCTTTTTAAGAATCATTAAAAAGAAACATAATGTAACACACAAACACTGCTGCAAAACACACTTATATCATATAATTAGATTCTCAAGTAGTTTTATCTAACTGATAAAGAACTATATGAAGAAGATGAGTCACCACGGCATCCCAGACTTCTATCCTTCACCTGCACCTCTCCCAACCCAGCCAAAGCCCCAGGTCTGCTGAAGAAATGCACTGCTCTTTGTCTGCCCAACAGGGTCTCTGAAACTGGCACCCATCTGACTCCATCTTAAAGACAGCTCTAGATTTGAACTACTTGGAGAGAGAGGCAGGAATTACATTTTTCTCTGAAACAGAAACTATAAGAACAGTGGGCTTTCATTTTTCATTTCCTAACCAGCCCCCTTCTCCTCCGCAGCAGGAGTTAGTCCTATTTGGCCTAACTTTTGTATTCCTACAGAAAGAAAAACAGTGTAAAGCACTTCTCAACAGACTGTCTCCACTCAATTCAGTGACAGATTTATATTCTTTTTAGTGGATGGAGAAGTCATGTGAAGAGAATCTAAGAATCTCACCTGCAATTAGGACTTAACATTAATAGCAGATATCATCTGCCACTCTTCTCTGGGTATGGAAACACAACAAGAAAGAAAGTGTGCATTAGCTTACGTGAACACAGAGAGCAAAGTCTGCTGCTTCTCTTCTGGTACCACAACGTGGATGAAGAAAGAAACATCCAATCCTCTTAAGATAATTGTAAATTTTGCACTGCACTGGAGGTTTCCAGTTGCTGTATCCTCCTAAACAATGAAAAATAAAAATAATAGTAATAAAAAAGAAAAAAAACAACAAAACAAATGCCACCACAAATTAAGAATGCAGGAAGGCAAGAGCAAAGATAAATCTGTCTTTAAAGAGAGAATTTATTTTGACCAATGTTAAAGCTGAAGTCAGCATATAACCAAAATCCTGGAAGAACCCTTGTTCTTGGGTTAGAAACCAAAAAAAGAAAAAGTAGCTAGCGGGATCCTACACAAAGCCTCTCATTTAATTTTGTATGAATTTGTCTTCTAATCCTGAAAAACTTATCTTTTAGATATCATGTGTGTTTAGACACCAGGATGTATTTTTTTCCAGTTTTAAGCACAGTTACAGTTAACGTGCAGAAGCAGAGGAGCTCTGGGAACGTAGTACAAGTGAAATGCTTCTCTTAGGGAATCTTCTACGAATGTAATGCCCAAGATTATTTCCAACAGACTCTATAACTGCCTGACACATCACATGTCAGAACTCTTTAAAAAGAAGATCCAAGAACTGGAGCAACAGCTGAAACAAATGCTGGAGTCCTGACAAACACGGGATGCAAGGATAAACAAAACAAGGCTACAACTAGTGAAAAAATAAGTGCAGGCATTTTCTCAGCAGTATCCTGAAACAGAGTTCCTGGCTGAGAAAATAGCTGGATAATAGAGCCAAGCTGAGTAACAGGCCTGCTACAGATAAGAAGAGTATCAGGCTGCAAGGGAAATGAAAGGAGGAGCAAGACTCTCAAGAAAGGAGGGAAAAAGAGAGGAGCCTGCAGTTATTATGACAACATTAAAAGACAAACAAACAGAAGGACAAGTTGAAGGGGGTAACTACGAATTTAGTGACATTCCCAACTGCTAAGATATAATGCAATGGGGAAGTAAAAAATGTTGCTTTATCTGCCAGATGACAGAGTGGCTCGATTTAAGAACAGATTTTGAATAGAAAGTGAAAGCAGCCATCGATGGCACTTCATGTGAGGACACGTGAAACTAAGGCTCAAGTAAACAGCTGCAGAGGATTGTACATTCCAACCTGCCCATCCCTTGCCTGACAAAGAAGTAGGAGTAATCTTCAGTAGATTTCTCATGGGATTTCGTCCATCGATCCTACATTCCCCTGCTTTTCAGCCTAATGACTATAAGAGGGTATCAAAAACGATCTCAAAGATTTAGTAATGGACTACACAGAAACGATTCAGGAGCACGTGTCCATGAGGAAAGTGGTATTTGCAAGTCATTCTTATCTAATGTGACAGCCTTGGTCGCTGCTGTTTGTGAAACACTTGTAATCACCAACCCTGGCTTTTGGCTGCATAAGTGTACAACAAACACTTGACCATGACAGCTGAAAACAGTGACAGAACTGATTTACTTTGGTGGAGATAGACCACAAACGGGTGAAGGACAACTCAATATCTGAAAACAGAAACAATACAGAGCCTGGGCAATACAATGGAGGAACTCAAAGCAAAGCTAAGGGTGCATTAGCAATAGGAATAACAGAAAATGCAAATGTATCATATAAAAATAATTTTAAAAAGAGAAATGCAGAAAAAAATCAGAAAAGACAGCGATGTGGTTATATTTTCACAGGCTACATATAGAATAAAATGCATCAAATAACTCTGTAAATTGTTATTATGACAGCCCACCTACAACCATAAATCCAGATGTGCCTGGGAGCCTTCGTGTTCCCAGGCTCTGTAACAACACAGTTGACGCTAATAAAATGCTGAAGTGTTCTCTGATATGAATACGGCCCACTTTAATCACCATTAACTCTCTGGCGTGAGTTTTTCAGTGCAGGTGCGCCCAGGGCTGTTCCCATGAGGCAGTCTGCACGCAGCAGCCACGTTTGGGAAGCAAGAAGTTGAGTGTCACTGACGTGGGCTGGGCTGGCCCAGCAGGCGCCTACGTTTGGAATATCCCTGGGAACAGTGTCTTAACTAGCACAGAGGTACCTTCGGGTAAGATTATCGTATTAATAGAGGTTCCTAACAATAGATTAATAACACTAAGACCGTACTATGGATTATTTCTTTCTTAGGCAGGTCACAGAAAAGACATTTCTGACAGCAATACAGTTCAGACATTCCTGAGTGAGTTCAATCAATTTTTTTCTTACAGGATGATAACAGGGCATGGAAATGGAAACTTTGGAAAGAGTAACAGCACAGAAGACTCTGTCATAACAAGTAAGTTTGGGTCAATTAATGACAAACCAGTTTTGAGTAAATTAAATAGAGTAACAAAGTATGACTGAAACCAAGCGTCTGAATTCAAGAGGTGAAAATCTGTAATAACTGAAAAATTATTCTTTACTAAATAATTCTTCATAAAAACCAGACATAGTAGCTTTGGACTTCAGATATCAAGTAGGCCTGACATTTCTTCAAGTCAGATTCCCAACAGTTTATTTTTATCTGCAGAAAATAATAAAAAAAAAAATCTTTTTCCAAGGCCAAGTGGATCCAGTAACTACAGGAATAAACAACAAACCTTCAGCAATTAAAAGCCACAATCAAACCCCAAATCACAATAGCTTTAGAAGTCAAGGAGTGCAGAGGTGAAGTAAAATTTGACTAGAAGTCAAGCTGGAAAAAGCCTCACAAAAGATAATAAGAACAAACAACAGGTTGTTCAGCCATATAGAAAAGATAATAGAAATAAATGCAGCAGTAAGGAAGCAAGGATGAAATACAAATCCAGGATGGTTAGGTATAATTTAAACCATCAAAATAGTATTTTCTGTGGCTCTGTACATGCACATGCACAAGAATACTGTTACTGTAGTGAGAAGCCAAAGTCTAGGTGATGACAATACAGGTAACGATACCGAAGTAATGCCTGAGCAGAACACAAAACTCAGGAGCATAACCCGCTTTAACAGAGAAAACCAGAGTATTTGTTCCCAGCTCTCCCAACAATCAGACATTAGATGACAGGTCCAGGAGCACTTGCTCTGCCATCATCAGCTAACTGGAATACCTGTTTCTAAAGGGGGGAGGTGGTGGATAGGGAGGGGAAAGTAGGGGTTCAGGCACCAACAGGTCTTTCTGCCCAACCTCAGCAGCATGAAAACTCTAAGCTTTCAGGATGTTCTTGATTATCTTTTAAAGGAAGAGATAATCAAGAACAGTAAGTAAAGAAGTGCAGTGCAACGGTGTTTACTAAGGGCAAAACGTGCCTGACAATTCCTGTTAAGATGATGCCTATGTTTCAGGCAATAAATAATTTGAAACTATCCCGTATCTGGACTTTACTGAAGTGTACCCCAGGCAAAATAACTATAAAGGCAGATACAGAGAAAACCAGTAGAAAAAGCACGAGGTGGACAAGAAGCTGGTTCAAGAATAGCCAGGGAAGAAAAAGTACCAAGTTAAAGGGATGCCACTTGGCAAAGTTTTCTTACAAACCCATAATAATGTGAGTTCCATCAACCACCTTGCACCACTACTGGTGTCGTCCAGATGTGAGATACACCTACCAAGTACAGGATGATCAGGGACATGCTTAAGGAGCAAGTCAGAGACAGAACAAAATTCAAGTACAAGACTACAAAATCACATGCCTTTTGGAACTAAAACCAAAAAGAATATTATGACAAGGACTTGGGAGTTAGAAAGAAAATAATCTCTGACTCTTATGGCTGTCCTGATAATTATGAAAACCTAGTACGATACAGCCTAAGTGAATTCAGCAGGGAAGCCAGAAAGAGTCCTAAACCATTCAGCAGTTCTGGAATAGTATTTCACAAGGAATACGAAGCACAGAGGAGGTTAAGACAGAGTTAGAAAAGTTCAAGAACATTTCTATTACACGATGCCTGTGACACCGTCATTTAAGAAGCCCTAGTGGCTATTTGTTCCTGCTCTTCATTCTCTCAGATTCAAAGAATCTCTGCTCAAGTATTTGTGTAGACTTGTTAATCTTATCTTACGTCCTTTAATCACTTTTTACCTTGAAAGCCCCAGATAAATGTCCCTTGGTTCAGGTTAGCTGGCAGCTGCGTGAATAAGCTTCCCCAGTTGTCCAGATCCACCAACACAATGTGAGTCATTGTACTCAGGTAGTCAAGATCAGGAAGTTCACCATCTTCAATGGGATAAAAAGGATGCACTTAAAGTTCACCTGACTTTCTGGTCAACCAACATACAACAACTTAAGATACGCTTTTGAAAATTCACGTATTCAACTATTCTATAAGCTAAGAGTTATAAAATTTGATCCTGTTTGGTCACTGCATTGTTTTTAAATCAACTGAAGCAGCATTTAGTAACGCACAATTCAGACGAAAGAAAGTGGAATCTAGCTCCATGACGGTGTAGAGCTGGGTAGTTTTGTGCTAGGCACACAAACCTGCTCTCCTGCACCGAGACATTTTTAACAGTCAATCTAATATTCAACTGTGCACCCTGTACTACAGCATGTGTCTGTGACATTGAATTGCTTACATGCATAAAAGCACATAAAATGCTGAGACACACTTTTTGCTGTGTATCTAACATAAATGTCAACCTTTTAATCAATAGCATTATGACACCATGAGTAACTAAAAACACTTCCCGTTTTTGAACACAAGGTACACCTTTAGCATTCCTGATGTTATTCTTAGATGTAACATGAACTTCAAAAAATATTTGCAGGCTCAAGGCAAAAAAACCCCTAACACATACTGACAATATAAATTTCCAGCTGAAGTTATTTTTTTTGGCGAGTTAAGGAAACTGGGAAGATGGCGTTGTAATAGGACTGGTCTCACACGGAAAGCACTACCAGGCTCATAAGTATTTACACATACAAAGAAGGCAAGTTTGTCCGGAATGTGTGTGTATTATGGACCACTTTTACATTTTTAGGAGCTAGATCTCTGTTTGGGGTCCTTGATTGTCCTCTTCCTTTTAACACCAAATTATGCTCCCAAGTAATCTGAAAATTAAATGTTTCAGTCCCAGAGTTCTCACATCTGTCTTTTTTTTTATTAAAGATTTCATGCATACAGTATATAGCAATAAATTGTTGAGTCCAACCTTTGGGAACTCAAATATCAAGAACTCAAAATGCAGCTCTAAGAAATAACAAATATTACATTTTGAGTTGATTTACCAACTGGATATAGGCAAATGGTATGCTACATACTTGGGGTAACACTGAAACAGCGTGCTAAAGACAACAATACTTTTCTAATGTTGAAAAAAAAAAAATTCTACGAACCTTCACCAGGCTCTTCAGAGTGTGCCGAGTTCTCTTTTTTTTCTGTCTTTCCCTGTATTGGTCCCTTCAGAGGAGACAGCGGCGCTCTTCTCTGAGTCTTGGATGGAGATGCTTCAAGTTTTAGCTTGTGAGGTTTTCTGTCTACACAAGCCCCACTGGCTGTGAACTTGAATACTGTATTTTCCGATTCTGATGCAAGACTTGATAGATCAGGTTTCTGCAAGAAGCAGTGCTTCATGTGATAGTGCTGATGCGCGCTCTGGAGATCGTCAAAGTTTTTGTTGCACGCAGCACACCTAACAACATACATCTCTTCCTTATGCTTCAGCGACGTGTGACTGTTGAGATGACTGTTCAAATCAGCAAAATTCTGTGCAGTCGCAGAACAGAAGCAGCAACGAAACCATAAGTTTCCTTTTTGCAGCATGGCTTTCTGGCAATCCACATAATCATTCCTCCTGTTTATTCTGGAGACATAAGTTGTCCTGCAACCACAGGTTAAACGGTCTCCTTTTTCCACTGGGAGGAAGTCCTCCTCTTTTTTTATTGACGTTTCCATCTGCTCAGGCACAAATGCATAGTCCCTGCTATGAATCTCCTTATAATGGATTAGAAATTCTTCTTCTGTGTCGAAGAAGAGATTACCACAAAGGCCACAGAAGTATTTAGTCTGTATTTCCTGGTTATGATGCTCTTGGATGTGTCGCTGTAGCGTTCCTACTTTCCGAAAGTGATTTCTGCATAAGCCACAGCAGTATCTGTGAAATGCATGGCTTTCTAAGGACATGCAATGCTGTTTAACGCTCTCTTCGGATTCAAACATTTCCTCACAAATGCGGCATTGCCATTTTCCGAGAACAGGACTTTTTTTAGGGGAGAGTTCCATAGGACTAGGAACGCAGTCTTTCCTTTCACCTGCAGAAATGCACTCCATATCAGAAGCAGATGGCATAGGTTCATCTTCTAGAGCTTCTTGCTCATAATAGTAACTATGTCCACCATGAAATTCAGTCACGTGTCCCATAATATCCTCTTCTCTGAGATCTACAGAGCATGCTCTGCACCAGAGAAGAAAATTAGTCAAGTGTGCTCCCCCATGGAATCGACTCATGTGCAGACGGATAATGCTTGAGTTTTCAGCAAGCTTTCCACACACAGCACACTTGTGACAGATCCTATTTGCTGATAAAATGTGCTTTTCTACCGATTCTTCTGTAAAAAACTTTTGAAGGCATTCACAAAACCAGGCTTTTACTTTGCAAGCACTACCTTGACTTTGGTTTGCTATGTGATCTTCCTTTTTATCTTTTAGATCGCTCTTCCGTTTTGAAGGAGTAGATCCCTTTTCACCAGTAGACTCACTTGAAGTCAAGTGTCTTTTAAGCAGTGGTCTTGACCGATCCACAATATGGCACAAATGAGACTGATTTTTATTTTTCCCATTGATATGGCAGAACATCAAGATGGACTCTTCCATGGTGCTAAGAACTTTAATATTATGTTGAGTGGTTTGCTTATGCTGGGTGATCTGATTCTTATCAGCAAAGAGTTTATCACAGTTCTCACAGTGCCCTTTTGTTTTAAATATCTCTGCAACTTGGGAGATGCTCTTCTTTGACACTGCCACAGGCCCAGAATTCCGACAACGTGTTCTAGAATGGATTAAAAAACCCAAAGAGCTTACATCATAACCTGAAACATTTTTAAACTTTCATATCTACTTTGAAATATTACCTAGTAGCTACAGCAATTAGTGTGTGGAAATAGTGCCCTCTGTATACTTTAACTCACCTACCAGCTTGTCAAAAAAACATGTAATGTCCATCTAACCTCTGCATTTTAAAGAGAATTAGGTGTTAATTTTCAAAACTAGCACTTAGACTGACGCTTATGTTGTTGACTCAGTATGTTTCAGAAATCAAAAGCTGCCAATTCATTGGGGTTGTTCAGCCTGGAGAAAAGAAAGCTCCGGGAAGACGTTATTGTAGCCTTTCAGTGCTTAAAGGGGGCCTACAGGAAAGATGGGGACAAACCTTTTAGCAGGGCCTGTTGCGATAGGGCAAGGGGTAAGGGCTTTAAACTAAGAAGGCAGATTTAGACTAGATAAGGAAGAATTTTTTTACAATGAGGGTGGTGAAACACTGGCACAGGTTGTCCAGAGAGGTGGCATATGCACCCTCCCTGGAAACACTGAGGGTCAGCTTGGACGAGGCTCTGAGCAACCTGATCTAAGTTGAAGATGTCCTTGCTCATTGCAGTTGGACTAGACGACCTTTAAAGGGTCCCTTCCCACCCAAACTACTCTATGATTCTATGAATTTGGAAACAGTGGAACAGAGATCAAGTTCTGCTGTTCTGTTACAGAAAGTAACAAGGATACAGACGCTGATCAGCATTCTGCAGTGCATTGTGTGGGTTAAGGCAGGGAAAAGATATTGAAAGGGGACAGTTTTTTTGATAGTTTACTCAGGAAGTCAACATTCTAGATGCCTTGAAATCTACTCGCACCACTAAGAAGATGCCCGCCTATCTGTTATTGATCTACAGATGATCACGTTATAAAGACAGCTGTCTCTCACAAACCTGAAGTGAGCTGTTAATTCCATATGCGAGCGTAGTATCTGGTAGCAGGATATGCACTTCACTTGGAAGGGGACCTCTTTGCACAGAGATATCAGCAGGTTCTTTGCATACGATGGGAAAGGTAGAGGAAGGCCAGCCTTCATTTCATCTAGAATACGGAATGCCATAAAGTGCAACCACACATTAAAGAGGTCTTTCATAGCATTTCAGCTCTCAGATGACAGCTACAGTTGTACTCATTTGCCACAGGGTTCAGAAAGCAAGTCACCATGTGTCAGCTGAGCCACAGCAATTGTGCAATGGAAGCTTTAAGTAAAACTGCATTATTTTTTTAAAACTTCTGTAACAATCTCATATCTGAATCTGTTTGCATCTAATTTTTTCATACTTGGTGACTGACTCTACTTCCCTTTTCCTCTTTCTACAAGGTCAGGTCAGATATTTCTCTGAGGAAGGTTCTTAGCGATATTCCTCCCCTCCATCTAACACCACCTGTCTACTCCTAATACATACACTTGTTTAAAGCCACAGTGCGTTTAAAAAAGGAAAGAAGTATGCAATTCATTTAACAAGTTCCCACGTTCTCTGACCACCTCTTTCCCACCCTCAATGTTAATTCTCCTTAAATTTTTAGGTGCAGGACTTTCTGTTGTTCAGAGTACACACTCCATGTCTAACTTCAAGCACCAGCAGAATAAAAAATTTTCTATTGAAAAAAGAACAGGAAATGGCTCATGAACTCTATATTGCTGTTAATGTTCTGCATCTTAGGAGGTAAATTCTCTTTGAGTTTTCCGTTTAGTAAGATGTGATGATCAGCAGGCAGTAATTTAAGGTTATGCCTTTCAACTAACTTTGCTGCCAGATCTTACAGACCATGCTGATAGACCTACCAATGCAAAGAAAAAAAAGTGGAGCACTTCCTTTTTTTCGGTTGAGCTAAGCGCTATCCATCTCTAAAGTAGCAAATACTGTTTGGTGCTGTTAGTCTTTTCAGAGCAATAGCTCACCAGCAATCTTTTTTAAAACCTAAGGCCTGATTTTAAAGGCACCTACAGTCAGCACATTCAGAATTAATAACCTATTTGAGAATAAAAGTACGTTAGATTTACAATACATTAAGAGAACACAGAACTGTGGAGCTGATTGTCACTTCCATGAAGATGGCAGTATTGGCTTGACCTGCAGGAAGACTCTTTAAGGCTGCCTTTACTCTACGCTTCCTGCGGCCACCGTGGGGGAGGGCAGAAGTAAAAGATATAGTTATGAAGATGAGAAATAACTACAGTAATCCTTTTGGACATAAAGACTTATCCCAAAACATACACTATATAAAATATGGCAGCTTCTTGAATAAGAGGTCAACTCCACCTATATCTCACGTCAGGCGTTTCCCCAATATTAAAGTAAATGTTTTAATGCCTATTGCTCATGTCAAAGCTAAAAAGTCACGTTGTGATGGTCATTAACCCTGTTTTCAAGATAGTGATCAGACAGGTATCTTCTGTGGCACATACTGTGTAAGTATGGTTCAGGATGTTACCAGCTCACAACATAACCAGTACTTCAATCTTCAGCAGCAATGCAACCAGTGCAAGGCATCAGACCGGCAGCACTGCTCCAGCTAAGCAGGCTAAATTTGCCATTATATGGAGAAGAAACTTTCATAGGTCTTTTCCATCAGGAATGCCAAGAAAACCAACAAGAAAAATAGCCTCCAGCCAACTTCAGACAGTACAGTAAGGGGAAGGATCACCATAGACAGTCTGACTAGAATTGAAAAAGAAATTTATGTGTTTTGGTTCAAGTTCCTATCAACATGCTAAATGCAAACTTATTTAGGACATCAGTTGCACAGAGTCATTGGAGGATGAAAAGCTTATACAAAAGACCTGAAGATACAGGAAAGTCTGCTTCACATTACAGCAACTCTGATGGAAGAACCATTTCTACACAAAAAAAATGAATTTCAAAGCATCTCCGCTTACAGATCTATCACATTTAAGACCTTAAAAGAAAAATAAGAATTGATTAAAAACAAACTTAAAAACCTTAAGCTTTTTTACTTTTTTACAGCATAAAAATATAAGTTACTTCATATCATAAGGACCAATTATCAGAAGGAATGAAAAGCAGTACACTTAGTAGCAACGTACCACCCAGCTGAGAAACCTGGAGGAAGTGGTTCTTTCCTGACATATGCTGCAAACATTCATCTCTTTTGGTGAAAAGGAGGAAGCAGTTTGGGCATGCAAAACACTGAATATGCTGCGGAGGGAGATCTTTTTTATGTCCATCATTTTCATTTAGCTGCAAGAGAAAACGATCCGAGTTAGGAAAAACATTAAGTCAAGAAACCAGTCCTATTTCTCCTCATGCCCTTCCATCTGCTCTCCCTTTGTGGTAATATTTTCACTTTTAGGTTTTCAGCTACCACATCGACATTTATCTACAGCCTACCCCTATGCACTTCAGCTCATGAGTCACAAGGGACTGGCCAAACTGCCATCGTCAAAGTCAGCCACTCAACCTTATGACATGGGCAACTTTTCCATTCCCTTCTTGCACCACTGGGAGTGGCCACCTTCCCCAGGAACGGAGTTCCATCAATTCTTTGCTAGTCCCTTGACCCAGGCCCTCAGAAGAAACTTCTTCTGTCACTAAAGCAGCCGCTTTTCCTCATGTCAGTTCTTGCTTAATCTTGCTTACCTCCAGCTTCTCAAAAGGCTACTCCTCAGAGTAGCTTGACAGGCTCATGACTTTTATCAAAGTCAACTCCTTCCACCTCCTTGGCCTTCTAAATCAACTTCAGATCTCTGCTTGCAGGGCAAAAATCTTTTAATTTTGCTTCTGATATTTTTGCTTACTCCTTTCTTACATCACTCAAAGAATCTTTATGATACACTTATGCCTTCTTCCACAGTTTTGTTTAGAATTATCTCCCAGCCTTCCACACCAAAACAGTCCCATCTTCTTGCCCACTGCAAGAGCTGCTCCCTTTCCCAAAACTCATCTCTAACTCCTGCTAAGCCCCTGGACACACCACAGGCACACACAGCTTGTAATCAATGGAAAAAGAGCAGGGACAAACTATGATGCAATCTTTCAAGCTTGTCAGGTATGACTATGCATCAAGAGTTACTATTACTAGCTAGAAGTAGATCGATTTTCAGAGTATCTAAAACTTGGCCTAAATTTAACACAGCTTCTGGAGACTAGGTGGGTACACAACAATATTTGTTATTATAGCAGTAAACTTTGAAAATGTTATCCATTACCCAGTTCAACAGACTGCTTAAATAAAACCACGCATCCAGAAGACAACACCTGAGCAGCTGTCATTGAAGTTACAAACAGAAACAAAACAGTGAGTACTATGAAAAAAAAAAGTTAAGAGTGTGGAGGAAGCAAACACTATTAGCTTATATTCATATCGAAACTCAAATGCTAGATGATCCTTTTCCCTCCTGTAAGTTAACTAGTGAGTAGTGACAAATACATCTATCAAAGAGACTGGAAACAAAGAATAAACAATTGTATCTGAATCATCCAAGTTCCTTTCCTCATTCTGTTGGCTCTTCCCCCCCCCCATCTCCTTTCTGCTGCTTCTCTTTACCATCACCTGCTTCACTCTAACTTCTTGCCTTTATCTTTCATAGTTTTGGAGACGCAAAAAAAGGGAATGCCTTTTGACAGCACCAATAGAGGGACAAGAGGTTCAAGACAGAACTATGGCCCTCTTGAAAATATGCTGGGAAGTACAACCTAATGGTCAGACCTAATGGGAATACTGTCAGGATACACCACGTGTTTGAAACACAGCAGAATAAGAAAAACTATCTTGAAGACTAAAAGAAAGGAGGGGAGAGAAACAAGGTTAAAAGAGAAAAAAAAAATTAAGTGCATTATTATATGTCTTGAAAACCCTCTACTATGTTCAGTCAGGTGAGTTACTTATGATCTTGCCTTAGATAAAAGATGATCACTGTACTGTTGAGAGGTTGAAAATCTTTTGCAGCATATCACACAGGCAACAGCATTATTCGGAGGTCCGTGTAATGTGACTGTTGGGTCACAAGGAGAATGATCAAACCTGGAGAGGAAAAATTAATTAAGAAACTAGTCCTCTCTAAATAGTCAAAAGGTTTCTTAAAGAAAAGGGAAGAAATCTGTCTTTTGTAGCTGTTGAACAAAAACCTACCAAATCAATCTCAACTGTAAGAATTCCTCACTTCCCCTATTAACTGCATCAGTTGAAATATCCTGTACCAAGGTGATTCTCCCTGCAGCTTATCTGTTAAAATGACCACTTTCCAGAGGACTCATACTGTTTTTAAGAGCAAGAGAACTAACAAAGCCTCAACTTTTTATAGAGGGTTTTTAAAATTTATTTTTATCTCCCTGCACTAGTTCTGGCTGGGATGAAGTTCAGTTCCTTTGTATCAGCTTGTATCATGCTGTGGTTTGGATTTACGAACAACAGCATTGACAGTAGAGGGATATTTTAGATACTGCTGAGCAGTGTTCGCACAGTGTCAAGGCCTTCTCTGGTTTTTAGAATGCCTGACTAGCAGCTTAGGCTGGGGGCAGGCAAGAGACTGGGAGGGGACACAGCTGGGGGAGCTAACCCCAACAGACCAAAAGGGTATCTCATAGTATATGACGGCCGTGCTCACCAATAAGAGCTGGGTGAAGGAGGAGGAAGGGGGGTGTTCGGAGCGATGGCGTTTGTCTTCCCAAGCAACCCTTACATGTGATAAAGCCCTGCCTGCCGATGGAAATTCCTTACGTTGCTTTGCTTGCGTGAACAGCTTTTGGTTTACTTAAACTGTTTTTATCTCAGCCCAGAGTTTTCTCACTTTTACCCTTCCGATTCTCTTTTCCATCCCACTGAGGAGCAGCTGTGCGTGCTGAGCTGCCTACCAGGGTTAACCCACACCGCTCCCCTCAGCTTCTCTCCTTACCACCTTCTCCATGACACATTCACTAGTTAAAAGGCAGTATATGCTGGAATTGACCCCAGACACAGAGAGTGTTGACTAGCAACGATCAGCTAGGAACAGCTACCTGGCCTATAGCTCTTGCTCCTCTTTCCCTTTATTAGGGGTATTTTTTTACCTTACCATCAACATATATATGTTAACCTTTTGCTCTTTTTCAAGTTTGGATGAAGAAATAACAGACCTGGAGAACAGAAATCTTGTTTCTCCAAAAAAGTATTAAAAAAATGCTCAACAAAAGGAAGAAATCGATTCCAAATAAAAAAACCAAAAACACCAAGCAGGAAGTTCATTCATCACATCATCTCTATAAAATCTGTAACATATTAATTTGCTCTCCAAATGGAATGTTGTCAATTTAGGCAGTTTAAAGAAGACTTGATGCTGATGTCTTAAGTTTGAGCATATTCTTTCATTATTATTTCTTGCACTGAGTTCTTGCGCTATGTCCTTACCTTTGAAGGTGACCTAGGAGAAGATGTCCATTATCAAACTCTCTGTTGCAGTGCATCACAGGACAAGACATGGGACTGCTGTTGGCTCGTGTCTGACCTGCCCTCTTATAAACACCCCTTCTTCCACTGTTAACAGTGCCTGGTTTGAGACCTGTGTTACAAAACAAAGCACTGAAGACTAATTCAGATTCTGGTTAAGACCACCAACAAAATAACAACACAGGCCCTAAAGCACTTAAAAATCAAGTTATATTGATTCTTAAAAGCAAGATAATAATGCACTCTAACTCAATCCTACCACAGTAAGTTTGCTCTTTCAGTTGAAGAATCTGTCTCTTCAATCTCCAGCAGGATTACTTTTCAAACACTTTGAAACCCTCCCTCCAGGTCCTCCAGGCAATATTTCAAATTGACTGAATTTCCTAAAGTTATACTTATTTAGGTAGACATTTTTCTGAGCAATAGTTCAAAAGTAATATTTTTCCTTCTAGCAGCTTTGCTTATAGAAGTAGTTAACATTGCCTTAGTGGTTTTTTAGACTTTTTATATTAAATTTTCTGAGCAGCAAAACATTAGAAGAATAGCTTTTATTGAAATGAGTATATAAGAACTTTCAGATGCCTCACTCTAGCAAAGTTAGTATTTTAAGATTTAGTTATGGGTAAGAGGCACCTGCAAGGTCAACATCAGTATTGCTCAATGCAATTATCACATGTTCTATTCTGCAGTGCAGGACTTAGAAAACTTTATCACTGAAACTCAATTTCCTATTCTTACCTGGCATTTTTAACCACTGGTCCACACATAATCTTGCAGCTTCTGTGTCACTGTGTTCCCGAATAAATTCTAGTTCTTGCAACCCGTGAGCATATTGGGAATCAACTTTCTCCTGAAGGGAAAAACATGTCAGCCAAGGTGGCGATCAAATTATTTTTCAAAAAACTTAATTCAAGATTCAGTATGTATACTAAAGCTTACATCTGGGTCTCTAAAAACCTAAGGAAAAACCCACCCAGAAAAACTTGAGAGGGAAAGACCCCAAAATCTTACAACTTGGCTGACTTCTATATAACACAACAAAGATGGAATGTAACAGCAATAAAAAGAAAAATCAGAAAATAGTACTAATTTTTGTGCCCCAAATAAAAGCTATAGCCTCGGTCAATTAATTTACTCTTAACTGCACCTACTGATGTTTCTGAAGCATGCACATAACCAAGAAGATTTTTAAGATTGTAAGATTCAAAAGAAACAAAAGGAAACAAAAAATAATGATTTAAAACCCATTGCAGTTTCACTTTGAAGAGTAATTTTAATTCTGCAGATTGCATTACCTGGAGGAGTGAGGAGCTGCCCAGCTGGAAAATACTCATCATTAACAGAAGGATGTTCTAGCCTTCTTTCTCAGGCTACTTTAAAAGCTTCAGACCTATCTCTGACTCCACTTTACAGTTGAAAAACTGTATGTGGAAACATTAAGAGACTGCCAGATTCTAAGCAGAGGGGACAGGAGAGGAATGTAGACCTCTGGACTTCAAGGCTACCTTGGACTATATCTAACAGCCTTTTTCTCTTACTCTGTTGTATTACAGTTGCATAGTCTATTGTAGACTATAACAAGCTGTAGCTACTGTATAGTTATGTGACTTTAAAAGCCATTAACAGTGTTCAGAAAATTAGGCTGGAAAAGTCAGCATGTTCCAGAAATACTGGATTTGCATTTGTCCCTGTTGAATTTCATGAGGTTCTTCAAGCTGTCTAGGTCCCACTGATAGCAGCCCTGCCCTTATGCCTATTGACCACACCCCCCAGCTTGTAATAAAATAAAAAAAAAAAACTTTAAATAGCTGCACAACACACTTAATAGGATTCAACTTTAAAATTACATCTTATACATAGAAAATTTTTATCCTATTATAAAATATTACCAGAGATTTAATATAGCAAGCAGCTTCCCCAAAATCTCAGACAAAAGCAGGTAGATAACAAAGTTTGATGCATGGTGGTTTGTGATAACAGTTATTTTTCAATTATTTAACTAGAATAACTTATGCTAGAGTCCCTCTGCTTGATACACAAACAAGAAAACAAGTTTTTGCCATTGGCTTGCATGAAGTTAGGGGTTTCCCTCCCCCCCCTTAGGAACTGCACAAGACAGGCAAATCGATCAGTTAAAAGCCACTGAAGAGACAAAGTCCATACTGTGTTTCAAATCATGCTCCAGAAGCAAAAATACCTAGTTACTAGTTCCAGGTCTGCCTCACCAATTTTTTTTCTTTTTTTAATGTAGTAGTGAAAACAAACACACTTGTGACTAGAAGGCCTGTATCATGCAATTCTACGGAAACAAAATACATCCAATACCTTAAAGGCTTTGTTTTTCTCTTCTTTTTGCTGTTTCTCTACTTCAACATGGCGTGCCAGACGATCCAAGGTCGATGCAACTCGTTCTTTCTGATAGTCAATGTGATCTTTACGCTTAGTATTTCTCTGCAATTGAAAAGTTAAAGTTTTATTTGGTAATTGTTAAGTAACAGGCACTAATACAGGGAAAAGTCATGCCCAAGGACATAGTTCAGTACAGCTACTCTGATCCCAAGTTCCACGATCTACCTCGCTAGTTTTCCTGTTTACCAGCATCTGTGACTTGTGTTAAAAAGCAAATAAAACCACCCCCACTCCCCTACATATTCAAGAAATTTCAACATCAGCCTCACCAAAGCACTAGAAGAAACACGGATGACTGTGCTGTGTGTCCTAGAAGTCTCCAACAAATGACAAATTAAGTAAATTTCTCTAACTAGGTAAACAAAATTCTTGAACATTTCAAAGCCAACATGCAGCCTGTCTGAAACACTGAGAACTAATATCATTCTTCCTCTAAGACAACATTGCCCAGAATCTTCAGAAAGGCAGAGCATTAGCTTTTTCTGGCACAAGGGATAGGCTATACACTGTAGTTTGCTCCTGCTACACGATCAGGTCTAGCAATCATCACTGTGGAGAGAATCTGTGCAGGTACAGAATACCCACCTCTCCTTAAGAATCAGGTTCATTACACACATCCTCAACTGCAACACTGGAAATCAGAAGTCAAGAGATGCCCACTGCTGCCAAAACCAACTCTAGTAGGGTCATTCTCAGTCACTGTCCATCTCAAAGGCGCCATGGAACAGGCACAATAAGCTTGGGGGATACATGAATTGACCATCCTGCTTCTGACTCACACATTCTTAGGAGGGATTATGAAGAATAAGGCTGAGTTAAGACCAGGTTGTGATCAGAGTAAAGTACTCCAACCTAAAAACTGCTCCTAAAAAGTTATTTTAAAAGGAAAATGCCTGGGAGTAGGCCAGATACATTTGCAGGCTACAAACTGGACACAGACTTCTGAGGTTGCTTGTAAAGTGATATTTTTCTTTGACACACTTGCTAAAAACCACTCAGAAGTCCCAAATCCATTTGAAGAAGGCAAAAAAAAAAAGGCTCTGGAAAAAATGAAGCGTTGGCATTCTCGCCTTCCACCCAACAGTATGTAAAAAAAAAAATAATCAAAAGACTTTAATGTTGGTTTATTTACTTATTACTTGTTAAAAATATCTCTAACAAGTTTTTTGTGAAGTGTAACTGATGCGGAAAAAATACAGGAGACTAATTATTTTATTCAGCCAAGGAGTCCCAAGATACATTACAACATACTCACATGAACACAGGAACTGCTGTTAGGTTCTTCATCCTCACTACTCACAAGATCAATGCATTCAAGTACTGGTCTTAAAGGTCCTTCCTGAAAAAGTGTTAAACACACAGACGCAAAGCATTAAAATGTGTTCCTCAGAGATAAAGTGTTGCATGCATTACAGCACATTGTCAGCATCAGCAATACCTGGAGAATTTCACAAAGGTTTCAAGAGGGTGCAGTAATGAAATTCCTGCACGGCAATTTTTCCACTTAGACTAATCCACAAAATTGGCAAAAGTATTCACAAATAATTAAAATATCAACTTAACACACAGATATCAATTAGGAAAAAAAAAATCAGATTAACAGTCTTGGCTTGCTTAATAACTTTATATTCTTCACCTGCTCAATCAGCTTAGATCTACATTTTCAAAGATACTCAACTTGTGCGGTTAATTCAATGGTAATAGAGTAGCAGGCTGGTACCAGGAGAGGAACAGATTTCACTGTGCAATACTGAATGGTTTTCTGTTGTGGGTTTGGGATTGGCTTTTTTCTTTTTCAGGGTTTGATTTGGTTAAGATACACAAATTAAATTCCAGCTCCAAAAGAAGTTAAACTCCTTAGGCATTTCAAACATTAAGAAAGTGGGAAACAGTTTCATATACATTTAAACCCTGAAGGCTACTCCTCTCTTAGGAGATACTCCATAACCAGGTTACAAGCATATTCTCTGCGGTGGAATCACAATGAGGGGGAAGTCATTTTATTTTAAAAGAAAACACATTTCACCCATTCACACCACTCAAAAGCACAAAGACACATAGTCTGTCCAGCATTCAGATTCAGTTGCAAAGACTCCATGCATCGATATAGAGGACAAAGGACCCTGCCTATCAACAAGAAGTCCTTAGGTCTTCTCTATTCTTCCTAGCTTGGCAGCCACTCATTTTGGTATTTACGATCTTTTGTCTCTCTCCACACTGCTCCCTCCTCTGTGAGTCGCTAAATATTATTGATTGGTTTTGTCCCCTCCATAGAGGGTCTTAAAACTCTAGCCCTGTTGTCTTCTGCAATCATCTTAATGGTTTTAATTTGTGTGAACGCTGTCTCTTGCTTTCCTGATCTGAACGTGTTCAGAAACTTCATGTAGATGGTCTGTGACCTCAATGACCTGCTAGTCTCGGTAGTATCAACAGCAGTTGATTCACATGCCTTCATGTGCCTCCTTTTACTCACTGTCTGGTGCTTGCGTGCCCCTGTGTGAGTATGTTCCCATTTACTCTCCATTCACACCAATTTTAACATTTCTACTACAAGCTCCTGGCAGATAGTGGAATGTTGACACAAATAGAAGAAAGCAAATGGACAAGAAAAATTAAAATCAGCAACCCAAACTATGTACATACGTCATAATTTTTTTTTTAAAAGAAGATGTACTAACTAATGTCTGGAGCTCCATCCTCACTCATTGCAACAAGAGTCTTCAATTTTTAAAGGCAAAAAAAGAAGCACTATGTCCACATAATCAGATGTCATGCATAAAAAACCCCTGTATCATGCTACAAGATTATCACATGGCAACTAAATAATCAGTATAATGAACATGAAACAGGACAAGGAAGTCTACATACACCAAACAGAAATATTCCTAGAGACCCTAACTCACATGCATGGTCACATGTGTACACATCTTCAGTGAGAAGTAAAGTTAACTAACATGTCGGAAAGCTTCCCATCCAAATTCTGAAACTCATTATCTAGTCTGAAAGTAAATAAACCAAAAAACAAAGATAGCTTAAGTTTCTGGTAGTGAAGAGGGGTGGTGGTTGGTTGTTTGTTGGGATTTTGTTTGATTGGTTTTTTTAAAAGTCTGTACACTCAATGCCATCTACATCACGTGACAGTTTTTGACTGAACTGCAGTATTAGCCGTTTGCCTGGCAATATTGCTGGCAGATACAACACAGCTGTTATACACTCCAAAGGTATTCTTTAGTCCTTACGAAGTTAAATCTTCCAGGCAGAGGAGGACTTAGACAGTCAGCAGACAGACTTCTTGAAGAGGTGCAGCACTATATCCACCGCCCCTGCCACGTATTGGGCGGTGCCCTCCAGATCTTACCCACCAACCAACTAGGGCAGGCTGGGAAGATTTATTGCGTCGTGAGAAGTAGCGGAGAGAACAGCAGCACGCATGTCTCTCCACTGTCCTTACTGCATCTCATTCTTTACATTCTTCCACCTTTCAAGGCTGTAAAGCTATCCAACTGGCCAGGCATAAACAGTCCTCGCTGTCTCACTGGGAAGACAGAGGCATGAGATCTTGGACAGAAAACAAAAGCTTATATAGGAATCAAGCCACAGGCCTCAAACTACCCCAAAACAATGCCTAACTTTTTATCATTAAATAAAGAGAGAACTTTTTATCATTAAATAAATAGAGAGCACAGTTTTATAAATGAAATCTAAAAAAAAAAAATCCGTGACAGATTTGCTTTTGTGGAAACTGAAAATTTCTATAGATCTATAATAAATTAAATCTTTATTAAACAGGTGTCAGCAATTAACAATTCAAAGACATACTCAGACCACCTGACTGTCCAATCAGTTCAATAATGTGTTTTGAAGTGTTCAACACTGATCCTAAGACCTGTAGCTTCTTCAAATGCAGAGATCTTCCCTATGTCTGTTTACTTACTCTCGGGGTTCAGCAACTAATTAAAATTTAGGAAATTGACAGCTGAAAAGCAGAGTAACTTGCTTTCAAGCCTAGGAAGTTCTAATGACAAGAGAAGCAGTAAATTCAATTTAATACAAGCAGTATTATACTTGTTTAAATGTTGTTTGCATACATGAAACATTCTTTTGCCTTCGAAATGCTGTGCCTCTCACTACACAATTTATGTACTACTTTTTAGGTTGCATTCCAGTTTGAACACAAATGCAATATGGTAATTCTTGAAAATGATTCCTCAAAGACATACACCCTTATTTTCCACAAAAATAAGATGGGGCAAAAAACCAATCCATCACACCATCTGGCTATATACACTCCTGAATAATAATGCAAGTCCTATACATGGCATTTATTTAGACCAGTTTGTGTTTCATTGGTTGGTAGTTTAACCTTTAGATGAAGATTAAAAAGAAATACCGAAATTAAGAGCATAAGAACTACAATCCTGGGTCTAATCAAGACCTGACCTGTGCTACAAAAGATTATTTTGAGAAAGTACAGGAATTGGGGAAAACAGTATAAACCTATTCCAAGCATATCCACTCAGCAACTGCCTAAGTCAATATATGAGAAACTTTGACTGAAAGCCATCATTAAGTGTCACAACACTGATTTAGACCCATCCCAACTGAGTACCATTATATAGAAGACTCCAAAATACTGCTTCTAAAGAGACAGCAACTTTGTCCAGGGCTCATCCTGACAGCAGTGCTCCTCTCTGCCAAAAGGTGTTGATACCAAAACGAAAGCAGAAGTTCAAAGCATCTTTATTCGGTGGCCCAGGATAGAAATCATCCTCATAGAGGGAAACTGAGTCTAGGACTACCCTCCTCTTTAAAGGATCACAGAGGCCTTCAGAGAATTTCATGCATGCCATAGTGCCAGACGGACCTCCTATACTTTTAATCTTGATTGGAGAAGCGCTGCCAGATGAAAAATACCTTTCTTCCAGCAAGAGAGAATATGTATTGCGAGCAAACATGCCCAATTAGTACTCTAGTACCACATGGAGGGAACGTTCTCAACTGCAGGAATTTAGCTTTTGCTCTGTTGGCTCATCTCTGCACAGGGTGAAGCCCAAACTGAAAGTTAAGAGAAGTTTAGTAACTTCATTTTTTCCATCTGGTTAAACTAAACAGTAATATAATCACAGAATGTTAAGGGTTGGAAAGGACCTCTAGAGTTCATCTGGTCCAACCTCCCTGCCAGAGCAGGGTCACCCACAGCAGGTTGCACAGGATGGTGTCCAGGCGGGTTTGAAATGTCTTCAGAGTCAGAGACTCCACCAGCTCTCTGGGCAGCCTGTGCCAGTGCTCTGCCACCCTCAAAGGAATGTAGTTTCTCCTCATATTCAGATGGAACCTCCTATATTCTATTTTATACCCATTGTCCCTTGTCCCATCACTGGGTACTACTGAAAAAAGCCTGGGCCCCTCCTCCCAGCATCCTCCCTTTAAGTATTTGTTAACAGTGATGAGATCCCCCCCTCAGTCTTCTCTTCTCCAGACTAAGAAGATCCAACTCCCTCAACCTTTCCTCATAAGAAAGATGCTCCAGCCCCCTCATCATCTTCGTGGACCCATAATGCAAAGATAGTGCCAACCCTGGAGATTCCATCACTGTAGGAGAGTTAAGAAGCTGAAGATCAGTTTGCTTCATCCAAGTCTTTACATCTCCCCACAAGATGAATACCACTAGCTAAAAAGTATCTCAGCACACAAGAGCCCAAGATTACAGAAGAAACAATGTGGACAAGCACCAACCAACAGCTGAAAGTTGTGATCTCTCTAGCTGTCTATACTGGCACAGCTAGCACCCGGCAAGTCATCAATGCTCAGTCTTCACCTTTCAGATCTTTCACATACCAAAAACCTCAGGAAGTCCAAACAAAAAAAACCCCACACTTCTCAATTACTTCTCTAAACAATCTTTGCAATTCACTCTTCTCACCAACCAACAGGCACATCACTGAGCAATAAACCAGTGGCTAAATCACAGCTATTTCAGCTACTAGAAGAATTTCTAGGTTTTAATTGATGGAAATTATCTTTTGAGCCTCCAGGAAGCTGTAGCGTCTCTGCTGTTATTCATAGCTTTGGTTGAAAGCATTAGCATTAAATTAACCACACTGTAACTTCACTATACTATGCAGAATACCAATAGTAACAGTTTATGTAATCAAATCTGTTTAATCCGTGGCTGGTAAAGACGGAGCCTCACATTCATCTCCAAGGATAGTTTCTTCTTAAGGAGTTCCATGAAGCTCATTTTTACTGCCTCCAGAAGTTTTCTCAAAAAGTCCTAAACTGTGGTCTCACTTTTTTCCCCCCCTCCTCCCTCATTTCAATCAATCTTTGGGTAATTGGGCCTAGCTAACAGACACCTAGTTCACCAATACATCACGTAACGGGGTTTTTTTTGTTTGTTTGTTCAGTTTTTAGGTTTATGTGTATCCAGACCAAATACCCAGTTTATTTAAAAGGACAATTAAGATTTTGCATATAGACACATTAGCATACAGAAAGCATGAAACTAGTTTTCAGTAGATGTGACCAGACTTATATCTTTGACAAAATAATTACGCAAGCATAATTGTGTGTACATACCTAAACACACTAATTATCATGGCACAAGCTTACATTTAAATAAATTTTTAAAAATCTGACACAAGTTCTACTATTTGTATTCAAAATCTTTGTCCCAGCAGATTTACAACTTGAAGACTGCTGAGTAGGTGATCAACATTGTGAACCAACAAGCACTTCGAAAGTTTTAATTTCTGTGACCTAGCAAAGACAAAAATGCAAGTCCTCAGCTGCCTTGGATTGGGAGCAAAAATAAAAGTCGTGTTTCAGAGATGCTTCTTAACACCTCTACAATTTTATTCTGTTCTGCTGTGGTGCAACTGAAAGCCAGAGGGACAAGTACTTGAGTCTGTATATATAATATTTAACACCTCAGGGGGAAAGGAAACAAAACATTTAAATGGTAATGATTATGTTTCAGCAAACCACTTGATTTTGGTATATTCCAGGGCCATGTGTTCTTCAGTTATTTTTCTCAGAAAACATCAGTTACAAGGAAAACCAAAAACTTCACCTGTTCTTTAAGACTTCTCTGGGAGCTCAAAGAACTGCAACTGCTTTTAATGAATCAATTTTTCTAGTATCATCCATTCTCAACATAGACCAGAAGTCCTCTTCAGGTTTGAAATAAAAACAAACGTTCATTTGCAAGAACATAAGTGGCTGCTTCAACCCTTCTAGGATAAAAAGAGGCTGTAACTTTTGATATGAAGTGCAGCCAAAACACTGTAAAAATGAAAAGCTGCAAAGTATATGAACTATGCTTCCTCATTCTTTGCTCAGTGTTTCAAGAAAACTAAGCTTGTACAATCATGCCACACAAACACTTGTGTGTGTATACCATGAACTCTGAACTCGTCAGTCAATTTTGACCAGATCAATTAAAAGACCAAAAAGTCTCACAGACCATCAACTGCTTATTTTTGCAAAAACATACATATCCCTCATACTTGAGCACCTAATTACTGCTGCAGAAAAAGTCTGTACATTGAACTTGAGATTTAATCAAACAAAACAGAAAAATACCTAACCATCTAGTTATTCTTCAGCATTAAAACTGAGACAAATCCATAGGAAATGAGACATTATTAGTCCTAGCATCAATTAACCACTTCATCTTATTTGCGTGACTTTTTCTTTAGGGAAAATCACCTTTCTGCTCTTGCATGTTTCCCTGCCATCCCACACCACTCCACTGATGACAGATTGAGACCAGAACACAGGCACTGTGAAAAAACATTCTGCTTTTCTTGGATATTCAACGGATTTAAGTGCCTTAAAGTTACATTCACAGAAGCCGTATGTCAACATTAGACCAGGTCTGTACTGTATACAGACTGTTTAAGGCCTCTAACCTGTTACTTCCCTCCTCTTCTTCTAAAGAAACTATAGTGTTTGACACTGTTTTGCAGAGTGACCAGTGCTTTATTCCATTAACTTCAGTAGGACTATTTACGAAGCAAAACGCTATGCAACATGATTACCAAAAAAGTCACCTACAGTGACTTCTTGTGTACCTCACTGATCACTGTAATCACTGGCACTCACCTGCTTGAATACTCAAGTCTATATTCTCTCTATAGGACCAACTGACATCATCTTAGACAATTCCAAGGAAGGGAGAGATAAAGCTTTAAGATAAACTTGTTATCTGCCAAAGATTTACAAAATAAACTATCTTCAAATCCAAAAGTAACACTTTCTATCAAAATACAATCAAAAATCATCAACACAGCACAGAAACACCCCCTCCCATTTTATGGGGCTACTGAGAGCATATTTACAGTAACAAGCAGTATATTCCCACTTCAAGGTCTACTTACTCCAACAAATTCAATCTCATCTTCACTTTCAGAAGTTGTCGATTTACTCTCATGAATGTCAACAGAGCTACAAGACTCCATTATCTAAAGAGAAACAAACCAAAACATTCTTAATCATTTTATTTCGTAATTTTCTTACTACAAGGCATTTTCCATTTTACACCTACTTGGGCTTTACTGCCTATCTGCAATCAACAAGCCTTTCTATATCATTCACTGACAATTATTCCTGATTGGGTATCAGGAAGATATCAGTATCAGGAATTCTTTTCTGCGAGGGCGGTGAGGCCCTGGAACACGTTGCTCAGGGAAGCTGTGGCTGCCCCATCCCTGGAAGTGTTCGAGGCCAGGTTGGATGGGGCTTTGAGCAACCTGGTCTAGTGGGAGGTGTCCCTGTCCATGGCAGGGGGGTTGGAATTAGATGGTCTTTAAGGTCCCTTCCAACCCAAACCATTCTGTTTATCGGTACCACCAGAATAATTCCGACACGAATCACATTACTATTGTTTTTCCCAAACAGGCAAAACGTGGCCTGATCTACAGAGCACCCCAATCCCTATATTCCCCCCGCAGCCACGGCCATACCGCACCGCCGGAGTCCTGTAACACGCTTAAGTCTAAAACCTTTAGTAAGAGGCAGCCGGGGGCTGTGGCCTAACGGCGCCGCGCTGCCGTTGGCACGCACGCCCGCAGGGCGGCTCACGAACAGACGCGGGGGCCACTTCGGGCACCGTCGGCAGCTACAGCTGTTTTTTTTTTTTTATGCCTTAGGCCAATTTACGGCCGCAGCAGCGACAGAAAGCGGAGCTTCTCGCTTCCGAACACCCGCCACCCTGCCGCACGGACGGTCTCCCGGCAGCGGCGCGGCCCCGCTCCCCGCCGCAGGGCGGCCCCCGCCGCCGGCTCTGCTGACTCACCTCACCCGCACGGACGCCCCCCTTCCCCCGCCACGGCTCGGGGCTGGGCGGCGGGTCAAGCGGCGGCGGCCTCGCCAGGCGCCCCCTCCTCGCCCGGCCGCCCCCCGGGGTTTGGGTCGCCAAGCGACAGCCCCGCGCCCCCTCACAAT
>VZSF01002465.1:810126-835881 GCA_013398295.1 Chionis minor
CTAGCAAATCCCCCAGTTCATCCCCCCCCCCCCCAAAAGTCTTCTCCACAGTGCATTTTATTAGTGCGTTGTTCTAGTGCAGTTAGGTTTGCAGCACTTTCCTTGAAAGATATTTGGCTGCTAACCTTGTCTTCAGATTTTTTTCCTGGTGTTCAACCCTAATACTATTTCTAATTTATTTCTATAACTCAGATATCCTGAGTTATAGAAATCCTCCTCAAGTCAAGCTAGATTTCTTCAACTTTATGTTGGGTTGTTTTTCCTTCAACTTGATTCCTTAGTTGCTTGTTTGCCACATATTAATAGGTTTAACTATTAGTACTCTCTGTTCTGGGAGGAGTACACTCAAGCACAAAAGCTATAATCCAAGTCTACTTCGCATGCTACTGGCACGCTGTAAACCTGGAATCAATCAGAAAGGAAAAAAATGTACCTTCCCTCCTCCTCCTCCTCAGGCAATTACAGGGTCTGTGACTGCCACCTGCTCCCCGGGACAAGCAGTGTTAGATTGCAAGACGAAATGCCCAGTTACTGGGATTTTCCTGGTCCCAGTCCCATGAGGAATGCTCTACCTGTCTACTCTCTAGGCAAGAGGTAGCACACCAAAATCGAAATGCAGGGAGTAGAGGCTGGCAAATCTGCCCTTTACTAGTCGCTTCCAAGAGATTGTCCTCCATTTCCCAACTGGAGGGATCAGGCACCCTTATCGTATGGACCTGATATTCAGGCAATAAGAGGCAGGGAGAGCTGCCAAACCAGCAGGGTACCGTCAGCAGAAGGCCTGTGAGGGAAGCCACGGCCTCCACAAGCAAACAGGCTATTCCCTCAGCTAAGAAGGAACATGCTGTCTTTCATTGCCTTTCCAACTTTCAGAGGTTAAAAATGAGCTGCTTCTTTCCTGCAGGCATCTTGAGAGCTGCAGTTTCATTGACCTAAGAATGTTTTCTTCTTTCCAAGTCAAGAGCATCCTTAAATATCTATTTTGTTTCTTCTTCTCTGCTCATGTGGCCCTGTGCTTTCTAACCCTGTGCTGGCCATAGTCTTCATTTCACTAGGACATTTTTCTATTCCCTTTTCATACCTCCCTATCTTTTTTGTATTTATATTCAATAATTTTCTCTGATTGGTGAAGCAGTTTTCCATTAGCTGTCAAGATGAAACCGAGGGGATAAAGGTTCCCCTTCTACATTCTTTTGGTATTACTTTAAATAATGGTTTTTTCTAACTAAGGGGAACTCTTCTTATAGTCTTCAGAACAAGTTTATATTTTTTGAATTACCGCATAACATGCATGTGTTTAATAATATCTTAAAGCCCAAGATATTAATATGCTTTCATTTTTTTTCTAGGCTGTGGGATTATCAATTGTTTGAGAAAATGGTTCTCAGGCTTCTATTCTGCTTGCAGTATCTCTCTCCACTGTTGCTAGGCCCATTTAGGTATTATTTCTTTTTTTATTTTATGCTACTCTAATCCCTGTTGAGAACTCGAACTGGTATGAAATACCTTCTGTTATTCTTTGTCTGAATTCCTGAGGTTCTGTCCAGAAGCCTGGTTGGGAGAGGGCGCTGGTGAGCTTCTGACGAGCTGAGACTCCACCTTAGAAGAAGCGGGATTGAAGCACTCCTGCTGCCCTTGTGCGGTGGGAGGTGGAGGACTCAGACGGCTGTCACTTTGCTGAATTTGTGCATTAGCAGCTGGTGAATCATCATCCTGCTGGTCTTGTGTGCTGGGAGGAACCGCAGAAGAGATGATGCCCTGAGGAGCAGTTGTTGAGCCACTGTTGAGACAATTTATAACTAAGCATGAGATATTAACATTAAATGTGCAGTTACTATTGTTCTTAGCTTCCAAGCAGCAGAGTTTGTCTGCTAGCTAGTGAACTAGTTTTCTTCATTGATACATTCCCTTTTTCCTTGTTTCACCTCAGCCATATGGATCTGAGATGGTGACTTGTGTGTCTCGTTGGATTTGACTCCCAGTTCCTTCTCTTGAATTGTAATCATGTTCTGGGGAAAGGCAGAGCAGGCGGGCAAGGAAGGAGGAGCAGAAAGGCATATCAAAACTGCAGTATCACCAGTTTTAAAAGTTAGTAACTTGTATGTAAGTTGTTACTAAAGGTACTGCACGACAGGATTTTCTCTTGACCCCTCTCTGTACTTCATTGCTGGAAGGTGAACTGAAGGAGGAACTGTGAGATTATGAGCACTTTTAAATTCTCCTGATTTTCTTACAGAGAAAACTTGTGTCATCTGAGTTGAAGGAATCACCACTGTTATCTTGATTACTTACAAGGTGCTTAAATGCTTTTACAGTGAGGAAATTCTGAGCAGATGTAAAATGAATGCATTATAAATGCACTCTAATATCATCCATTCAAGAGAGACTATGCAGGCAATATCTGCATTGGTTTTAATGGATGTTGGACTGGATTTTACATAAGTGCCTATCAATAACAGACATAAAGACATTTTTAAGATATCAAGTTTAAATTGAGAGGTCTATAGGTAGTATTAAAAATCAACCCAGAGTTGTTATAGTGCTAGCTCAAGATCCTCCCGTCAAAGCTTCAGGAATACTGTGTCTGTACATGAGAAGACTCGGGAATTAGCAAAATTTATGGATTCATCTGATGAAGATAAAGATTTAAAATATAAAATATTTAAGATGTAATACTTTCAAAAGACAGAGTCTGCTTCTGTGCTGATATTTTTACCTCCTGTGTCAAGGAAAAATACTATGGTGAATCAATGCACACTGTATGTTACAAATACAGAGGACCTTTGTTTTATGAAGCCTTTTCATCTCTAGGATAAAAGCATTAACACAGCAAACTGTATTTTAGCCAGGCGAGTGCATTTGTTTATTGTTTCCAGATGGGAAAACCTATGTATGTGGATTCTTCCAATAGGTATTATCTGAGTATTTCTCAAGTAGTAATTCATAGACCGCTGGTGGTCCATGGAGTACTTCCAGGTGGCTTAGAGAGGAATTTTAGTAGCAAAGATACTTTTCAAACAATCGTGTTGTAACATAGTCAAATATTTTGCGGTGGTTTTGGTTGTTTGGGGTTTTTTATCTTGGTTATGAAGTGTCTCACAGTTGCAAATATGGATTTTAAAACATGCACGGGATAACTGAACTAGGAAGAATTAATACATTACTTCCATATGGAAAGTCTAAGTAAGGACAAATCTGTTCTCCCTGTCTCACTGATTTTAATCTCTTATCCTGTTCCTTGTTAATCTCTTATCCTGTTTCTGAGGAGAGGCTGAAAGCACTGGGACTGTAAAGCCTCAAGAAGGCTGAAGGGGATCTTATCTATACGTATTAACATCTGATGGGAGGTTGTAAAGAAGACGGAGCCTCTTAGTGGTGCCCAGTGGCAGGACCAGAGGCAACGGGCAGAAACTGAAACACAGGAGGTGTCATCTGAACATCAGGAAACACTTTTTCACTGTGAGAGTGACTGAGCACTGGTACGGGTTGCCCAGACAAGTTGTGGAGTCTCCATCTTTGGAGATATTCAACCCAACTGTACATGGGTCTGAGCAACCTGGTCTAGGTCACCCTGCTTTGAGCAGCGGGGATTGGACTAGCCAATCTACAGAGGTCCCTGTGAACCATAACTATTCGGTGATATTTATGTTTGGTATATATGGAAACAGTGTTTTGCAAATAGCTGACCACTGACAATAGGGATGAGCTCAGCACCTTTAGACTAGTCTTGTTCACAAGATAAGAATGCCCATAATAAGAAAGATGTTATTTAATAATTCCTCTGGCCCAATAATTTAGACTCCTCTGGAATTAAAGAATGGGAGTTTAGCTCTCCTACAGTACTTTTATTGGTAAGTACAAAAGAGGTGTGATTTTCCTTATCTTTACTTGTGGGTTAATTGAGGCACAACAAGTGACATGAAAATGGAATTGACTGGTCTCTGGAGAGCCTACAGAGAATAATAGTAAAAGTAAATAATGCCAAATCTAAAATATACTTATTGATCAAAGTAACTCCACATGTTTAGTTCTGTATTCTCCTCCTGGAATTTAATAGCCTTGTGCTGCTTTGTCTAGAATGAACAACCTTTTTGCGCTGTAATGTTAAGCTGGACAGCTTCTGTGTTACGGACTTTTTGTACAAGTTTACAAATATATTTACCTACTTGGCAATGCATATATGAACACATATCTTCATGGTAATTTTAAGATTGCTTTTATATTTTGTTACCACAGGGTAATATATGGAATTACACATTGCAGGCTACAATTTTTTTCTTAAGACTTACCAAAAGCTGTGCTTCTGGAAAGCACCTGAGTTGAGATCTTTGCTTAAAATTGGCTTCTTGGTGCAATTGTTCAGTTTTTGTCCCATCATTCGCCTAATTAAAGCATCATCTGTGTTTGGAAACAACTGTTTTGTGATTCCTGCAGAATAAAGATACGACATATATGAGGCCTCCAAAGCAGGGAAACAACATATGTATGATCAAAACCACAGTTCTTGCATCTTTGAAATTTCCAGCTACAGCTCTAGTTACTTTGCTACCTTTACACACTACTTCATTGATTTTGCCTGAGCCAGCACTTGCTTTTCTCTGTGTCTTCCATATTGCTGTGCCTGCTCTTGGCAAACTCAGGGGAACTCCAGAGCCACAAGGGCTTCCTGATTTGTGTTTGCTCATCCTCTCTCCCTTTGCCCTGTTCTTGGTCAGAGTCCTATTCCTGTCCTCGTCAGTCCTCATGCCTCTGAATCTTACAGGTTTTATTCATTGACTTCCATTTGCAGGTGACGTCTCCTTTCCTAAACATTTCCCTTCTTTTTTTCCTGGCTAACTATTTTGGAATGCAAAAAACCAAACAGGACTCAACATCAGGAATGCAACTCCTGCTCTCCTCCCTCATCTTCCCTTCCCTTGATTTTTTCCCCCTTTCATTTCATTTTGAACTCTTATAGTTTCCATCTTCTTTAAATAATCATAGAAACAGAGAATGGTTAGAGTTGGAAGGCACCTTAAAGATCATCTAGTTCCAACCTCCCTGCCATGGGCAAGGACACCTCCCACTAGACCAGGTCACTCAAAGCCCCATCCGGCCTGTCCCTGAACACTTCAGGGGATGGTGCATCCACAGCTTCTCTGGGCAACCTGTTCTAGTGTCTCACCACCCTCACAGGAAAGAAATTCTTCCTAATATCTAATGTAAATCTACCCCAGTTTAAAACTGTTACCCCTCAGCCTATCGCTACACTCCCTGACAGAGAGTCCTTCCCCATCTTCCCTGTGGGCCCCCTTCAGATACTGGAAGGCTGCTATAAGGTTGCCCCGGAGCCTTCTCTTCTCCAGGTTGAACAACCCCACCTCTCTCAGCTTGTCTGATCCAGCCCTCTGATCATCTTTGCGTCCCTCCTCTGGACCCACTCTGACAGGTCCATGTCCTTCTTTTGTTGTGGGTTCCAGAGCTGGACGCAGGATTCCAGGTGAGGTCTCACAAGAGCGGAGTAGAGGGGCAGAATCCTGTCCCTTGACCTGCTGGCCACGCTGTTTTTGATGCAGCCCAGGATCTACTAATCTGATCTCCTAACTCATTTTCTACAGTCCTAGAACTCCCAAGCTTCTATCTTATTTTTCGTCTTTTTCTTTCTATTTGAATTCAGGACTGTTTTCATTTCCCTTAACAAACTTCTTCCCTTCATCACAGAATTCTCTGCAGCATGCTTTATTCAGTGCCCTGATTATCTTCTCTCCTTCCCTTTTCAGCTTTGTCTAGACCATTCCCCAGAATCCACCTTTAGAAAAGTCACTGGTAACTCTTAAAATCATAGAATTGTTTAGGTTGGAAAAGACCATTAGATCTTCAAGTCCAACTGTTCTCATCCCATAAAATCTTTTCAATTTCTCTCATACATCATTCTGAAATTGTCTCATCTTACTGCCTCTAAATATATTTTCACCATCTTACTCTTTCCTTTTCTCTCCCTTGACTTTGGGCCTTTTTCTCTAGCTAGGTTCTGCAACTGGTAACTTTTGAAACTGCTGGCCAACTTCAACAAAACTGGACCAAGGTACAAGAACTGGAGCTAAGGTGGGAAGGGAACCAAGAGAACTGAGGAAGGCCAAGGGAATGGCGGTGGGCAAGGGATTCTAGTATAGGAATTTAGGCTATGTTGCTCAATGATTAAGCTATAGATTTGAATCCAATAAAAATCAGGCTTCATGTGCTCACAAAATATTGTTTTTCTTTAAAGCTGCTACTTCCATCTGAAATGATTCTCTTTCCTATGCACTAAATATTTTTTGCCTTAAACCTCGGCATAAAACAAATTTTGTTTGCTTCTCTGACCACTATTCCTGTCTTCTATACTTACTGTCTCATTTTGCCTCCAGCGCTATTTAAAATGTCAGAATTCATAACACTCACTAACTTCAGAATATAGCAGACATGATTTTAAATTTGATCCAAGTGCGTCCTCTCTTTGCCTTCCCTTATCTGTTATCGTCATGCTCTGTTTGACTGTTGTGGATTAACCTTTCAAAGGCTAAAAAAATTTATAATATCACTGTGCTGAGTAGCCACTTAAGTAAAACCCACAAAATTCACACAATAGAAATACTACTAGTTAGCATTTCACTGACAGTATTTGTAACAGATGGGTTAACAAAGTATGTAGCTGAAGAAGGAAATATGAAATGGCGCATCACCTGAGTAGAGCAGCTGTTAAGCATTAGAGCCCCTCCCTCAGAGAAAGCCCTCTGTCAAGCCAGTGCCACATTGGGTAATGTTAACAAGTCATCACCTATGATTTCCTGAACTTCATTCTGATTCATAGCTGGTTTCGCTGCTTTGTCCTTTGAAGAGGAGGACTTTGCACCCGTCAGGCTGTGTGTAGCCATGTATTCATGTGTATAAAGTGCTTGCATCAAGTCATTTATAAACTTTTGAGGTTTGCTCTTGTTACAAAGTGCAATCTGCCACTTTTCGATCTTGAACTGGAAAACAAAATTGGTCATAGGCATAACTATTGCAGTTATTTAGAAATATTATATAGTATTACCTCTGAAATATTGGGGGTTCATTTTCTTTTTTAACCACGGTTTCAAAAGTAATCTCTGCAAACTGTGTGTTTGAGATCAACGCTAAACTCGCAGAGCTCTTGGCATTTGCAACAGTACCCACAGGCTGATTTTTTTTCAGAAGCACGTGTGGGGCAGACTAAGGACCCCATTCATCCTAGCAAACGCTTCACCATGCGATCCCGATTACTCACCAGTGGAGACAGGACATGTTCAAACATATCTAAATCCTTCTGCTTGCACTCCATGCAGGCTGGCTGTGCTCCAGTTCTGGCATGGATTCTGTACAGCCTCGGGAGCATGGCACTATGCCCAAGCTAATATTCCTGCCTACAAGCAGAGATGCCCTAAGAACTGTGACATCTGGTCCTGGGCTTTCGGAGTGACTTCTACGTACAGCCTAAGTATTTGAACTCTCCTAATGGGCAATTTTGAGCTACCTCTATTAAGTAAGACTAGGGTCCTTAGAAAATTAAGTCGTTTTGTTTCTTTGGAGATGTTAGGCCAAATTTTGTGTATTACAGTATTCAGTCAAAACATCATACCTTGGTAATTCTTAATAGATCTCTTTGGGTTTTAGGACCCCATGACATGAGACGAGAATGATTTCCACCAACTGGCATGACTCAGTGCGTGCGGATGTTTATGTAAATTGTCAATGCAGAAGCTAGAATTATTCTTTTGGTTGTGTCTTTGTATTTATCATGTATAGCCTCTGTGCTTCAGATTTCTCAATTATGCTCTGTTATAATTACAGAAAATAGGGGAACACCTTTACTCAGTGTCTATATATATATATATATATATGTATTTCTACTTAACTGCTGGCCAGTGTCTGGAACAAGAGCAGAAACATACCATTCTCTACTTACTTCTTAGCAGTTTAAACAGACTGCTGATATTTTTCTTAGATTATGTCTGAAACACTACCATTCCCCTTTGGCATCCAAACCATTAGGCTGGAAGTGATCCCTGGATCTCAGTATTTTCTTCATGCATCCACATTCTGCCCTTAGTCACAGCTATGCAAAGCCACAGAAATCAAAACGAGTTTAAGAGTGTACCAGCACACTGAATTAAGTCTAATGTTTCTCACAGAAAGAGCTTTCTGCACAAAAGGAGCTCATTAATCACGTCATCAGCTGAAGGATGATAAAATGATTTTTACTGGTGCTTATTTTTTATGTTCATTACAATATAACAGTAAAGTTTATACGGTATAAAGTTTTAATTTTTATGCCTGAAATTGCCTTTTAACTGACCTGTTTTTCGGTCTGCTGCTCCTCATCTTCCACATTCAAAGTTATTGGTGAGCTGGAGTTACTATGCATAGCTGCGTATGAATCTGCTAAGGGATTGTTAGCTGCTTTCCAAAGAGCATGAGAATGCAGACTGGCCGTAGATGATGTCACTCCCCCTTTGAGCAGTGCTTCAGCCATCCCTACCAGTTCCTCAAAATGGGTGACTGCCTGTGGCAACACTGAAATCAAATAGAAAGTGAGGGGTAAAATAGCAATTGAAGCTTTCAGGCTAATTACATAAGCATGTATATTTTTGCATTTAGATTCCTGTCATAATGCAAAAGAGTCAAAGTAGTCAGAAAAAACCACTTCAACATACTTTTTTCCTATTCTCTCAAATGTTTTCCTGGCATCCTGCTGTCCCCACCCACGAAGATCTGGCCTCTGTTTCTAGAGCAGGGTACATCAGTTCTCTGCAAGGCTAAGAGGAACCATTAGTTTACGCCCATCACGGCACTAAGCGGGCTATTTCTCATCTTCCTTTTTTGCTACCTCAAAATCTCTACAAGTCTATAAAGCTATTGAATATGGCCTAAGAAATGTTATGTCTGTTTTGGTTTTTTTTTTGCTTCAACGAGGTTCATAGACTGCATAGACTTTTTTCCCCCCTCCTCTTCTTTAATCTATAGAGAGTGTCTTTTAAATAACCTTTTCTCCAAGTAGCATTTATTTTCAAATATAAGCTTTTATTGAGTCCATTAAGAAGAATGAATTCAGAGCAAAAAGGATGTAAGGGATAAAGAATCAGCAAGATACAGAATCACTAAATTGTAGAAAATACTGAAAAAGACTAATACAAGTGCTTAAGGTACAATGCAAATGGACCTAAATGTGTAAGAAAAGTTGCCAGACGCTAACAGAATGTTTAAAAATAATACTCAAAAAGGTGGAGATGAATGGTTCAAATGAAGATGAATAATATAGGGAATGGGATCAGGTGGGCAATGAAAATGATAAGCACTTGCAAAATCATATGACAATAAAAAAAGAAAAGAGATACCAAGCTGTCTAGGGGCGGTATGATGTAGCTGGCAAGGGAAGGAACAAATCCTCTTTAAACCTTATTCATTCACTAATGTTTTGAAAATTTGGATTCAGTCTTGTCTGCCCTGGAGTAAGGGACAGGGACAAGCAAGAGGGGCTTCAGAGACGATCACTAGGTGATGAAGGATCCATTTATAAAAGAACAAAATGGTCCTCTGGGAAAAGACTAAATTTGTTGCACCTGGAACTAGCTCAGATTATCAATAATGAGGAATTACCAAAGTAATTAGAAATTAAATCATTCCGGAATAAATAAAATTTCAGTAGGCGAAGAAAGACTGCTAATAAATAAGGTTAGTTGGACTGGTTGGTGGAGTGTTTGAACTTAGCCGATGGTGATACACAGCACACAGAAAGGTTCTCTTGGGAACGGCTGACAGAATCTAGACAGATTTTTCCATTTCTAGCTCTATGATTGCATGGCCTCCATGTAAGACAGTTTTTTCTAGGTGCTGCTGGAATTAAATGTTGCCTTGTATCAAAGACTTTGATGCTAATGGTAGGCCTTGATCGTGTCAGGTGCCTGGGCATCCATAATTCCCATCCAAAAGGCCTCTTATAAATCAAGCTTTTAATGACCTTCTGGCTTTCCTCTTCATCAAAATAACTCCTCTGAGTTTACCTTGAAGCATCACCAGGGACTGCCTTAGGCGGCAGTTTTCTCTCATGGTATCTGTCAGCCTCCTCTTGAGACTTTTTATTTTGGCACACAGTTCTACCTTGGATAGTTGAAATAAAGGCTCTTCATCATCACTGCTACTTTCACTGTACAGAAAGTTGCTTCCTGAATATGGTTCTCTCTGAAAAAAAAAACCCAAAACCAAACATGCTATCTAGAGCAACAACAGCATATAATTAACGCATTAAAACTAACTTTATTATTAAGTTAAATGTCTGGCTAAATCAGAATATTCTCTTTGTACACAGAATGCATAAACCGACTCATTGCATTTTAGTAATAGCTGTTACTGGACATAGCTATTACCATTCCTATTAAAAATAAAAGTGAAATATCAGTGTAGTATGTAACTGTTAGGTACTTCTCTCTCTGTTCTCCACCAATTTTCTCAGGTCGTGTCTTTTAGAACGGTCAACTTCACTAAAACAAAAGCCTTACACCCCCCTAAACAAATACATTTCAGTTTGCTTTCGCTTAATACATTAAAATTGCTAAAGATGAGATGTTTACCTGTTTGTTAACTAAAGATGTTTCAAGTTGACTCAGGATGTTGTCAGGACCAGATGCCTGCAATGATTTCTTTCTTTTTATATGCTTCATCATCTTCCCCTGTAAACAAAAACAACAGTGCCTTTGCATTCCTACAGAGCCTTTCATTACAAGTATCTCATAGTATACCATAAACTTTTATTCACTGTGCCCTTGACATTCTTGGTTAGTATTTTTGAAAAATACTTCCGTAACTTTTTGTTAAGATTGGTGTTTTCTTGCCCTACATTTTGTCACTGCAGATCTCAGCATAACGCAAAGCTCAGAAAACCTGGCTTTTCCCTTTCTTATGCAGTGGTCAGATTTCTGTCTTACGGGACAAAAAGTAATGAAGCTACAGAGCATCCAAGTCTTGAATAACACTTTACTTTTTAAATAGCAAAGGACAAAATCTGAAAGGTTATTGTGCTGAGGTACCATGTGAAGACCGCCTGTATATAGGCAACCTTTATATAGTAAAGACCTTTACTATACATATTTTGTGTATTATATTGTGAAGAATCAATAGTTATAGTCTATTTCATTCCACTATGGGCCTACCAATATCAGGCACATAAAGTCAGAAACTCACCTGTTCTTTATCCAGGTCACTGTCCTCACTTTCTGAGAATATCATTTCTATCCTCTTCCTCTTGCCTTTTCCAAGGACCTGTATTTTTGTAATTTCATCTGCCTGTAATATCTTTTGCATCATTTCCACCAGCTCTTGGGGGTCATCTGAAGTGATGGGGAAAAAACGGCCAAAGCACAGAAAATCAGGTAGCAATACTTTACAACTAGATTAAAATTTCGCATCGGACAAATGCTCTGGAACTGCGCTCACCGCTCATGTACACAACTTTCACCAGGTGCTTTTCTGTCTTTCTGTCTCCCACAGGCCAGTTTACTAGCACATGCTCATTTGGTTTCAGAAGTCTCTCTAGTTCACTGTCATCGCTGGGAAGGTCCTGTATCCACGAAGTCTCTCCAATTTGCAGTGAATTATCATTTACAAAATCAAACAGTGTGAATTTTTTCATTGTTAAGTGGTTTTCTTGTCACACAGACACTGCCTGCAGGACATCATGGGAAAAATAGCTGTTACCATGTCGTGCCACAGGAACGTTACAAGAATACTTTTAAAAGCCCCTATTCCTGGATATCGGTAATTACCTTGCATGAAAATATCCTGGATAAGGAAGTGAAAACTAGCCAAGCAGCGCATTATATCTCCCCTGAAAGATGGGAGATGGTCTGCTTAATACATGTACATCACACAGTTGCCTCCAAAACTGCGCACAGAAAAGAGCTTTCACTCACAGAGCCGGTGCTTCAGTGTTACTGCCATGACTAATCTACCTCCTGGCTGGGGTCTGTATTACTACTGCATCTGCATCAACAAAAGGTTTCAGTCCAGGCTCTGACTGAAAGATACAGGTGTGATAAAAACTTTCCCTGGAACGAAGGAAAGTACGAGCGCTGCATGCTATTAAGAGCGAAGGATGACTTCCAGGGCTGTATTACTCATCACACGGGCAGCAAGAGATACAACTGCAGCCACAGAAAACCAACCCAGAACAACCCAGGACAACTGACTGGTGAGATATGACACATTCTGGCAGTGGAAAACCTGACGTACAAAAGAAATGACAGGCTGAGGACTGGAAGAGAGCTGGGCTGCTTCATAAAGAATAACAGCAACAAGGAGAACCTAAACCCAAATATACAGCTAAATCCTTTGCTTATATAAAGCAATATTTTTAAAGCAAAAGACCGTTTCCGGGCTTTTTAAAACACTGAAATTCTACACTGGGAGAAGGGAACAAGTCATACTTTGTGCTTTATTTTTCTAATGAAGCTGATATGCCTAACATGAAAGTGTGAAATGTAACATACATTATTAAACTCTACTGGAAAAGTAACGGGTTCGTTTAAGTGTTTCCATTATACTCACAGAAGATATTTTCTACTTTGAAATTATTAAATCAAATAAAACCAATAAATAGAAAATCTGATTTTGTCAAACCTTGATCTTCTTTCCAACAAACATATGGTTTAGCCTGTCAGTTTGTGGAGGTGAAGTACTTTCACAGAGCTGAAAACTCATGAATTCCCAGATGTGACAGCATGATTTGCGATTTACTTGGCCTCAATCAGTCGGAAGCAAATCTAGTGCCTCGTGCAGAGGCTGTCAAAAAGGTAACTCAGAGCTAGGAAAGGAGAATTATGAGGGGTTATTATGTCAAAGTGAGAAAATCTGGCTGCAGTGCTCTAAGATGCAATGTCAATTCGTTCGCAGAAGCCCAGCTCACCACGTCTGCGCTACGCCTCAACAGAGCTGGCTTTTCACACAGGGGTGAACTTGTTAATTCGTGAAGGACAGCTGCGCTCTTGTCAACATGTTTACTGATACAATGAGGCAAGCAGCGTAAGAAATCACCATTAAAAAGAGTCTTAAATCATGCTTTTATGCAGAATGTGTTGAGTGTGATAGCAGTAGGATTGTTAAGTATTGCTCTGCTGAAGAAAGGAGACACTGTTTGCAAGAGTTCACATTAATTTTCTTTAAAGAGAGTTAGAAAGACCGGGCAACATCCATCCCATTTAAATTCTGGAGAGGAAGCAGCCTGAATATCTACACCTAGCATGAATCGCCAGAGGCCTTATTCTGCCACTGATCCATGCCCAGTCGATCCTCATACCACAGACAAGGATTGTTCAAACAAATAAACATATAGACAAAGCAGAACCCAAAGGAAGAAAACTTTCAGCACTGACCTCACTAGAGATAGGTGAGGTCCAAAATGAAATGGCATGTTTGTCGAAGCAACAATATACCAGATTTAAAACATCTGGTGTATGTAATCACATTGGGCATCAGTATTCTTCCTTCTTTCATAGAATCATAGAATCACTTGGGTTGGAAGAGACCTTCAAGATCATCGAGTCCAACCATAAACCTATGCCAAAACCACCCCTAAACCATGTCCCTTGGCACCGCGTCTACCCATCTTATAAATACCTCCAGGGATGGCGATTCCCCCACCTCCCTGGGCAGCCTGTTCCAATGCTTGATAACCCTTTCGGTAAAGAAGTTTTTCCTAATATCCCACCTAAACCCCCCCTGGCACAACTTGAGGCCATTTCCTCTTGTTCTATTGCTTGTTACTTGGGAGAAGAGACTGACCCCCCCCTTGCTGTAACCTGCTTTCAGGCAGTTGTAGAGAGTGATAAGGTCTCCCCTCAACCTTCTCTTCTCCAGGCTAAACAATCCCAACTCTCTCAGCTGCTCCTCATAAGACCTGTTCTCCAGAGCCCTCACCAGCTCTGTTGCCCTTCTCTGGACACGCTCTAGCACCTCAGTGTCCCTCTGATACTGTGGTGCCCAAAACTGAACACAGTACTTTTTCAAAGTGCTTTTGACTATATCCTCCAGTCAGCTTAACATCTCTCATCTGGCACGAAGATGTTAACTTCTACCTCTGATCAACCCAGCACAGCGATCCCCATCACTCGGTTCCTCGATTCTCAAATGACGTACTTTCAGCTTTCCCCTCCTTGGCCCTTGGCAGTTGTGAGCTACTTCATTACCCTCCTAAAAGCCCACACAAGATCAACAGAATTGCACCGAAGTTAGAGCTGCCAGTGTGCTAACACTAACAGCTGATTGACTGACCTCGGTATTTTTTTTTAATGTTTCCCGGTAGTCCTCTAACAATCCGTATGTTGCCTCTCGTTTTGTATTGAGACAAATATTCTCTGAGCCACAGGACGTGCTTGTGGTCTGTGCTTGTACAGGGTTAGCGAGGCAGCCCGGGGTTTCGGGGGATGCGTGGAATACACAGGCTGCTCACAGCACGGAGGGGAAGCGATGAGTCCCCACGGCACCGGGGCTATTCACGCATACGCTGCGCCAGCATCGTGCACGTCGGTAGCAGGTCCAACGGCTTTTGGAAGGTATCAGACTTGCAGATTCGCGTACGTGTTACACAGCTTAATGAAGTCAATGGACATGTGGGCTTCCGGATGTTCGGAGCCCACGACACCAGCCTGGTGCCACTGGTAGACACTGTGAAGGCAAAATCCCTCGCACAGTCTCTACACTGGACAAGCACCTGGATCCATGAAAATCCATCCCACCACTCAAAGCTAGGGACAATTTTTACCGTGGTCATGGCAGGACTCGGGAGTTCAGCAATTTGTCTACATTATCTGTACAGCTCTTTTGAGCTGTCAAGATTCTAGCCCATGGTGGGAGAGCGTATGAGTAAACAGCTAAACAGATTTCAGGAAGAGTCTTAACAGCTGCCAAGTTAAAATACAAGTTACATAGGATGCTGAGAAAAATAAGGAATGGATTTCACAAGAAGTCATGGGAGGAGGGATGGGGTCAAGGTTGTGGAATCTCCTTCTCTGGAGATACTCAAAACCTGCCTGGACGCCATCCTGCCCAACCTGCTGCAGGCGAACCTGCTTTGGCAGGGCGGTTGGACTAGATGACCTTGAAGGTCCCTTTCAACCCCCACCATTCTGTGATTGTGTGATGCACTCCTTTAGCTCCCGGCAGGAGTCCGAGAGCCTCCTGGCAGCGTTCTGAGGCTTGTGCTCAGTTCTGTTGCTCCTGCTGCTTTTGAAGGGACCAAGGCAGGAAAGCAACTGTGGTGCAGCAGCAGCAACTGGCCAAGTCCCTTCTCCTCTGCTGCGGCTCTGCTGGGCATCAACTCAACTGCTTGCATTATGCATAAAGTAATGAAACTATTACATTGCCAAGTAAAAGGAACAGAGTGCAACGGGTGATTGTTAGTATTTTCCTGTTACAGAGCTATGGCTTCAGCTCCCCTGACAGGCATTAATCCAACTACGTCGTTTTACAGAATTTATTGTGACAACCCATGGGCCCTGGGGATAATACCTAACTGTCTGCTGGCATCATCTCTAGCTGTTGATTAAAGGGAATGGAAAGGTAGAACAAAATGTCTTTAATGAAGGAAAGGAACAGTAAAATACTTCACTTACTGGAAAAGAAGTCCTGCAGTGTTTTCTTACCCTGTTCTCCCACTGGAGTCAATGTGAACCTTGTCTGAGTCAGGATTGCTGCACATGCCTCTCTCTCAAATGTTTTATTTGCCGAAGCAGATCAAAGGCAAAATATACTGTATCATCAGGAAACAAATATCTTGGGGAGTGGGATTAATCCTACCAAACATTCACTGCCTTAAAAGCAAGAGGTTGTCTAGCCATGTTTGGCTTAGTTACCACAGAGAGAGAGAGGTGATTCATCTCACCCTGAGACACGTATCTAAAAGACAGCAGATGACTTACTGTCTGGGGGAGCCTATTTCTTTCCCCTGACTATTCAGTGACTATGCAGGGGTAGGTATGTCTCCTTATAGAAGCTGACTTGTTCCAGCCCATCCGATATTAGCTTTTTCTATTTTTGAGTAGACTTTGAATAGCAGGATGGATTCCAATAGACCTTCTGCTATAGGGAGCCAAAAGGATGGAGTATCAAGTCTGTTAAAGCGTATGTGCTTCCCCGTTTTAAATCTTTCCAACACAGTTCTGCAAGCCATTGAGTAAGATTTCTGACACTGAGTGCTTTGTTCAGTGGTTTAATTGGAAGATATATAATCATTCATAGACATTACCCTGTGTGCAGCTACTAACCACAGAGACAGAATTACATGACCTTTGAAAGCCATTTATGTTTTGCAAGTTACTTAATTCTGCTATATTCTCCATTTGAAAACACTAGCTACTTATTTGAGAAGTGCTGAAATACAAATTTATGATTTATCACTGTCCTAAGACGCAAATCTGCCTTTACGTTTTCTAAAAGCAGGTAATTTGTAGATGTGGGGGAAAAAAAGGAAGGAGCCATTTAATTTTAGAGCTCTGCAGAGGAAACATTAATTTGACTCTTTAATTTCTACAAACATGTTAACACCTCACATTCTGCACAGATGCTACAGATTTGCACACAGAATATTGTTACTAAGCAACCCAAAAAGCCAGAACAAAAAACACAACAAAAGCACAAAAGTAATTTAAACACGTATCTCACCCTTTGACTGACATAGTCTGTTCCATTCAGCCAGAGAGTTGGCAGATGGCATGCTGAGATCATTATTCCTCTTTCCTTTCAGTAAATACAGTGCAAAGTATTACAAATTTACAACATGAAATTGTAGGCCTACTGGGGCTGATGGGTCTGATTCTCCGTGGCTTAAAATAGGGCTTTGCCACTGGTCTCATCAAAACAAGAAATTGTACCACAACCATGCAACACAGATCCTTAATAAAGTACTAACATTTTATGTTATCTACCCTGTAAGTTCAGCCTTTGATAATCCCAGTTTTCCTTGAAAAAAACCCAAAACCAGTTTTTACTGGGCTAGAAATTAATCTACCTCACTCAAAACTATTTCCAAATTAGCATAACGAGTGGTGGTCACAGATTGGGTTTGTGTTACTTGGATTGTGGCATTTTACATTGAACTTGTTAAGACATTAAATGCAATGTTGGTGTAAAACTCTTGGGCTGCACTGAAGTCTCAAAATCCCCAGTTCTCTGTAGCAAGCGTATGATGGAAAACATGACCATATTTAAATGTTATATGCCCTGTTGTGGGTTCTGTCTTATTCCCCTGAAACCAGTATAAGATTTAATAATGATTTCAGTGGAATTAGGCACTGTCAGAAGAATGTAGACGTGCTGTTACTGCCTAAAAAAGATTTACAGCCTGGTGTCTTAGTCATTTTATGGAAAATTATGACTTAAAAACACAAATCTGCTGCTCTCAGCTGAGAAATACAGAGTACAGATTTTCCAGAATCACCAGTATCACTGTGTTCCAAATTCATCTGGAAATCTGGGGGAGCATCTATCAGAACATTACTGCAACTTTCAAGACTATAAATGCACAGAAATGATCACACTTGTCTCCCACAGGAAGGATAAAACCACATGATCTTTATTACTGATACCCAACAGCTCACTTCCTGACCATAGATTGCTGTCCTGGTGTGACTATCTACAAAATAATCTGAGATGTTTTTCTAAGAAGTGATGCTATTCATGGTAAAGCAACATCTTCCGGCCTTATTTATGCAGATAGTCTTGTTGTCTTCAAAGCCTCAGCAGCATTTACAACCCACAGGCTTATATGCAGAATTTGGCCCATACCTTGTTAAACCACACCACGTGCCAAAATCCATTTAAGTGGCCCAAAGAATTCATGAATCCATTATTATTTTTCACAGTAGTGCCCTCCATGCTGTGAGTTTCAGCACCCTAGAAGTTCTATAAAGTAACATTAATACCTAAATATGCCAAAGCCTTTTGTAGGACTGTGGCTTAAACCAAAAGCTTGAAGAAGTTTATTGGAAAGCTCTGATTTTTGCATCAAAACATTAATTTTATTTGTAATACTGAGTGATAGGTAAGGATGAATAATGAATTTATTAAGCAGGTGGATTTAGTATATCTAGAAGGACTGAGTTTTTGTTCTAACCAATAATTTATTCAACTAACAGTGAGACATGGCATTCATTTTATTAAATTTCAAGATAGCAACCTGGCGTCATTATTGGGCTTTCAGGACAGGATTCAGTTCTAGAATAAGATGCTTACATTTACGTGTTACTGGTGCAACGGGTATCTAAGTTATCACTGTAATCACTAGAGATCTAGGGATCAATTTGGCTTCCTAAACATAGGTTTCTAGCACCAGTCTCCTCCGGTGTTCTGCTTGGCCTTCAGCTGCTACTCCAGAAGTGCAAATCTGCCGTCCCTTTGGAGACATCTCAGCCTTAAACAACTCCAGCAGTCATAAGAATCAAGCCCCTGTTGAACACAATTAAAGCTCCCTGGAGAGCAATTCAGCTTATTTCAGATGCTCTAGGGCTCAATTCAGTTGCCTGAAAATAAATGCATGGTGCGATGGAGTGCCGCCAGCAGGTTGAGGGATGTTATGCTCCTCCTCTACGGTGCCCCGGTGAGGCCACATCTGGAGTACTGAGTCCAATTAGGGGCTCCCCAGTTTGAGAAAGACAAGGAGCTACTGGAAAGAGCCCAGCAGAGGGCTACAAAGACGATCAAGGGAATTGAGTACCTCTCTTATGAGGAAAGGCGGAGAGACCTGGGTCTGTTTTGCCTGGAGAAGAAAAGACCGAGAGGGGAATCTCATCAGTGCCTAAAGGGTGGGTGTCAGGAGGACGGGGAGAGAATGTTTTCAGCGGTGCCCAGCAACAGGACAAGGTGCAATAGGCACAAACTGGAACACAGGAAATTCCATCTCAACGTGAAGAAATCTTCTTTACTTTGGGGGTGACAAAGCACTGGAACAGGCTGCCCAGAGAGGTGGTAGAGTCGCCGTGTCTGAAGGTATTCAAAACCCGCCCGGATGCGATCCTGTGCTACCTGCTCTAGGTGAACCTGCTTTAGCAGGAGGGTTGGACTAGATGACCTCCGAAGGTTCCTTCCAACCCCCACCATTCTGTGATCTTAAATACTACAAATTATTATGCCTGGCCTCCAACAGCCTCTTCTGATGGGCACATACCTCATATAGGGCCTAGACCCAGGCTCATGAGGGTGGTTACTAACTCCAGGTACCTCAAATGGCACTAAATACGTAAATTCAGGGAACGGAACTGTTCTATGGACGCTAATGATTGAACTGAGTTTAAATAGGAGCTTAGATACCTCACATGCCTATAAACCACGTACATTTATTTATCTGTATCTTAATCCCACACGCAGTGAAAGATCCCCATGCAGATAACAAGATGCCAAACAAGACACAGGAAGTTATCTTAATTCTACACCACAGATTAGTATCTTTATTAAATAGCTATTTCACAGCTGACAGATGGAAAACTAATGCCCACTTTGATTTGCTTGTTCGCAAATTCCATGCTCAACAAAATGTATTAATATACAGACCAACAAAAATCAGTTTATTTATTGAACTGGATGAGATACCTAAGCTACAGGAATTTGATTAGTCACATGCAAGCTCTTTCCATGCAGGTTAGTGTATCCAAACTCTTAGAAGCAGTAAGTAGCCGGGGAGGTGAAACAAGTCAGCATGCCTCCGCAGAGTCCAACACCTGGCTGTGCTCATTCTGACCTGGCTTGGGTAATTCAACACAACCCATCTTACCAGCTCCCAAATTATAAAGGTTAAAGACCAGTGATGTATTCACTTACGTTGTCTAAAGATGTTTATGGGAAGGCAACGTCATTAGAGCAATTTTGGCCACATGCAAATCCGTGCTGAGGTGCAAAAACTGTGCACTTGCTCTATGTAACAGCCCAAGGAGTCAAATACCCTTTTCCTAAAAGGCTGAAAAAATACCAGACATACTTTCCATATGCAATTAACATACTTTCCAATTGGACTTGTTCAAACAAACTCACTGTTAACCTTATGGAAGAGTTTATAGGAAGATGCATCTTACTCTTTTTATAAGCATGAGCTATCTTGTACCTTTCGATAAGCTGTACTGCCCCAGAGCATTACTATTGGTGACATTCTCCCTTCAACTCTAAGGGCACAGAAGTGAAATAGCAGCTAGGAAATTCCAGGCTTGAGCTCTGGTCAGTACTTAATAATCTAGCGGCATCTTAACCATCTCTACTCATATGTTTTTACTAGCTGTCATAGGTGAGTGATGATAGATTAGCAGTCATGCCTGGTTAATACTCGGTGTGCCTGCTCTTTTACTCCAAAGCTCTTCCTCAATTACTCTGTTTTTGCAGCATGTTGGTGGGAGGGAATGAACATGATGATCTCCAGTTAAAAAAATAAAGATCTGCATTACTATTAAAGGTCACAAGCTAGAACAAGAGACATACACGTTGTCCTCTTACTCCACAGAATATTACTGCAACTAAGAGTAGCCCTGCATGCACTTGGGAGAACTGACAGAAAAGCATCTTCCCTGCAAGCATAACAACCTCAAACCTTATTAGAGCGATTTTTTTCCCCTCCTGTAAAATTAAATATATTTTTAGCGTATGTAGTTCGACCTAACTTTATAAATTACTATGAGCGCTGAACGACCAGTGTTGTGTATCAGTCTGAAATGATCCTTAAACAACTTCCAATTATATACATAAAATACTAATGAAGTGCAATTCCCTCTGGAAAGTAAGGCCACATTCAGATTGACAACTGCTACATTAAACACTGCCAAAAATGAATACAGAGCAAATTTTAACCAAGGACAAAGGGGCATACCACTGCTGTAATGAAAAAAAAAAAAAAAAAAAAAGCCATAGGAGCTCTAGCAGTATATTTCCATCTAGGCTCAAGATCAGCCTCTCTGTCTGCAAAGTCAATTTATGCCCCCAGAATTCCTGCCAGCATTTTTCCAGCAACATTGTAAGCTGTGAGTGCACAACTGCATGGCTCATACTCCATTCGATTTACATTCAGTCTAATAAACAGAGGGAATCAAAACATGCAAGTTGTGTGAGTTGATGAATCTGCAAAATAAGGACAATTACCTCTCTATATATTAAACAAGCATGAATTTGGTTTTATGTGGTCACCTAAGACACCTGCAGATGGCAAATTTTTGCAGTCGTGGAGAGGTCTAGTCTGTAGCACTGGATTCACACAGTTTGGTCTTGTGTAAATCAAAACCTTTACAATTTACCTTCTCTTTTCAAAGGATCTGAAATAATAATAATAATACATATTTACTTAATTTCAAGGATATTGTGAGAATTAACTAATGCTAGTGTGCTTTCCAAACGTACAAAGCACTGTATGGGGCAAACAACTTATCAAGTTTTGCAGAAAAAAGATTTACAACAACCTTGCTGAATTTAGAACATATCTCACATAACAGATTTATTTGAAATGTGATGCCTATATGAAGCTGGAAACTGTTATTCGTTCAGGTGAAGAATGTATTTTATACGGTTTAATCATCTACCAGAAACTCCCATAACATCTTCTCATACATCATGCTTAAATTGCTAGGAAGCACACTGAGGACAGCATGTAACCTGTAAAGTAGAATATTGAGGGCAAAGTCAATTATTTAATGGAATGAAATGGATAATACTCAGACAGTACGATACTTTCTGTATTTAGTTTGCTTTCCTCTTTGGTTTTTACTATATTTACTTTGGTTCCTGTTTGATTAGAAAAAACCCAAACATTTTGTTAAGAAGCATTAGATGATTAGAGAACCCTTCTAACCCGTTAAGTAGTCCTTTAAGCAGAATATTTTACTTGATTATAATTAATTAGTAGTAACACAGTTCTTAAAGCATACATACATACATACCAGTGAAAGGAAATGATCTTACCCTTTCACTTGCTCAGCAACTCTTCTGAAATCATATCATGTATCATCTCCTATTCTTACGTCCACATCACCAGATCTACCATGTGACCTTTTCCTTTTGGCTGACTGATATGGGGAGTCTTATAATTGCAAAATGAGGTCCACAAGGCCTGAGTCTGTAGGAGCAGGGAGGTGCCTTGGCAGAATTGTGGAGTGCCCTTGAATCCCACAGCTCATGCCGGGGGAGGTCAGCAAATCTCTGCGGACATGGTTTCTCCACTCAAAATATGATCATATTTTCTTTTGGCAATTTTTTTTTTTTTCTCCTTTCAGCCTAACCCGTGGTACTCAGCTAGGTTTTTTGTTTCTTTTAGAAAGCGTTGGTGAACATCATGTAGATTATGAAGGAATGTGCCCTAGTCCATAGATCGTACTGCAATCCTGCATGCAGGGCAAGGGGAAGAGAAGAAAGTATCTCTGCCTTCAGCCTTGCTGGGCAAGACTGCTAAGTCAGAACGGGTTATCACGAGAGACTGGCTGAACGAATATTTTAGGTCAACACTGCCTTGTCTCCCTGCAGGAGGCTGCTGCTGCTACAACACATTGCCTGCTCAGCTCTTCCATTAACTGCAGAAGTTTGACATAATTTCCATGCTGTTCCTCTTCCTCACACAACTTGGGAAAATAGGTATACAACTGCATTCAAGAGTGACTGCAGCCAGAGAAACATTCCCTTGTCCTGTCCTGTCCCATCCCTTCCCCTTGCAAATGTTTGCTAGTCGCTTCTTTTCTGTGGAGTCTCTGAAGCAGAACTTTCCTTTTTCATCCCTCTGCCCCAGTACTTATCATCACCTCCTCCTCCAGCACTGCTGAAGTAAAAGGCTGCTTCCAAGCCTCCTGCCAAAAACTTCAGCTATGCCCGTGACCTTGTCACTGCTCTGTTTCCCTGTGATGCCCATCAAAACAAGCATCTGCAGGACACTACGTTCCATCTTCTCCCATCCCCGCAAAAGTGTGGCCATGTCATGTGTACTCTGAAACGGCAGCAGTACCCCTTTTTTATTTCAGGCTCGAAGGCTGCCTTCATAGCTTATAAAACTCTTTCAGACTTGCTTCAGCCTCTCAACAACTCGGATTGCTTTTCTGACCTGCCTTGCCATTCCATGCGCTTTTGCCACCATTAGTCTCAAGACTCGGTTACCTTCTTTTACTTCCTCTTCTCTGAAATAGCTTCACATCTGGGATTCTCCTTCTGAGGACAAATCTGAGCTGAGAGCCAGCAGTTTTGTTTTAACCTTCTCTCTTCATTCCTTTTCTCTTCTCTGCTTATCATCCTTAAGATTTATGAAAAGTTCCCTGAAAAACATTCTGTAAAGAAGCTTAGATTAAAAATGCTGTATTTATAAAACTTCTTCTAATTTCTCTTTACTATATGGGGGAGAGGAAAAAAAAAAAATCTACCCACAAATAGTTAGCTTACTTTTAATGTGAAATAACTTCAGCAACTTAAACTTCATTCGCCATGGAAGCAATATTTTAACCACACTACCAAACCCCACAGTATTTAACACACAGAGAGCAGTAATGAATATTAAAAAAGCCATAGCAGCAGTTTGGTATATATGTGAGACAGTTGACTCAGAAGCCTGGAGCAGTAGCTCTGTGAAAAATCACTCCTGTCAGCATTTCTTGTACTAAACTGTACTTGCTTTTGCATTTGAAAAAAAATAAATTAAGCAGTTGTTATGAAATTTATTATATCCTTTTCACAAAATATTATTCTCGAGACACCAATGGGCTCTAAGCCTTAGAAGAGAAAAGCTACAAACCTTAAACTAACAAGCTAGCATTAGAGATTTGTCTGTCAAACGTTTTCTATCTGCTGTTACCTGCGAACAATGCGAAAATAACCATCCCCTCTCAGTTCTCTGCAGTTCACTGTGCAGTCACTGCTGGGCTACGTTTCCTCCACCATCCCACTCTGAGGCAATAAATCAGTGCAGAGCAGAAGGTGTCGAAAAGTTTCCTGCTCCTGCAATACACTGCAGGGAAGCACTGCAGCAGGGCAGCGCGCTGCCGGGCGCATCACACCGATTTGCTTCATGTTACAGTGAGGTAACATGAACCGTTCGAATAATCTCCAGGTAATCTGCATTAAAACCATTTTACTGCAGTCTACTGCGGTATTAGGAAAGATTTCAATATTGCACCACGTGATGCAACACAACCTTACAGCATTTGTCAGCTCCTAGGCAGTGAGGGAAAGCTTTAAATCAAAGGCTGCAATGTAGCAACTTCCCATTTTGCAAAGCAATAGGACAGACTATTTTGGCTCACTATTTCGGCGAATAGTATGAAATGATACAAAATTCCCAGAATAAAATACCATAGACCTAAAAGCTAACAGATTTTTTTTTTTCTTTCTTTGCTTAGCCCCCTCAACCCAGTATCAAGAGAATCTTTCCATGAAAATGGATTTCCCTAACATTAAGGCTACAGTAAAGCGTTACAATGGTATTAGCTCAGTGATAAATGAATTTTAGTTTCCTAATTTTAGTACTATAGCGCTCTTTTATCCTATTCTTGTCTAAGCTACCAGAGATGTATTTGCCTCTCTGCCCTTCCAGCTTGCATATTTTGCAGTTTAATTTAGATTTGAACATATGCTTTTCTATATAGTTCTATGGCAGTCATATAAAGCAGTAACATTTCAATATTATTCCAATTTACAGAGAGATTTTCATTGTTCCTATAAAGTTTCAGAAATGTCTCTTGGATTTATGTGCTCATGTCAAAGACGCACAGAAAGAACATTAATTTTGTCTTGAATTAACTTTTTCCCCAGCAACGCAGGCGAATACAATATTGCACGCTGGTACCTGGACATATTTTCAGCACGTGATTTTTTGTGTTTAGTAGCAGGAGGGAGTTCAGAACTGCATTTTGAAAGACCTCTGAAAGTACGGAGCACCATCAAGGTAACGGGTACGGCGGTAGTGACACAGCAGCAGAGGGGAACCCTTGTGATTCCCTGTGTTGGCACCCTGCACGGGCGGGATGTTTATGCTATATGATGTGATGCACCGGCGAGATGGTATTTGCTGCAGCGTGTTGCAGTTTACTGCAGTGCAAGGGTATGCACATACACGGCATTAGCACACTCTCTCTCCAGGTACGTACATCCCCGGCACTAGTGCTCTCTCGTCAGCTATGTATATACACGACATTAGTGCTCCCTCGCCGGGTACGTATATACCTGCCATTAGTGCTCTCTCTCTGGATATGTATATACATGTATTAGTGCTCTCTCTCTGGGTACATATACACATGACCTTAGTGCTCTCTCCCTGGCATTAGCGCTCTCTCATCGGGTATGCATATACATGACATTACTGCTCTCTCTCTGGGTGCATATATACCTGGTGTTAGTGCTCTCTCTCTGGGTACGTATATACCTGGCGTTAGCGCTCTCTCCCTGGGTACGTATATACCTGGCGTTAGCGCTCTCTCATCGGGTATGCATATACATGACATTACTGCTCTCTCTCTATGTACATACCTGGCGATAGCACTCTCTCTCCGGGTACGTATATACATGGCATTGGCACTCTCTCCCTGGGTACGCACATCCCCGGCACCAGCGCTCTCTCACCGCCTCAGCGGCCCGCGGGCCCGGGCTCCATGGGGCTCCGTTTCTCCGCGGCCGGCTCTCCGCGTGGCGGCGGGGGCGCTAATTAACGCACCGCCCGGCCCACGGGGGCGGCACGCGCCGCGCGCCTCCGCGCACCGTCCGCAGAGGGGGCCCGGCGCCCCGCTGCGCCCC
>VZSF01002465.1:836873-870193 GCA_013398295.1 Chionis minor
CACCCCGGCCCTCCCCGGCCTCTCGAGCGCGGCAGAACTTTACGCCCAACTTCTTGCCGATGAATTAAATATAAATGCCGGGCGGAGCTGCCAGCCGCACCGGGAGAGCCGGAGCCGTGCAGGGATATGCGCCAAAGGGCGAGCGGCTGGAGAAAACCGCTAGCCGGCGCGAAATCCGAGGTGGAGCTGGATGCAGCCTGTGTGTCTTTCTGCTTCCCTTCCAGATGCTGTCATGAGAACTCACCACTTTCGCTCTGAGGTAATTTATTTAGCACGCAATTTCAAGGTCAGAAGTTGTTCTCTTTACCTGAGTACATGTCGTTGTGGTCTTTTGTTGATGAAATCACGTAGCAAACTTTTCATTTTGCATGAAAGACATAACGTCCTCTTTTCCTTTCTCTTTGTTTTACGCAAAATGTGAGCTCTCCGTTGGCGTCACCCCAGCCGGCCTGCTGATTTGTGTCATTTCCAAAGCAAGTGGTTACTGCCAGAAAAGCCCTGCTTGCTCTACGTGCCAGACCTCCCTCTGCCCCAGTAGCCGCCCCAAGCCCAGTTATTGGCCTCCCTGTAAATAGGTGCAGAGCTGGTGGGTCGAGCGACCGCAGAGCTTCCGCCCGCTTGCTCTGCCGCCAGCCCTCACCTGCGCCTTGCTCCTTGTCAGGGAAGTTGCCCACTTGGCTTGGATGCTGCCGCCGGAGATCCCAGAAGGATCCAGACTTTGAGGCTGCTTGGCAGGCGCCTCATTTTGTGACTCTCGTAGGTCAGGGGAATCGAAACTCTTATGTGCCAGTGTTAAAAGTATTACACAAACCCCAGTCGCTTCCTAGGGATTCTGAATGAGGAGCATAATTGCTGTGAAAATATGGAAAATAATATTTGTTTTAGTATCTGCTTTGTTTCTGTGCTGCCCAGTAGAGCTCCTGTCTAGCTATTTCTCTTGTCTGGTTTCCTGCTATTGATTTAAGGCATATCTTCATGCGATTGCCTGTTATTCTGGAAGCCTTGGGAAAGAGTTTTGCACTAAAATGATCTTTTGTTTTAAAATTATTGGTGTTTTTCCTTACCCAGTTGTGGGTGAGAAAATTACCCATTTATGAGTAATGCTTTCAAAAGTGTGCATGGGATACATTTTTGCAGTGTGGTTCGTATTGGCAGTTAGTTTGAAACTCCTAACTATTTTGAAATTTGTACGCACTGTCACAAGAAGAAGATGATGTAGGGAGTGTTCTGTCTTTGAAACACAAAAAGTCTGGGTTTGTTGTTGACTGATCAGTGCTGCAGTAAAGCCAACAAACGTGTCCCTCTGGAAGTCAAAAGATTTCTTCAGGATTTAGTTCCTCCAATATGAAACACTTGGTTTCCATGTAAAATTCTCTGACTCTTGAGCCTAGACAGAGATAAAGTTTAATGTGTTATGCCCTCCTGAAATATGTGTTATCCTGTACAGTGACTCTTAAAAGGGCAGTTTGCTAAGTAACTAATTTATTTTTATTACTTCAGCATGTGGTTATTTGCATACCAGCCAATTAGAAGTAGACGAATCTGAAGTATTTCCTAGAAATTTCCATTTACTGGAATGTGGTAGAATAAACAAATAAGAACTGTTACATTCTTTCCTAGTTTTCTACATTTTGTTTAGACAGAGTAACACCACAGTTAATGGTCTAAACTGCCCTTTTAGGTAAGTGGTGGAACTGTTTTCCCCTTCATTGTCTGATGACAGATCTCTGATTCTTAAGAGAAAATGATGACTCATTTGAAATCATTAGATTTCCATTTTCCATTTTTTTTTCCAAGTAAAACCTTATTTTAATGAATCTAATTGAATTGATTAATAACAAACCACAGGCACAATCCCATGAAAATATTGGCAGCACTATCCGAAACACAACTCGACATTCTCATTCTATATCAGCACAAAACATTATGCACTTCCAACTCCAATAAGATGTTGATGAAAGCAAAGCATGATACATGAAAATATGGGCTTTACATAATCCCTCCCCCAACCCCCACTGAACATAAAATCTCAACTCCAAGTTTTATAGCACGAGGTCCATCTGCTAGCTTCCGCTCTGCTTAGTTGTTTGTCAGGTGCAGTTATAAACGGTGTGTCTTAATGATAATAAAAGATTATGAAAAACAGGTTGATAGTAAATAGCAGTGGGTTGGCATTCATCTCCTGAGAGCTGGGTTCAAATCCGACTTACATCACACGTGAATGTGCAGGTGGTCTAGTGGCAGCGCACAGAGAATTATAATTGCCCTATCTACAGAATGGTTGGCAATTCCTGCAAGATTGGCTGCCTGCCAGGAAAGCCTTATATTTGGAAAAATAGACGTGTAGCAAATTTATGTTGAGGTTCTTTGCCAGAGCCACAGCTCTCATGGTGTGTGCCTACATTGTCTTTGTCTATATACAGTGAGAACTATTTAATCCCTTTCCTTTAGTGCTGAACCCCACATTAAAAAATAAGACACCAGACTATGGGAGGGTAAATACTAAATTTGAAAATGTATTTATGATCCTTATCAGTTCTCCTGTTCTGAATTTTATATGCCACTGGTGAACTGAATCTATAAATAGTCCATTTTTGTGGGTCTTCATTTTGAATGTCTCTGCAAAACATGCCTCATTATTAAGCAGAAAAAGTCTATGCAGATATTACTTATTACAGAATGAACTTAAACACTTGACCCCCTGCCTCAAAAGAAGGTAAATTTGCTTTAATCATAATGAATATAAAGTAGGTTAAAGTCTGTCTTTGTTAGTGGTGCTTCACAACAGAAAAACTAACCAACAAGATGTGAGTTTTCTGAGATAATACAGTGGCGTCTCCACCTCCCCACTAACATTTATTTACTACCATCTGAAGCTGTCAGGTATATATTTTTTTTAATATGTTTTTTTATTTCAGTCCTTTAAGTTCATTATGTCTATAACCGCTCTTAAGATTCCTCCATCCCCCAGGTTCTATTGATACTCCATGAATCACACCCAGAATAGTTAATGTTTCTAATCTGAGGGAGACCTAGATATGCCATAGCTGTAAAAAGAAAACAGGTAAATTTCCAACAGAAATATTCATTGCTTACATGATAAATCAGACTTTGATGTACCTATTTGCACTAGTCTCTATTTTGAGAATCAGTTACAGAAGGAAATGTTTGTGCTCAACCAAAACCACATCAAAATAACACGGTGTACAGTGCACATAGTGAGAGTTTTACCAAAACAGGGACTACAATCCATTGCTAGTTTTATTATTATTCCTTGTATATTCAAAAAGTGAATGTTATCAGTGACTCACTGACTTCATTCTTCTCATGCTCTCTGTAGAAGTTTGGTTTTTCATGAAGTACAGGAATTTTCTGCGAGTACTTTGGGGGCTTGGGCTTGATACGTTTCAGTGGTTAGCATCTTACACTTTACAAAGAGGTCTGAATGCCTTCTGTACTTTACAGTTTAAAGGCACTGCTTAATGTGTCGGTGTTGCTACTTCTTGTGATTTAAATTTCTTTCTGAATTAGTTTTCCTTATTGCCAAAGGCTCTGGAGTCATGGGATTATGTGAGATTTTTACCTTTCAATTAAAAAGGAAGTAAGCTTCTAGCCCTTAGGCTTGAAGGAATTAATCCAAATGGTGTAATTCTTAAAATCTTTTGATTTAGGTGTAAGAACTGTTGAAAAGGAAGGTTTTCTTTCAGGATCTTTAAATGTTTGGTTTTTTATGAGATTGTGAAGGGATAACTGTGCAAATTGCTAAACCCAGTAGTTGATGATTTTTGTATTATTGAGGGGAAAATATCACCAGACTTATAAATCTTTTGCCTGAAATTGTCTCTGAGCTTTACAGTTTTCCTTTATCTTACCTCTTAAATTAGAAATAGTATGATCTCAGGAACTGAAGGTATCAGTGTCAGTGGGTAGTCATGGCATGGTATCTTTTGTATTTATTTAATTTTGACTCATACATTTTGAGCAAGTTTCCTGCCAATGCTTCCACTGAGACCTACAGGTATAAACCTACTAGGAAGCAAATCCAGAGAAGCTTTACAGTCCACTGTAAATTCTAACTTCACATAACGCAGGTGCATGTCTGGTGGGACTAGACACACCAGTAAGGCAAACAGGAGTTGACACTTTATGAAAAGACACTGTGGGAGGGCTGGCAGCATGTATTAACTGTTGCTGTAGCAAATTAATAACATTTGGTCATTTGAGTTTTGCAGACCCCACATTTTCTTCTCAGTTTACTGAACACTCACTACAAGGTTTATGTATGTTCAGTCTATTGTTGTGACAAGACTGGAAGTGAAATAGGTCAGCCAAGACTGATGACAATTTTTAAGAGCAAATGAATTTGCTAAATCATCCATTACGGTACAATGGATGCAGTACTATAGTACAACAATCTCCGGTAAATGTATATATTGACTTTGCCAACAACTGATGCCCAGAAAAAGGGTTCATAAATGTATCTCTAAGCATACCTTTGCCATAATCACCCACCTTCTGAGGCTTACTGTGAGACAGTTGCCTAAATATACAGTTCTAGATATCTTACAAAACAATAATGAATAGTCTTTGAAGAGTTGCACCATAATTCATCCCGAGTGTTGCAGTTATTTATAAACTGTGCCAGATATGTACAGCTCCAGTGAAAAGAGAAATCAGCAGACCCTCCAAGCTGAATTTGAGTCTTCTGTTTGACTGGAGGGAGTGCATTCAAGGAGCAACAGAAATGTACAGAACTAGCCAGAAAAATACATTCATTCACCTATTCAAAGGATGCCTCTTTGTCTTGGTGGAGCTGAATCAGCCCGAAAATATTTTACCTTTGTGTTTGACACGCTTTTCCCCCAGGATGTTTAAACTGTTTTTCCATTAGCCGTCTAAGAGTTAAGGAACAGGTTTGAGGGAAAATAAATCAGAGACAAAAATAAATTGTTTTCTTAGATGTATGAAAGCACTTATGTACAGGAATGAATGGAGAGCTATAAATACAAGTTACGCTGTATAAGGACAAAACCTTCTATCCATTTTTCATAACATGTCCAATAATGTGGTCCAGACAGAGTGTGTCGCCCTGAGCCGTTACGTGGCAAACTGGGTACCACTGAGATTCTGCTTACTATATGTTGTCTGCCCATCACCGTTTGCTGGCTTTATTCACTGCAGTGCTGCCTTCAGCTAGCCTAGCACGTACGGGTCTATGCTGAGAAACAGCCTGTTTGGCAATTGTATCACAAAATAGATGGCAATTGCCTGGTTGCTGCAGGAAGACCACCGGGGTTCCTGAGCTAACTCGGGTACCTTTATTCTGTACTGCAGTGTAGTGTAGAAATGCCCAATATATATCTATAGCCATCTGGTTGCCCGCGTCTCTATTCTGGCTGCCGACAATCTGCAGAGCATTGAAGTGCTGAGGGGATCTCCTCCTAGCTCCATCAGTCACCCCATAAAGTACGGACATTGTGTGGCGGCCCACATCAGTGGCAAGGCATAGCCTCGAGACACTGCATATTGGGACCTGCCTTGTAAATGAACACATCCTCGCAGTTCTCTTAACAGGATAGGGACCACTGCCGCATAAAGCTCCAGTACATAATAAAAGTTCCTCTTACTATTTAATTTCTCATTAGTATAGTTATGTCAACAACCTCCTAGCTATCCTGTAAGTATTTACATATCCAGGCTTCTCGGTATCTGCTGTTATCTCTGGAAATGTGTGTTTCAGATGAGGTTGCAGCTTCAGTTGTGTTGTGCGCCAGTTACAGTCCTGGTGCACACAAGCAGCTGCTTGCGAACAAGCAGAGCCCTGGTTTCATGGGGATCCAGGTGGAGCATGGCTTGTCACCATCCCTCTTTTAGCAGCCACATTGTATAAATGTACAGAATGGGAACTTCTAGCTACTGGTTTGGTTTTTTTTTTTTTTTTTTCTGAAACAAACCTCTGATTGAAACAGTGAATTAAAATAGCTGAGGTCATACTTGTGGTGAGCACATGTATTACCACATCTGCTGTAGAAACTGTTCTTATACAGACAGAAGGGATCATGCAGGAGTCCAGATATCACATATGGCTGAGGAAAGCTTAACCATCTACACTAATTTCTCAGTTACTGTGATTAGGGTGACAGATCAGGTTGGGGGTGCTCCTTCAGAAACAGCTCCGCACTTGAAGCTGAGGGTATTAAATGAAAGCAAGCACCGCATGAACAGGGTGGTACAACCCTCGGGGCTGTTCCCACTCCTGAGCTGTTACATGTGTTTTCCTAGGGCACGGAAACGTTGCTCACGCTCTCTTTTGCTCCCAGGCTTTTTTAAGCGGAGGCACCTTTGATGTGCTGTGGAAGAACCAGGCAGAGGACAGGGTGCAGCCACCTTGCTGTTCTCTTGCAGGATCTGATTCAGCTGAGCTGGGCTCACTGGGCCCGGTGGTGTCAAATGCGAGCAGGTGCCATCCAGAGCCGTGACCTCCCAGCCTGCCTCCTGTGCTCCGCCATCCCGAGGGGTCTCAGGCTCTGAGGAGGGTGTGCTCGGGCCCCTCCAGCTCCCCTGGGCAAGGACTCAGCACCGAGCTGGTTGTCAAGCCCATGGCTGATCTTGACCTAGCGCTAGAAAGCTGGCTTGCTTTTGAGCCAATTCCTTGTGTTTCTAGCTCGCCCACAAGCCTGGGTACCCTGAGAGCACATCAGGGTACTTCTGCCATCCAGAGTCCCCGCTGTGCTCCCTTGTGCCCTCCTGCCTTGCATCAAGGAGAGTCAGTGGTTGCTGTTCCTGACTCATCAGTGGGAATGAAACATGAGTTACAGCTGAAGTGGGAAAATACTACATCAGCTACAGAAACTAACTGCAGTTGACATTTGGGCAAAGACACATTTCTTGCAAGTTGTGCCAATGTCCTTATCTCCCCTGTCCACTCAGCTGCTTAAATACCGCACTGGAGTTTCAGGATGGCAGGGTGGAATAGTAGAGCAGACTGGGAGTGAAACAGTTCTTACAAGACTCAATTTATGATTACCCGAATCAATAGTGCTAACTACACTGAAATGCATAATCATGTCAGATTGAGGCATTATATTTATCCTCCTGCTTTGTTCTAGAGAGAATGAAATGAAACAACTAGGTCGAGGCATCATTCCCTTCTGATCTGCTGCCACTACCTTCCTGCACGTAAAGCGCAGCCAGAGTTGGAAAGTGACTTTGCAAAAGCAGCATCTTCTTATACAGCAAGATGAGCTTGCTGTAAGCATTTACAGTTTATAGTCTGTAGAGCTACTCAGCTGACCTAGTGTAGGTGTCTGCTTCAGGATGAGCCGAACAGTTTTTCAAGCCTCTCTGAATGTATTGACTAAATTTTTTATTGGCTGTAACGGGAGCTTAGACTAGTAGCTCCTGAAGGAGAGACTTGTTCAGATATACTGTTGGTATCTGAAGCTAGCTATCTTAATAGATATCTGAATTCCACCCTAGGTATCCTTTTTAATATATATGCCTGTTAAGTCTCTCATCAGTTACGCATCTATTTTATGCTTGACGAAGTGCAGACCCATCTTCACATTCTGTGGCGGCATAAATTCTCTGAGCAGCTTGCGCTTCAAAGAAGCACACTGGGTAGAAGAGTCATTTCTTTGTACTAGATGCTGGGCAGCACTTGTGTGGCTTAGCAATCTGGGTGTTATTTCTTCTTCTCCTTCTTACTGTATTTTTACTATTTAAAGTTAATTCCTTATGGTAGATTCTTGATGTGTACTGTACACTGCCCAAGCAGCGGAGAAGTGATGAGATGGAAAATGGGGGAAGCAGGAGTGGAAGAGTGACACGCTTGGGCACTGTGCTAGTATATTGTAAATTAAACTTCCCCTTGCAGACCACTGATCAAGCAGTACTCTGATTTATTTTTGTTCTTAAATAATTGTTCCGTTCCTACTGTAGGCTTGTGGTGCCCTGAGGTAACAGGGAAGGAACTGGGACAAGCCATTGCACAGGCAAGGTGGCTGTGGAGGGCTGCAAGCCTTCTTGTCAGAGAACGATAGGACTGCTTGGAGAACAGGCCAGCTTCTGTGGTTTATAGATTTAGACAGGAAGGATATCTTGAGGCATGATTGGGAATTCTCTTTGGCTATTTGCTTACACATCATCAGATTTTCCTAGAGTTACAGCTTACCTGCTTTGATAGGAATCCTAACTTTATGATAGGAAAAAACCAAATGTGTATGCAGCAGTGCGATGCAGCATGGGTCTTTAAATCTGTACTCTAAATTCACATCTAAACCCTAGGTTCACACAAGGGCTCATATGCATATACTTGGGGGCCTGCTTAGAAACTGGAAAGCAGGTTATTGATGTATTTCATGAACTCGGTTGGAAAAATAATCTTGTTCAGGTTATGTAAAAGACAATTGCATTAAATCCCTTTGAATATGTGGACTTATCTTGGAATATGACGCATGCCAAATCACAGCCTTCAATATCTGAGAAATGATTCCAGCACTGCTTAGAGTTTAGAAGATAAGAATAATATCTCCTAAAATTAAACATAAGGCATGCAAAGAAGCATCAGTGAATGAAGGAGTAATGAAGGAGTGGAATGAGAAACTGGATGTAAAATCTTACATTTAATGTTTTAAACCTTGATTCAGATCTTTACAGGTGTAACTCTTAGCTAAGATTAAAAAAAAAAAAAAGACAAAAAAAAAGGTTGCAGTCTGTTTTTTGAGACCTGATAGAAAGAAGAAAGAGTAAATGCAGTTGCTTTCTCCTTGTGCATTTGTGAAGTCATATACTGACTTGAGTGTAGGTAATCTTTCCGCTATAGAAAACTAAGACCTAGCTTTAATTAGTGATTTTTACTATTAGAATGTATAAGTAGTTTGGGGGACTTGACTTGAATCCTAGATTTTGGGTTGAACTTGCAAGACTGGCAGTTAAATTAAAGTTGTGGAGGTTTCTTTGTGGGTTTTTTTTTTTTCTTTCTTTGTAAACTGAGGTTATTTGGGATGGAAGTTAGTTTGGGAGAAGGGAAATAATGCAATCTTGGTCACTTTTTAATTTAGAACTGTTCTTACAATACAGGTGCATATGGATATGTTCACATGGGCAACAGAAAAACTCTTGAATTTCTCTCAGCATGCAGGGGAATTTGAAAAAATAAAATTACTTAATTAAACCTGCCTTTTTAGTTCAAGTACGTAACTTCAACTATAGGGTTTAATTCTATTTCAGCCTGTCTGCAAAACAGATAACTCCGGCATCTTGAGAACGGTTTTGATACTATGCATACTAATGTCTCCAGGTCCTAAGATGTTGTAGGCTGCATATACATGAAAATTTCCATGCTTGAAACAGGCAGTAACTGACAGTTCAAAGTCTGTTTTTTGAGGCCATTAATAGACAATGGTAATAGATGACAATTCTCATGCATACACAACCACTGTCAAAAACCTTAAAAGCAAGCACACAAAGTTGGATATCCTATCTGAGCTTCCTTTGGCTTTGACACTTTTTACTGCACCTGCAAAAGTGCGTCTAATCTACGGGACTCACTCAAATATCTGTCAAGGCATTTACAAACAGAGTTGAGTTCTGTTGTCATTTGTCCTAGCACGCGGAACTGAGGCTTAATGCTAGCTAGTTCTTTTTCTGTGGTTTACTGAAGTTCTGCCAGAAGGTAAACTGGGCTGCAGTCCAGTGTCCACTGAAGTTAATGCAAAGATTTCTGTTGACTTCAGCTGGAAATGAGATAATGCACTCTTACTTCTCTTGAAGTTAATGTTTAGTGACTCTGAAAAAACATACTGGCTAGAAAGGTTGGGTTCCAAGATTAGAATTCTGACACCCAATATATTCCACATAAAATACTTACACACTGGAAAAAGTGAAGAATTAAAATGGTTTCTTATCAAGCTTAAAAATACTAGATAACATATGATGGAGGAAGTAGGGACAGTAGAAATTAGAATGGAGAGGACAAGGATCTGGTGAATTACTACAATCGCACATTGATAGAATGGCGAAGTCACAGATTCATGTCGCTAAAGCAATGATGCACACATGGGATAGCATTCATATTCATATGGTGCTATTAAAGTACCAGAGAAAAAATTAAAAAGAAATACAGAAAAACTAATGAAGCGAAAGAAAAAGGTTCAACACATTACTGAAAATGTCCTCATCTGTAAATAAAAAAAGCAAAAGTTAGACAAGTTTTTTAGGAAGTTTCAAAATCCTGTGTTTTATATTCACGAATGGGCTAGGAACAGTAATAGGCAAAAACATAACAAGGATTGAAGAGTATCACATACTTGGTTATCAAATACCAGACCATACTGAAGAAATTCTGAAGAATGGGGCAAATGAACACACATGGTGTTCATAACCGCAAGGCCGGATATATTACAGAAAGAAGTTGTTTATCCACTTTTACTAATGTTTAAGTCTCCAGAAAGGGCCTTTTGAATTACTCCTGACAATTCAGTGAAGACCTCTTTCAGATGTATATATAGCCTGATGAGAAAATAAGATGGGATGCAAAATACTTAAGCAGAACAGGAAAACATACTATGGTATTATATTTATTTCAGTAATACAAATTTATAAGAATACTGTGCTGAATTATGGGGATCCAGGAAGAGTGATGTCTGTGAATAAGGACGTGTAAAATTCTTACCAAAATAACCAGTGATGGAAGACACTGGAATTACTTTATGTGAAAGGAGGAAAATAAGAAGAAATCTGATGATAAAATACATATGGAATGATGAATACTGTACTGAAGGCAGACCAAAACCTAGTCATCATGGGTCTGGTCCATCCTACCTAATTCTGTATACTTACAGTATAGATGTCTATGAGTGAAGCAGTCACCTTGGGCTCCCTTCATGGTGCTGTTAGGGAATGGTTCATCTGACCCGCGGACTTCAGTGGCTCGAAAGGGAACCCAGGAAGGGAAGGTCTGCTGAGCTTTGGTCAGAGGAATCCCACACTGTGGTTCTATTCATAAGGAATCAGTCATGGAATCAGAGGTGTGAAGTTTAAAGTTTGGCTGGATAAGAAGGTATTTTTTTACAAAACCTCTTACAGCGGAAGTAATTTTACACAACCACTGGGTTGTGCGCTCTGGCACGCAGCACCCAGGCTTGCAACATTCATCGTCGGTTGGGGTGTAAAGATAGACACAACCGGTCCTTTCAATATTACCATGCTTCATTCCAGAAAAAAAAAACGCTTTTAGAGAAGCCATGAAAGCATTAATTCATTTAGATGTATTTCATCTAAAAGAGGCTGATCTCCCCAGCCTCCTTCCAAAGACAGAACAGCTCCCTTGAGAGTAGGTGAACTAGGCTTTGGCTCTGCACTGGCCTCCAGAGACACCTCTCAATTCCTGCTGACTGTAGAGGATGATTAGGAAGATCATTATTCAAGGATTCAAACAGCCTAACTAGGAGGATGCGTATGGATGGCTTTGCAGAGAAGATAATCCCTGTTTGCCTCCTGTCTTCCTCTGTGATATCTAAAACTGGTTCCAGTGGTCATATGAGTTGTTTAAGAAAAAATACTTTGTAGTGTAAATGTTGTACTCTTTGTGCAGTTATTTTAGTATTTAGAAGAAAATGGATTTTCTAAAAATATGTATTTGAAGTCTTATTTGTTTGGTTTGCCTTCTGTCAAAATTGTACAGGCATAAAAATGAGCCAGGCAGTAGGGAATGAGCAACTCCAATGCAAAGAACAAGAAAATGCTTGTCACTGTCCAGTGACACAGCATTCACAGGGTACCGGAAACTACAAATTGCTTAATGGCGTTGTAGCAACCTCACTGTTTTGCCAGCACAATTTTAAAATCACTGGTGTTTGCTCAGTGATTTGGTCTCAGGTGGTGTGCTGTGCGTCCCTGAATATTTTGCAATGGTTTTCTGTTCTCTTCTGAGCACTGGCTTAGCATTTAAAATAGCGCGCTCTTTACCAAGCCAATTTGTGTCATTTTCATCTTTTAAAATTTTGAATGCTGTAATAGCATGACACATTTTCAATTTTGGGTTCAGCTGAAGGATAAATAACACAGATGACACAAGGAGCGTCTGTTCATTTCACCACTGAGAAGGAATCACTGGTTGTTCTCATCTTGCATTGAGCTTAGGAGTGGCAGTTCCCATATGTTACATCACTTTTTGACTCGTTTTCATTTTTGATTACCAAATTATGAAATTTTCCAGATTTGTGGTTTTGCTTTGGTAAAATCTCATTGCTGGAATGAGTAAGCATTTTTGGTTTTGGTCTGAGGACTCTGCCCTTGTAACATTATCTTTGTTGATATGGAATTAATTTTCCACCTTAAATCATGATCCTCTGCCCTTATTGCATTATAATCCCCCCCAGAGCAACCATTTGTGATACTGCAGGCAGATTATGACTTCAAGTGGAGAATAAGCTTCAGCAAACAGAAGCAGATGAGCTCTTAAAGAGATAAAGATCCCATTTTCTCGCTAGCAAAAGAGCAAAATACATAAAATCCAAAGGAGAAGCACTGTCTACAAACACTTTTCTGGAAGTCACAACTGACTTTTTTGTGTTGAAGCATAATAATCAGTAAACCTTGAAGTATTTTGAGGTGAAGTCATTCAGTGAGAGACCCACATACTTAAATCCCTATTTGGCATGCGTCTCTAAGCACTTTTAGAGCTGCTTAGCTTCTACCAAATTCTTCTGTTACATAAACATACTTTCCCAAAGAGTTTTATCCAGCTAATGGGGATGGGAGCGTGGTGAGGGAGCAGCTGCAGCGCAGGGTGTATAACCAGGCTTCGGCCAGTAGCCATCATCTGTAAATGAATCATAATGCATTTAACATTTAGAAAATCTCTTCTGATTTCAGAACTCAGAATAGATTTGCTGAGTCTTTTGGTCTGTTAAAGAATATTTTCTTTTACTATGGAATAATCCCTGATGCACACTAACACTTTTTTGTAGAAAAAAATTTCCACGATAAGTAAGCTCTATAATAGTAGGCTCCCTGTGTTGTATTTCTCCCTGTCATCCTGAATAGTCCTCATATCACGTTCAATGATACAACTTGTAAGTATCTGTTAGCTATTTCAGTGTAGAAGGAAAATGGGGCAATAAGTAGTGTGGCAGAGTATCTCACAGATATGCATCTTTGAATGTTGATAAATCTTCCTAAATTCATGCAGGTCTGCTGGCTGCAGTGGCTTCCACTACGCTGCTTATGTTGGTTGATATGGACAGGGTCCTGCTTCCACTAAGATATAGGGAGTCAAAGCCTGGCACTACCTGTAGTCTGAATGACTCTATTGCTTCAGTAGAATAGGCAGGATCATAAAAAAGGATTCAGGAAATTTTAGTGGTATCTTTCCATCATATGTATTTCATAGGCCTGATGCACTACGTACATGAATCTTTCAGCTGGAGTAAGTAGAGCTGGGCTCTGTCCCCGTCCCTCCTATCCAGCCTCCAGGAGCAGACGGTTGCTACTTGGAAGTTACTTCATCTTGGCACTTCAACCTTTTCACATCATCTGTTGCATGCAATGTGTATCTGTAGCAATTAATAGCATGTGTATGTAAATACATGTTTATGTGTTTTGGCTATTTACTTAATGGAGCATACCTTTAAATAATGAAATTTCTGAGTGCCCAGAACAGGCTGCCGCTCTCTCCCATTGCAGTCGCATGAGCATTAGAGGAGTAAATCCAATTTGCACAGAGCCAAACATCTGACTTTTGATTGTTTCCATTTGCCAACATAACGACATTTAAGCATAATTTTTCTATGCTGATTTCCTAATTAAAACAAAACAAAACATAAAACCCAAAGCCAAAAGCTAAGGGAAGGTGGAAAAAAGAACAGCAGGTTTATATAGAAATGTATTGCTCCCACTAGTTTTTAGCTGCAGGAACTCAGGATATTTAGATTCACAGCATAAATTTCTGCAGTTTTAGCTAAAATTGTACCTTGCAGAAGTTTGATTCTTTATATGGACCAGCCATTTCTGAGTGCTGGGTTTGTTGTGTAAGAACTTCAGCAGAGATACTTTACTAGAACAGACAAGAAGGTAGAAAATTCAGAATTGTTGCATCTATTCTTGGTTTTGAAAGGGAATGTAGTTCTTGAACTGCAGACTGTCACTGAGGACATAGATTGGCCTCACTTATTCTGAAACCTGATATGACTAAGTGAGTGAAACTCTTATTTACAACCTGGCCAACCTTAATATCAACCAACACTGTATTCAGTACAAATGACGCATAGTAGGCTCGGGCATGCTCATGACGGCTGGCGCAGAGGGGACGCGGTGAAATGAGGGAATGCTGACTGTAAATGCTCTGCAGGCAGCAATATAGGGCTAGCATTATACGTGTTGCCATTAAAGGAATGAAATTCTGTAAGGCTATGAGACATTCTGCATGATGCTCAGAGGTTTTCACAGCAAGCCTCTAAGAAGCATTTGTGAAGGGCAGCTTTTCCTGAGTTTATTAATTTGGCCAAATGCACATGTATTTCTCAGAGGACAGCAAAAGACAGCACTCTGTCTTAATTATTTTATGCAAAATGGTAAGGTCTTCCCCCAAATCTAGCAGCATCAGAACTCTTTAACAAGAACTGTTAGTCATAATTAAGTGTTGCCAGCTACCAATTTTTCTTCACTTTCATTCTCAGGAAAAAATGCACTTTTTCAGCTCACGCTCCCTAAAACAATTTCTCATGAGGCCAAGAAATAACCTGGAAAATTTTAATTATAAATTTTAAATCAGAACTATTTAGTTATAAATAACTAAAAGTGTGAGCTTATATAGAAAAGCAACAGGACTTACTCCTGCTAGCTGTGTCAGTAATAAATATAATTGAGAAATATAAAATAAATGGGATTTAATAGCACTTGGCAACATCTATTTATTGTTACATGCAGTATATACAGACAATATATTAATTTAAGATGAGCATGCTTGTACCTCAAGCCATTTTTAGATCCTGTGTGATTTTTCTGTTGTTACATGGGTCCATTCAGGGAGATGTCAAACACAATGATTGCTTTTTCTGTTACAGGGCTTTAGATCAAGTCCTCGTCATGCTAGAAGACGCGTAGCACCTCGCCTTGAGGAAACACAACCTCTAGTTGAAGCTCACCACCTAAGTGAGCAGGAAACCTCTGTAAGAAAAAGAAAAATCAAGAAAAGCAGCCGAGTTCAACCAGAATTTTATCATTCTGTTCAAGTTACCCCAACTCGAAAACCTGTAAGTATTCTACCTTTAGGGATAAATAGCACTCAAAGTATACTATAGAGGCACGGAATATAATTCTAATTTTTAGGTCATCCATATTCTGTTCCACAATTTGAAAACTTTTCCAGTTCTCATGTTCAGTGAACCTAGTGAATCTAGTTTGTCAGACTGTACTTAATGTTGATTGATAACTCCAAAAAATCTGGTTCTGAAGACTGTTTTTAAATTTTGATTTTTATTTAATATTCAGTTTATAGTCAATATTCAAATAAGATGCTTAATTTGATAGTTTTATAGTGATATTACTTAATAGATTTTTATAGCACACATGTATGTTATTGAAATTCCTCACTCAATTAGATTTTATCAGAGATTCTATATACTGAACCAAATCTATATTACATCTCATTACTGGATACAATTTTGAGGTCTCTTCTGCTTTATGCTGTATTTACAATCTTTCTGCTCAACAAAATGTGTATCAAGTCTTACCGTTCTTTGCTCCTCAGCCTGATCTACACAGTCCTTTTAATATTGATAACCTCCTTTTAGTGAGGAAACATAACAATTCATTGAAACATTTACACAATTACTCATGTAAATGCACATGAAGATATATCCTGCAGACATAATGCTCTCTTTTTAATGAGAGCTCATTGTTTTGACACATTTGCTGACTAACCTATCTGTGCCAATGTTAAGGGGCCTGCACTACTTCTATTAAGCCAGTATTATTAAAAAGGTAACTATTGAGCATACCCTAAAAAAGATTATCCTAAGGTTGCTCCAACCTACCTGAACCTTCCTAGCTTAGTGCTAATTTAGCACCAAGAATTATCAGTAAGCTCTGAAGTCAGTTTGAGAAAGAGCATTCCCTAGTGGAAGTACATTGCCTGAGACAGCAAGAAACTTGTACAAGGGAAAGAAAGCCAGAACTGTCAACAACTGCCAGAATTCTTACCTTTTACCCAATACATTTAATTTCTCTGCTTTCACTTCACTACTTCCCACTTTGCTCTGTTCTCTCCTGCTTCTACATATTATTTATTTTACTCTGCTGCTGTTTCTGTGGTTTAATTTGATCTGATGGATTTGTCTTTTGCTCTTCCTAAAGGATCCACTCTTCCTTTCTTCTTAAGAATCTCCCTTTCACTGCCATCCTATCTTGCTCTCTTAGACTATTTTGTCTAACTCTGTTATTCTTACTAGGTCTCCAGCCTCTCGCCAGGCTCTCCTCTGTTCATTACTTGCTTCTGGTCCTTTCCCTGATTTGTTGTCCTTCCTTCATCTCCTCCATCACCTCCTCTACTATTTTCCATTCCACTCCTGTTTTTTTTATTCTCTTTTTTGTTTGATTGTTCTTATTTTTTTCCATGGTAGGCCTATGCTGAGCGTAAGCCTGCCCGTAATTGCTGACGCTATTACCAACTGCCACTGATTGCCAACATGGGGAAAAAAGCATCAGTGGTGGTGAATGAAAGAGCTAAAACTGTGGAAACAGTCCAAGCAGCAAAACAGGCTTTGAAGACTACACTAGTGAAGCTAAGAAAGCCCTGCTTTTCCCCAGTCAGTAACATGTCAGGGACTTCAGGAGCAGGAAAGAAAAAAAGTGTAAGAGTAGAAAATGTTACAATATAACTTCATTTTCCTATTATTTCATGGGGCTGTGCTGTGTCTGACAAGACCTACCACTGAAACAATAATAAATCCCAGATTTAGAGAAAACTTCTCTCAGTGCTGTCACCATTATGTCACTATTTTGAAATTGCTTTTGCTGTATATCTTTCTGCAACATTACGTAGTTCTTTGATAGCCTTTCGTTCTACAGCCTTGATGAACTCACATTTCTACAAAAAAGAATAAATCATTATCTTTATTAGACCATGATCCAGAAAACATATGTCACCAATTTAATTTCTTGTGGATGTTGTAAGTTATTCTGAATGTATTATTAACACCACGGTCACAGGGTGAGTAAGGTTCATGCCATGAAAAATCACTGCAGCATTGTGAAGTTCCACACAGTCACAATGTTGTCCATCCCTCAGTTTGCTGCAGCTTCATTCCATTTAGTCTCAGTGTCTCAAAGATGAGACTTTTGGCCTTTATCTTTTTACAGTTTTACATGATTCAGTGCCAGAAGTGCTCTTGTTAGTCTACATAATTTCTTTCCATTATTTTTTCCTGTTATTCCTAGCTCTGCCCACTTGAACCACTTTAAATAAATCATCTGTTGTCTTGATGTTTACACTATGGAAATATCTGAGGCAGCTATGGCCATATCCTGCTTAGTCATCACTTGAAAAAAAATTATGTATGATGTCTGCTAAGTAGAAGAAATAATTTCTCCTTGTAAAACAGTTCTCGTAATTTTTGTTGCTTTTTTCCTACTCGTGCTTTTTTGTTCACATTTTCTGACAAGAGAGAATGGTATTTCCGAAGTAACTGTAAAACAGCCTTATGGGAAGATTTTTCTTTACTCCATAAAATTTCTGAGTAATCAGTCCTAAAATACGCTAGCCTGTTTTGTTGCTGTATTAAGATACATGCTTAAAGACTTTTCAGGTATTACATTAAAAGTTTTGTTGTGTGTTTAGATGCTAGGTATTCTTATTCCTGCTAATTTAGACTATTTTGTATTTGGCTGGTTTTGTTGTGTCTAAATCTTGTTTTGCCGTGTCCTAGCCACTGCTATAATTATCTGAATTTGCCTGGATTACTTCTCACTTCCTGCGTAGCAATCTGAGATCCTTCCAGTATTGTCCCTGATTTTGTCAGAACTAAATTAGGTGTAATTGTGTGTATGGGAGTAATCCTGCTGAAGATAATTTCTCCCCTTGAAAATCTACATGACCAGATCTTTGCAAAAATACATTAGTTTTCTCTGAAAATTTCATTATTTTTTTACACCTTCCAGGTCATTAATGAAGACATTAAATACATCTTGTCCTAATACTGATCCTTACCAGAGGGAGTTCAGAGCCATTTTCACTTTATTTTATTCATCTTACTGCAATGCAACATCAACATAATGGTGTGTAGCTTACCCCTTTTATGGCACGTTGTTATCTCTTGTGCCCTGTAGGTCACACTGTCGTTGGTGGCTTATTATTTCTGCTGACATTCTCTGTAGGTGACAGTTTTACATCAGCTTCACACTGAGGAGAGTACAGATACCTATTACTGAAGTGTGCTTTGAATTTTTGAACACAATGGAGAGCTCTTGAGAAGAAAGAGAACTGTGTTCTTTAAATTAGCAAGACTTCATGCAAGTCAAAAGAGTGTTACATATCACTCCTTTCAAGAATTGAATGCTGATTCTGTATGGGTAGTTAAATTTTCTGAAGGTGCAGAAGGATGCGCAAAAGTCTCCTCTTGAGAGCTCGCTGCTGTCCAGCAATCCTTCTCCAGGGCAAATTTTAAATGGTGTATTTTATTACCAGCATTTTGCAAATATTATCTGTATTTTAAATAGTGGTCAGGTCTGAAGCAAAAGTATAAAACTCTGCAACTTATTAATAGGTTTTTTACCTGTGCTGGCCTGCAACCAAAAGATGGCCTTGAGTCTGTGTAAACATATCTAGCTCCTGAGCTGTGGGGTCAGTTAGCTATACAGTTCAGCCAAATTCTAATTTCACCTGTATGTCTAAATACATAGTTGAAAAGAGATGCTGTCAAAGCAGTGTCTTTTGACATCTCCGTTGTTAAACAGCTTGAAGGCTCCTAAATTGTCTGACTCATGCAGCAACCAAGGATTATTTAAGATCATGAGATGTAGTACCAAAATCTGCGCTTGCATTTGTCATAACAAGATCACTGTAAGATGTGTGGCAGATGAGACTACAGAACAAACGTGGTTCCTTCACTTTAAGATGTGAAATCCCTGTTTCTACTCAGAAGCCTTGTACTTGACACATGCAAACTTAATGGTCTGTTTTGTCCCAGCACTGTAGTGACAGCATATATTGAGGTGATTAGCTAGTGAATAGTGTTAAAAAAAAATGCATCCCTGAAGTAACTTACAAAGAATAAACTGATGACAAATGATGATTATTAAGGATGATCTCAGAATCATCCCAGAAGAGGGATACCTACCTTCTTGTAGGTATCCCTCAATGTCTCCTAATGAACCTGTTTCTAATTATTTAGAGTGTGCCATTTGCTGAAACAATTTAGCTCCTTAGGTGTGCGTGCAGCACTGCTGCAATTCACTAGAAGGGAACCAAGAGGAAGGTCAGATCTCTGGGAGGACATGGGAACAATCTACTGATGTGAGCAGCTTCATTTGGCTCCACTGAGGCTATTCCCATGACTGAAGTGAAGCTTGCTGTAAAGACTCTGATGATGCAAACTTGAAAGCAAAGTTAATCCATTTCTAATGCATGTTAAACCATGAGCTGTCCCATCCATGGTCTTATTCAGCTATCCTGGTTTTTGCTTTTATGTGTTTAAGCATTAAAACTTACAAGAAAAACAGTATTACAATTCTGTAAGAAAAACACTTAGGAGGTTTTTTAAACATCTGATACCAAATAATTTATAGAAGAAGTCTGGGTATTGACACTTAGCTTGCTTGAGATGGAATTTTTCGTATGGATGAAGTTGTTCTACAGTACTTTTTAGGAATTTTTTATATGTCCCATTAAATAATTGTCATTTTGTTTCGTTGATTTTCATTAATTCTTACTCTGCTGTTATTTACTAGTTTTACAATACCATGTTGTACTTAATGTTATACTTGAATGGCCTAAAACCTATGACATACAAAAATTACTCATCACCCTGCACAAGACTTGGTTAATTTCAAGGATTAGCTATTTAATCTATAGATGGCATTCATAGCTTCTTTCTTTTGGAGACATCTGCTTGTGTTGGATTGTGTCTTTGGTGAATCCCATTTAGAAGCAAATATGGCAAAACATTATCATATCATCTTTCCTCATGTTCAGCATTTTTATTAACATTGTATTAATGTTCTCAAAATATATCACAAAGCTGTGAGCTACCAGACTCTGCATGCACGTGTGTATGTACATACACACACACATACACACGTGTCCTCTCTCAGGATAATCTGAACACAGCCACAATGCCGAAATACAGGGAACATGTAAAAGAATATAAAAAGGGAAAAAAAGGGCTGCATTTTTTGCTTTAAGACCTAAATGATATTGATGAGGATTTTGACAAGCATATGAAAGTTTATTAGGTGGTTGATTGAAGCATCTAGTCATCTTAACCATTTTTTAAAATACCTCAAGCAAACTATTTTAGGTGTGTAGGATCTTTTCAAATGTGACTATAAACGCTAAATCATCTTTGAAATGAAAAGAAAGCCCTCAGTAGCCATTGAGTTGACTTCAAAGGTACTTCTCTTTCCAAACATACGCATGCCTACTAAGAGACTGTTTACGTCTCTTTCTTGGACTGTCGCGTTTTATTGCTTTTCTTATAGCAAATAACTCCTCACTGATAAATTTTTCATAAACAGTTTATCACAAAGACTTCATTTTCCCACTGTTCTCCTAGCTTCTGTGACCTCCTCCCTTGCTGCCGGCTCCTGATTTCCTCTTGGCTGCTTTTCCCTCTCCACCCTGCAGCTCAGTTACTGCATTGTAGCAATTGCCCGTTTCTTCCACTCCTTTTGCCCAGCTCCTAGGCAGTTTAGATTTTTTGAAGGAATTTCTTAAAGGTGTATGGGCATGAATTTCACTAGGCCAGAGAGGTGACATCCTTACAACTTTAACTACTTTTTGTTAAAACACAATGCTAACACGTTGAGGATTAGATCTTAGTTTTAAAATCATTGTTGAGTTATCCTTCTTGTGATTTTTTTTTTCCCCTATGGATGAGTTATTACAGCTATTAAGCATAGGGCAAAACAAACAGTTAATTGCAATAGAGTTAATAATTACTGATGACACCTATATATAAAACTACATAGAAATAAGCATAGCAGTAACAGCACAAATCCACGTTTAGAGCACTTTAACATGACTTCACTGCTAGCTCTTATTTGGAGAATTAAGGTAATTTGAATTAATTGTGCCGGTGGAATGATCATGCGTGAGTGTATTTACTTAGATTTATGCTTCTGTGGTTGCAATGGTTTCAAATCATCCTACACTGTGAGCAAAGCCCTCTAATACGTCTTGATAGCTGAGCTGATTCCATACAACTTTTGTTTTGTCTGTATCAATTTTCATTCCTGGGGCAACTGTTTATTTAGTGAAAATAGAATGAGCGCTTAAACCAGCCTGGCTCTGTTTGATCTAAAGTGTTGAAAGTTAGGGTCAAAGCGCACCATCAGCATTAAGCTAAATCTTTGTTGTAGAACACGACTTTGACTTCTATTCTCTTTTACAAGCTCAGAAAAAAAGAAAGCAGCAGAGCTAGTCTTGGGGCAGGGCAGGGGGTAGGTGGAAAGCAAGCAGCATAGCCAATTACACTCTTTTTGATGTAAAAATAGTGCTTACTGTCAAACAAACACCTTTGATATCACTTGCCAGTATGGTGGTTTGCTGTTTTTAAACTGTGGATTACATTTTTGTTCAGATTGCAGTAGCTTCATGATAAACCTGACTTTGCATCATATTGGTCCTTGGAGGTGTAGCTAACTTGCTGTTAAATTAGAAGTGAATGAGAGAAAATATTCTTCAACAGTTGTATCAAAGAAATAGAGCTGTAAAACCTTGGCTTAAAAAAATGTCTAATACTTCCCCTGCTATCATTTTGCCATGATTTCTATCAACAGGGATTTTTTGTTCATTGATGAAATTGTACTACGTGTATGCAGCGTAGCTTCACTGAGAAATTAAATTTTTAACTGTTCAGAATTTTTCTTTTTTAGAAACCCAGTGTCCTTCCTTCAGAGATGGTAATATAATCCCAAGTTGCTAAAATGTGCTAGCGGCATTAATTGTATAAAAAAAGTTTCATTTAAGTAATTGTAAATAGTAAATTCTCTATGGTAGCTAAAGGCAGGTTGAAAAAAATATCAATCAGCTCTGATTTTGTTATGATGGTGCTGTTTGCACAACTTAAAATGACCAGTAATTGTCTCATAGATGCATAGTAATTATAGAGTCTAAATGCAGATGTTTCCTTTTCCTTTGCTGCCACAGGAGTCACTCTTCAGAGCTGTATTGTGTAACATCCTACTGTGGCACATAAACAGTACATCTTTATATAGCAAGGGACTCCCTTATCCACCCATATTTATATATAACATTGCACATGGGTATTATGTTAAGAGAATAGTTTGGCAAAGGCAAGTATTCAAATGTTAGGAAGTGCTAGAATTAAGGTTACACATGCAGCTTTAATTCAGTTGATTATGCATCTGCATTGTCACATAGACTTTCATTGTATGATGGCATACTGTTTTTTCACAGGCTGTATTCTGCATTCCTTGTAGGATGGAAGTGCTCTTAGGATGACTCTTATGTGTAGGAGTTGTGCTGCAAAAGGTGTAAAGTGTGTAAATGAATAAAACAGGAGATTGCAGGAAGAGAAGATCGCTTATTTCTCTAAAAAGCAGCAAGTGCTGCCTTGTAGATTGAAGGGTGGGCATCTCAATTCGATGTAGGTATCAAAATTGACCTCCTGTTTTTAGTTTGCATCCTGTGTAACGAGAAAGATCATTAGTATTTGTGAAGCAGTCAGATACTGCTGTGCCACAGAACAGACTATGAAATAATAATTTCTTCTTCACACCATCATTTGAATAGCATGAAACAAGTTAAGTTCTGGGGCTGCCCATTGAACAGAGCATGACAAAATGAAATATTGAACAACTGTTTATGAAGAGAGTATCACCCATCATTTGCACTAAATAAGAGAGAGACACTGGGGACGTAATAGTATACGATCACATCATTTCAGCATTGTGATGTATAAATAAACAGGCTGAACTGAGGTTGTATGGTGAACCTTGAATCTGGGATTTGGTAACATTTTAGTGAATTACTTTGAAACCTTAAGAAAAATATTTTAACAGGCACTTTGTGCTTGATTTCCTACTGTTGTGAAAAAAAGTAAACTTAAAACCAGCTCTGTCACGTGGCTCATCAGCAGATTTTGATACTTGAACTACAACACAGAAAATTCTACTATTGGATTTCAGGGAGGGACTGATGATATTTGTATTCTTCCCTATGAATCAGTAACACAGGGAAGAGGTATTTTTCTAAAAGAACTCAGATATTTTCTAATGGCATAGTTGAGGTGCAGTTTCCGTTTCCTACCCGGCTCCTTAGGGAGATGTGCTTTCTTGTGCTCGTTCTTCCCACACGTGGCTCTTTCTGCCCCATCTCCTCCAGCCTGCTCCTAACCTGCCTCTGCCCCACTGCTGGGTCCCTCCTCGCTGCCCACTCCTCGCTCCTCTGCCAACCTCCGCCTTGCTCCTCTCGCTTTGTCAGTCCTCGCATCACTCCTCCATGTCACACCTCTTGCATAGCCCTTCCCACGCTCACCTGGTCAGTCACCTCGTTGCTCTCAGACACTTGTTCAAACAGTCTCTTTGACTTCTGTGTCTCCATGCGTACTCTATGCGTACTTTCTTTGGGTCTTGTCTCTCTTCTCGGAGCCCTCCTCATACACAGTTTCTACCCTTCTTCACCAGAGAACCTTGTTCAAAGCTTTTTGCTGAGGCAATACCAGTTTCATGCCAGCATGTCAGATCCTTAGCTCTCCCCTGATCCACTCTCTCCAGCATTGATGGATATTAATCCCAGCTGTTACCTTGCAGGCCCATTTCTCCTTTAGTCTTTATCCACAGAGTCTGTTGCTCCCTTGAACACTTTTCAGCTGCAGCTCCCAGACTCTGCCGGTCTCCGTGTTCATCTCTCAGGCTGTCAGTCCCAGTGTATTTCTCCAGCCCTTTCCTCCAGTGCGCCAGTTCCGGTGTTTGTCCTCTCTACATTGAGATCATACGGCTTCTTCCTCTTGCTGGCTAAGCGGGGCTGAGCGAGCCACGGAGACCATAAGAGAAACGGTTGCCTGCCTGTCAGTCTGGTGCCTGCCCTCCCTTGCTCTCCATGCCTCTTGCCCGCACTGCCATCAGCCTGCAACCGCAGCAGGTAACTATTACACGGAAAGATTAGTTTTGCCTCCATACATCCAGGCTGGAAGGATCCCGCTCAGCTCCTCGGTGGGGATGGTAGGTGTCCCGAGAGCAGAGGTAAGAGCTGCAAGCGTGGAACTTGCTTGGTCAGTCCGTGATGGTGGGGTATTGGCCCGACAGCCCTAAGACCCCCGAGAATCTTTGGTTAGTGGGTGCCTGAAGAGATTGTAGTTGATAAATTGAAGAAATTTTAGTTGATAAATTCAAACATGGCCTTTTAAAAATAAAAGTCTGCTAAAATCACACTGGTAGTCACTTGGGCCCTAGGAATAGTTAAATAAAACTATCTTTGCAAAGAAATACTACTAGCAGATGAGGAAAGACTAAAAGAAGTTGACTTGCTCAGTAAAACCAAAAAAGGCTGAAAGGAGGTACAATGCAGGCTATGAATGCATCAGGGAAGCAAAAAGGATATTGAAGGAAATGAACACTGTTGTCGCAAAAAACAAAAGGCCAGGAATAAGTTTCAGGTGGCAATCAGAGGAAGATTACTTGTAATCAAGACAGCACTAGGTTCTGGAGCAGCTTTCTCATCAGAGCCGTGAGATCAAACGCAAACTTTAAAAGCTTTACTTTATACTCCCTGATGCCAGGGATGGCAGATGATATTTATATCTCAAAGACTTATCACTCTGACAAATGTAGACAGATTTTTAACAAAGATGGCAAAAGGCCTATATCTAGCTTAAAGGATATTCATACTTGAAGCATCCCTCCCAAAGCCTAGAGTCTTCTCAAAAAAGATCACTGGGATATTTTTTTAGTGTTGACAAATAACTACTAGATATTTCAGTCATCTTGCTCTCAGGCTTCTCAGTCAGCCTTAGACTAAACATTTTCAAGAAAATTCAACCTTAGGCAGGGAGTATTTTCAACAAACATAAAGTAACTTAAAGTGGATTTTGTAAGAGAAAACAATCTGATAATTAAGAGTATTACTAGTGTTGTGTAATTATAAGAACCTGTATTTTCAAATAGTTAAATGTTGATTGATTGCTGGATGAAGTCTTGAAACTTTATTTTAAAACATGGGATTGAAACATTTTGAAAAGAACAAATGAATGTTTAATTCTATAAGGGGGTAAACCTATGAGTCAGGAATGTTAACAGTTATTACTAAAAGCAGAATATCAATACTACTATTTTAGATTTTCATTATGTCATTTTAAAAAAATAATCTAAGTCCTCCTTTTATTTTTTTTCTTGAAAACAATCCGCGCCCATCAGAAATTCAAAAGCTACTTAGAGCTTTAATTTGCTCTTTGCAGAGTGTTTTCATGCTCTGATATACCTTTTATGGCAGGAGTAATTTGGTTTGCTATTAGAACACAGATATAATAGAATACAATCTACAATGAGAAGTTTAGAAGGCTAAGTATTTGAAGCTAGATGAATTCTTATTCCAGAATATTCCTCTGTTTCAGGGTTGGCCTTGTAGGCGTAGTAAGCAGCTAAAACTGTGTGCCTTCCTCAAAGCTTAGTTGCTCTGTTACAGTATTCTCTTTTGTGTCTGGCAGACTAGGGGGATCTGAATGGATGCAAGATAGCTGCAATTAAAAATTAATATAAAATTTATTTTTAGGTAATGGGAAGTTTTTGTGCAACAGTTATATACAGCAGTCATCTAAGGTATATGCATTTCTGTCACAGAAATAATTCATGATTCCAAGACCATGAAATGCTAACATCTTAGATATTAATATCTATGAAATACTAATTTTGAAACAAGATAATGATAATTATAATGAAAGTAGCACTTATATCTTACTGACGGTTTTAGCATAAAACTCAATTAAAATACCTATTTCACATGCTGTAGCTTCCCAGATACTCAGAGCTCAAAATATTATCTTCTCATCTGCAAAACCTTCAGTGTCTTTCTGTCAGCTTCTATAATGTAGGTAAGCTATTTCAAATCTTGCAATTTGTATTGAAAAACTAAATAGGGGAAACAGGTGAGGAATAAAGAAATGGATTAAATGTGTTATATATCAGGGTTGTCATGTTGATGATATTACTAATTTTCAAGTGACATGCAAAAAAAATCCACATTTTTGTTAGCAGTTTTACTAAGTAGCTTTTCAAGAGAACTGATGGCTTTGGCACAACATGACTAGTTAAGCGGAATATTATTGGGCCCCACTTACATACAGGTCTTGGTTACACAGAATGAAATACGCCTTGCTTTTCAATTTATTCATTTGAAAAAGAAGAAAGAGCCAGCAGGTTTTCCCTGCACAGCAACATACTTTAAATGCACATCAGGGAACTTTCTGCCTTATTTTTCTCTTCGTGGTGGCCACTTTCCTTGGTGGAAGCTGCTGAGATCTGTGGAGATTATCTTGACAGTATCTGATCCCTCAGCTCCTCTCACAGTTAACAGGGAGTTAAAAATGTGGAGCATCTCTCAACTTTCTGCTTCTGAGAGACATCACTGATACCTGCAGTAAATGACTTCTGAGAGAGATCACTGATACTTGAAGTAAATGAAACAGGAACTCTACTTGCTGTAGCGTAATATTCACTAATTTCTTTTTTTAGCTACTAGAAGATGGTATCAGTTCAGACCAGTAAGTACTTGAAATCGGGTCTGTCTCTGCAGAATAGGTGAGCTGCATTGTGGTTTCTGTTGCCTCCATTGCACATGTCTCATCCAGGGACTACTTCAATATCTTTACCCAATTACTACTTAAAGCAGAACGTATAAGCAGTCATCAGAGCAGGGATCACAACCCAGCACTTCATTCTCCCCAGAGAGAGCCTGGCATGCTCCGATGCAGAGCACTACGCTCCCTCTTCCTCTTTCTCATTCCACACCAAGAAATCTGGAAGTCTAAGATGTACCATTTCCACAACCAGGAGGTTGCTGCAGAACAGCCTCCAGGCTGGCTGCTGGGAGATGAAGGTTTGAGCCTAACTTTCGAGCTTCTTAAGACAATACGGAAGAAACAGGCAAACAGTTGTTTCACTTCTTGTGTGGTTCAGAAGAAACTAGTGATCTCTGCTGTTACAAAAGGATGACTGAGGGCCAATTTCAAGAGAAGGTTTAGGGGTGTCTTATGTGCCTGAAGAATGAGATGATGCATCATCCTGGGTGACCGGGTTTTTCTAACTAAATTCCTACCAAAACCTCAGCTTTGCATCACGTCAGTTTTAAATGTATAAGTAGATGGTTATCCAGCAAACATAGTTTGATATTACAAAACTATTACAATGTCCAAGTACATTCGTGGATGTAGTCCTTTATCCATTTTGAATTTTATGTCCTCATATAACCTCTTTCTGTCATTAAAGTTGCCCCTGTAAGGTTATTTTTCAAAGTAAGGAAATGGTAGAGATTGACCTATTAGCATCCAGAAAAGACCCCATCTCCTTTCGAAAGCCTATGAAAGTATCAGAATTTCCTTGTATAAATACAATCACAGGCTCAAAATGTACGTGATAGAATAAATACTGAATGCTTATTTGCATCTTTGCCTACCTTTAGAAAGAACAAACGTAAATTCTCTCTACAGAACCATAATTTGTTTTGATGTTTGAAAAGCCTAACTGTTCAAAAAGGTAGTTTAACACAGAGTCAGACCCTTGATGCTTAGGAGTTTCAAGTTTAGTGTTTGCCTTCCAGCTTTCTGCTTATTGCTCCATAGCATTAAATACAAACCCAGAAACTCTTTAGTTATGTTTGTATATCCTAGTAATTTAGGCACTTTCAAGAACGGAAGTCCTCTTACATGACTGGCACAGAACCAGAGAAAACTATTCATTTAATATGGCTGCATCTCCACTGGTGGTATTTTATTTTATTTTAGCTTAGCTTAGCATAGTTGATTTTACATTGCCCTTGTTTGTACTCTCAGTTGTGTATCTGTTTGGAATTTTGATCATTTCTGACAACATGCAGTCCCGAGGGACTTGCACAGCCTGATTACATACATTGGATGTTTTGTATTCTGCATTGCATTATCATCTAATCAGGTTAAAGTGGTAAAGATTTATTAATGGGAACATTCAGTTGCCCTAGATTTTGTCTTAAATTTATTAAGTTATTTTACTTTAAAAGTTGATCCACTTTAATATCACTCAATCTGGGATGTTAAAGGACAAAAATAGCCTGTTACATTCAACTGATATTCTAAATTAGAAGGAATTTTGTTGAAACACACTCAGTAAAACTATGATTCAAACACCTCTTTGCTGTTCATATTTGTTCATTATCAGCAGTGAACATAATGAAAGAAAACGTATTCCAGGAATTCTGAGATAGTTTAGTGAAAGTGAAATATAACTAACTCGTAACTAAACTGAAAATTAAATTTCAGTCAATGTTGACCTGTACTTCCCAACAGCTTCCAAAAACCAGCATGAAAGAACTCACTGCAGTGGAAAACCTTCTCAAAGATAAGATGTGAAAGTACAAGATACTTGATTAGAATGCAGTTGGCCAGCACAACCTCTAATGTGTCATAAAGTCGGGGAATTTTTGCAATATGACGATAATTTGGTATCAGCCTCTTGGCAGCTTTTGCCAGCTGGATTGCTTGACCAAGTTTAAAACCTGACCTCTGCTAATGCTTCCGCATTAAGGAATGACAGTGCAAAACCTGCTGGCATTCTTGAGAGTATCAGATCCCGTTTAGGGGTGGCTTATCAGATCTATGGTGTTGTGCGTTACCTTATACTGTTTTACAGTTACACTGTCTTCCACCTAGTTTCCACCTGATCTTCTGCAGTGCCTCACCTATGACAAACAGTCCTTCTATCGCTCCTCAAAGGAAATCAAGACTTGGTACTTGGCCAAATCCCTCTTACAAGAAGCGTACCAAATACTTCTTTGAAATCATCCCCATTACTGGCAACCAGCTCGCTTTTATAGGAAAGTAGCAAGCCTGACTCTCAGGCGGCTGCTGCAAATCACCTAATTACAGAGAATACCCGAGACACGGGCAGAAATGAGTTCTGCTCTCCTAAATGCTCGTCCCAAACGTTTTGCCTCCCGAGACACAGTGGTGAAGACTCTGTGTGCAGTTTGCACCCCCCTGTGGTACTGACGGTGAAACGATGCATTAAGTTTAATCCCGTACTTTGAATGCAGAAAAAACTCTTATATTTGCTTTTGTATGACAAACAGGCTTCAGTGCACAAGTTGTTATGGGCATAACTGTTGGCAAATGCAACAGTTCCTGCTGATCGACAGTAGAGGCTACAGATAAGCCTTTAGGCTAATGAGGAGAAGGAACGCCTAATCGGAGGCACAGAATAAGCAGCTATAGCATCTGGGCTGTGACCTTATGGGCCTTCAAGCTAAGAAGGGTCAAGCCCTGACCCTCACTAAGTCCCAGAGTAGGCTAAGTAAGGATGGGTCTGATCAATATTTTAGCAGATATAAAAGATACTTCACTCGCATAACCCAAAAAAGTTTTGTGTATTATTAATAGTTACATTTTTCACTTGCATACAGCAATGTGCTTTATAGAAAAATAACAAAGTGCCTTACATATTTTGATTTTAATAGCACATAACTGATTTTTTTTTTCTCACATGCTGTCCTAATTGGCCAGGAACTATCCTTTTCAGGATAGTACAGATGTTCTGCATTATTTTGTATTATTTAAACTGGTTAGTATGTTGTTGTAATCATGGACTTGTTGGGACTTAAAGCTATGGCATGGAAATCGTGTTTGCTAGAAACAAACCACCCAGTGGGATGAGTGGTAAGCAGGTTGTGAAGAGGGGCTAGGAAAAAAAAAAGAACAATTACAGACTTATCAAAGCTATTAATTTACTCAAGCAAAGCAAAGCAGTTGTTAAGTTCGATTATAAGTGTCTTTGGAATAGCAGAGTCGAGATGCTTAAAAATACTTATGTGCTCAATAGCTCTGTGTACACGTTACTCAGAAATATCTCCATGCTGAATAAAAAAGTAGACTGTAATCAAGTTAGAAGTTGGCATTTCTGAGATGCGAGTTTGCTAGATTTTGCTATTATGAAAAATTCTTTTCTGAGGTTCCCACCTTTTTCTGAAAATGAGACAAAGTGATTCCCGAAGAATTATTACGCTAAAGCGGGTTTTGTTCATTCATTTTGTTAATGTATGCATTAAGTAAGGTAGAAGAGCAAATTAAGAGGATAGCTAGTTGTAATACACATAGATGCCAAAGATTGCTCTACCATTGCGTGTTCAGTTTGATTTCTCAAGAACATGAGAGCGGGGTCTTCTCACGTAGCTTATCCTCCAGTATTGTAGCAGAGCTGACCAGCAGGACAGTCTCCTTTTTCCTAAAACTGACATCTCAATAGAGATTATAGAGAATATGTTCAGTGGTGTATATGGAACGATCGCTCAACAGTGCTTTCGGTTTCTGAGGGTAGGAGGAACTATAGAAGGAATTGTTATTATAAAGAACAAGAATGGGCTATTAAGGCCTCTTTTGAAAAAAGGCTAAATCCTACTGGATAAAAATTATAGAACTTTCAAAGATATACCTGAGAGTTGACAGACCTTTTCTTCAAGGCTTCAATAACAACTGCTATTGTACTTTGTCCTTGCATATTCCAAGCTGCTACATAAACACTAACAAAATATCACTATAGTACCCTCACGACACCGTGTCTGGGCTCTTTCTAATTTTTATATTATAAACTAGAAACAATGAAGAAATTGAGAGGCAAAAATCTGTCTCCATGTGTCTGTGTGATCCAAAGATACTGAGGGTTGCTGAGCAGCCAATAGAAATAGAAGATACAGGCCCGAAGCAGGATGTTCAGAGCTGGGATTAAAGGAAACACTTTCTCTTTTACGGCAAAATCTGGAGCTAAGGACAGGCCACAAGAAACCTAATCCCTGACTAAGCACATCAGGGGCCTTGTTAGCCCCACTTGGTACAGCAAAGTGCCCTCCGTGCCCTGCAGCAAGCTGTGCACTTCCAGCTCCCATCAGGAAGACCCCTGTGTGTGACCATCCTGCTTTATGAGATCCTACAGAGAGTTTTAGCTTATTATATAAACTGGCAGCAAAATATTCCCGGCATTAGAGCTAATTATGAAGGCAATCAGAGCTGGGATCAGACATCTCATGTTTCTGTTTTTCCGCACTTACCTCTTGCTCTCTCCACATCGCAATACAGCAAACAAGAATTCAGTTAATTGGTTTTATGCATTCACTCCCTCCCTCTCTCCCCTTCTGAACCTCCCCATGAAGTACTGCAGAAGGAGAAAAGAGGATTGGGATAGAAGTGAAGGAGGTCAGGAGGAGCAACCCACTAATAAGAGATCCCTTATTGTTTAGCCAATTATCTAACTTTATGTTACTGGCAGTTTTAGGCAAAGTATATAGTGCATCACTTTGTTACTCTGGACCACGCAGCTTTTGTGTTTTAAAAAATGTAAAACATCCCGCAATGTAATGATGATCCACTTGTCCACCCCATGAGAACCAACAGTAAAATGATTCAGACAGCAACAATAAATTTTATCAGATCTCAGTCACAGCACAAATTTCTTCTGTAAGTAAAGGTACATGTTAAGCCCCTCTAAAAAAATAAATAAATAAAAGGCTTACAAGACAAGCCTAAAATAATAGCTGTTTTAGTACCAAAAAATCTGGCATCTAGATGGGCTGAATGAGTGCTGTCTCTGCAAAACAACCACCTCTCCAAGCAGAGACTACCATAGCCCTGAAAATGAACGTCATACTGGACCAGCAGCAGGTTACACTTTTAAAAGACTGTCACAGTAGCTGCCACATGAAATCGCAAACCAAACCCATGGTTTTCTAGTCAGGTGCCCTGGAGAAACCACAAGTCTCTCCAATCAGAAAAGGCAGAGCGAGAGAAATAGCACCTTGCCCCCACCGTGCCCTCACAAGCTGTGTATGGCGTATCCTCAATTCTCAACATGCTGCTGAGATGTTCCCCTTCAGACGTCTCCGTTTCCCACCTCACCCTGAGCAGGGAAGCCAAAAATGGCAGCAGCCCCATCCCTGCGCTGCATCAGCGCGTATTTACGTTTCTGGGAGCGCTCTGGTTTCGGGGTAGCCCGGGGTCTGAACGCGGGTACATCTATAAGCCCAACCAGCCGTTTGTTTGCCGAAGCCGCCTCGGCAAGGCGCGGCCGAGAGCTGCCGCTCCTGCCCGCTACCCCGGGGGCTGCTCTCGGCAACCGTACCCCCCCTTCCCCCGGTGGCCGCGGGGCCGCGCCGGGGCAGCGCGCCAGGAGGAGGGGGCGGCCCGCGGGGCGCTAACAAAGAGCCCGGCCCGGGCCGCCCCCGGGCGTGGGTCATGCCCAGGGGCGGATTGACGCGAACGATGTCACCAGCAGCAGCGCGGTGATGGCAAAGCTCTCCCTCGTCCTGGCGGGGGAGCCAAACGTTATCCATTTGTAGCCCGGAAGGTTTTTTTTTTTTTCCGCTTGTTGTTGCTGCCGGGTTTATTGTTGGGAAGGGGGAGGCTCATTGGCGAGCTGGTTGCCCAGCCGCCGCTCTCCCCACGCATCCCTCCAAATGCATTCCCACTAGAGACCGCCTGGGTTTTGGGGGGATCGCCCTCGGCGCGCCGCACACACCCCCTCTTCCCCCCCAAATTGACGGCGATGGTGAGCGGTGTCCCTCTCCCCTACCCTCCTTTTCCCGTGGATGCTTTTCCACGCCGCGCGGGGCGGGTACTCGCCGGTGCTACCGAAGGCCCCGCGTCCCGTTCCCCACTCACTGTCTGTCTGTCTGTCCGCGCAGAGCTCCGGCAACGCGTCCTACCGATGCTCCATGTCGTCCTCCGCCGATTTCTCCGACGAGGAGGACTTCAGCCAGCGGTCGGGGACGGTGTCGCCGGCGCCGGGGGACACGCTGCCCTGGAACCTGCCCAAACACGAGCGGTCCAAGCGGAAGATCCAGGGCGGCTCCGTGCTGGACCCCGCCGAGAGGGCCGTGCTGCGCATCGCCGGTAAGGCGCGGCCGGGGG